>CAKNXH010000059.1:991325-1115988 GCA_932178445.1 Andricus quercusramuli | reverse complement strand
ACATATATTTTGTTCATCAAAATCGGTTGAGTGGTTTTCGAGAAAAACCACTTTTTTTATTTTTCTTTCCCCCTCCATAAGTCACTCAAAAATGCAATTTTAAGGTTATCATTGGGGGAAATTATACTTCACATGGGCATGAAACTATGACGTAAATTTGAACTTGATACGTGCGGGGGCAGATTTTACATGCTTAACCGGCTAGGCCCTTTGAATTCTAGCTATTGAATGGACGAATTGATTTCCAAAAAGTTTGTTTAAAAAAAATCATGCAGTTTCGCGAAATTTGAAAATCCAATTAGGACTTCAAAATGGTACAAAACTGACATTTCAATTTCAAAATAATGACGATAGGAGTAATCATTTTGCATATTTCCAAAAAATAAGGAATTGGGTTTTAGGTTATTCAGTGCTGAACGGGGACCCAATAGTAATTAAAAATAATTAGCCAGTGTCGAGAAAAATGAAATTTGATTTTTTACTTTGTGGTTAGAAAAGCTTCTCGGACTGTGAACACAAGAACACAAATTTTGAAAAATGATGCCCCAGATAAATCCTTTAGCAGGCTTGTGTAATAGAATTTATCTGATTTTTTGAGTTAATAAGCCCGATTTCGAAAATTTGGCGCTTGACTCCTTTAGCATTTCTACCCTTCAAATATCAATTTCCGACAAAAAATACGAACATAAGCTATTGTACTTCCAATATTGTGAATATTCTTTCAAACCTAATGATTGTTGTTTTAAAATACCAATTTTCTATGTAAACTGCCAACGCAACCTAAAATTGTTGAAAAAATATTAAGCTTCTTCGAAATATTACACAATCTGCAAGCTTGTGTATTCTATTATTTTAATAAAAAATCATTTAATTTAAATCTGATGATTCTATGTTTGAAAATATAAATTTCTGGTGAAACCAGTAAAACCCATAAACAAAACCGAAAGTTGTTAAAAAATTGAAAATATTTTTTTAAACAAAAATCATTATAATTTGAATAAAATTTAGAATTTTTGCAAAATTTTGGATTATGTTAGTATTTTTCGGAGGAAATTTATATTTCTAATATAAGAAAATAGATTCAAAGAAAATTCACATAGTTCAACAGTTGTGTTAGCGTTTTGCACAAAAAATTGACATTTTAAAGTTAAAATTATAATTTGAACAAGATATAGAATCTTTAAAAATTTTGGATTTTGCTACTATTTTTCGTCGGAAATTGGTATTTTTAATTAAAAAATTAGACTTAAAAGAAAATTCACATATTATACAATTTATAGGTTGTCTTAGCATTTTACACCAAAAATTGCCATTTTAAAGCAAAAATCATTATAATTTGAACAAGATTTAGAATCTTTCAACAAATTTAGATTATGTTATTATTTTTGATAAAAAAAAAATTATATAGACAAGAAAATGCACATAGTTTCACCATTTTAGGCTGCGTTAGCTTTTTACATAAAAAATTGGCATATTAAAAGAAAAATCATTGTAATTTGAATAAGGTTAGGAATCTTTGCAAAATTTTGAATTATGTTACTGTTTTTCGTCGAAAATTCGTATTTTTAATATAGAAAAATAGATTGAAGGAAAATTCACATATTATAACAATTTTAGATTGCTTTAGCGTTTGATACCAAAAATTGATAGCTTAAAACAAAAATAACTAGAACTTAAACAAGATTTAAAATCCTCATACATTTTGGATTATGTGTTTGGTCAGAAACTAGTATTTTCAATAACTAAAAGGAAAAGATTTCAAACAAAATTCACATATTTTAACAATTTTAGGTTATGTTAGAGTTTTACATCAAAAATTAGTATTTTAAAACAAAAATTATTGTAATAATTTCAACGAGATTTAGAATCTTTTAACAATTTTCGATTATTCAAGTGTTTTTAGACGCAAATTCGTACTTTTAATTGAAAAAAAAATGATTTCAAAGAAGATTCACAAATTTGAACAATTTTAGGTTATGTTAGAGTTTTACACAAAAAATTGGGATTTAAAAAAAAAATATTATAGTTCGAAACAGTTTCGGGTTATACTAATACTTTTCACAAGAAATTGGATATTATAAACAAAAATCATAAGATTTTGAAGAAGATTTACAATTCGCTGAACCATTTTCTGTTATATTAGTGTTTTCGTCCGAAATGATTGGAATTTTCAATAAGAAGCTATTACATTTCAAAGAATATTTAGAATTTTGAAACAACTTTAGGTTTTATTGGTGTGTTCCACTTGAAATTTGTATTTTTAAACAAAGAATCAATAGGTTTCCATCAAATGCTTTTTTCTTAAGAAAATAAAATTTCTAAAACTAAACAATTTCGGATTGTGTTAGTGTTTTCCGTCGGAAATTGGAATTTTTATTTAAAAGCCATCAGATTTCAAATAAAATTGATAATTTTTTAAGAATCTCAGGTTAATTTGAAATTTTACATCGAAAATGTGCATTTTCAAATAAAAATCGTTATAATTTGAACAAGATTTAGAATATTTTATGCTATGTTAGCGATTTTCGTCTAAAATTGCTATTATTAATCAAAAATGCATTCGATTTCAAAGAATATTCTAGTTTTCTTATAACTTCATCAACTTTGATAACTTAGTTCATTTTCATTCAAAAATGAATATTCCTTCTAATGAAATATCACCATATTGATAATTAAAATTTAAATTCATTAGTGATTTTTTGATTTAAATGCTTTCTTAAAAATAATGCTTTACAGGATAACAAGAAATCCTGTAGAATTTTATGAAATTTCCAAATAGAAAATTGTTTCAAATGTTATAAATTATCATTTATATTCACCTAAGCACTCCGTTATCCAATCCAGTGACAATGACATTTACAGAAACACCTTCTGGTGCATTACTATAAGATAATGCAGTAATTTTTCTTCGAGATGTCACAGATCCAACAGGTCGAGCATTGATTGTGTAGACTCTCAATTCCGATTGATTATAAGAATTCCGTCCCGAATTTTTTGATACATCGAAAACAGCTGCAATATCTCCCAATGTTTCGCTGATTGAAATCATAGTGATTGGATGTCCCGCATCACATACAATTGATCGAACATATGTCAAGCTGTAAAAAATCATAATCCAATTTTTAGTTTACCTATTTATTTCAAAAAAATATTTCGAATCTTATTTCAATTTTTCTAAAAGAAGGCACTATCAACTTTTACACTGACATTTTCTATCTAAAAAAGTGGTGTAGCGAAATATCTCGAAAATCTCACATCATTGTTGTTGAAATACTGATTGACTTTTTATTACTTGAAGTTATATATCTTAAATTTGAAATTTTGAAAATTAAATCTACAAATAATCCTATTTAATTGATTTCTGTTGTACAATTGTAGAATAAACTAGCGGTTTTAAATATAGATTTCAAAGAATATTTACAATTTTTGAACAGTTTAAGGTTATGTTAGTGTTTTTCATATAAAATCGGTTATTTAAAAAAAAATGAAATTTCAAAGAAGATTTATAATTCGGAACCATTGATTGTTACGTTATGATAGTGTTTTTCGTCGGTCATTATTAGTATTAGGAAATATTCGATTTCAAAGCATATATTTACAATTTTTTCACAACTTTAGGTCACGTTGGTGGTTGACAACGAAAATTGGTATTTTTAAACAAAAATCATTATAATTTGAATAACATTTTGATTCTTTTAATAATTTTTGATTATATTTACAAGATTTTACAATTTTGGATTCTGTTAGTGTTTTTCGTCGGGAATTGACATTTTTATTGAAAAATTATCAGATTTAAGAGAAAATCAATAATTTTATAACAATTTTAAGATAAGTTGCCGTTGGACGTCCTAAATTGGTATTTTTAAACAAAAATCAATATAATTTGAACAAGATTTAGAATTTTTAAACAATTTTGGATTATGTTAGTGTTTTTCGTGGGAAAAAATAAAGTGAGATTGCAAAATTGAATTTTCAACGGTTAAAATTGAAAAAAATTGAAAATAAAAGAAATTTTGTTATTAAATTTTTAACTCTTGTAAATTTAACTTTTTATTTTCTTCAATTGTCAGCAGTTTAGAATTTGACTTTTGAAAATTCAACTCTCGAAAATTAAACTATTGAAAAAAGACGAAAAATGAAAATTCCATTCTGAATGATTGAAAACTCGAGTAAAAAAAAGGAATTTTGTATTAAATAATACTGTTTTGGCAAATTAATAATCATCAAATGGACTCTCAATAGGGAGTTTATGAGATATAAACAATAATCCTAATTCTGATTTATCTCCTTGTTATACCAAAAACATTAGGTTTAAAGAAGATTTACAATCTTAAACAATTGTTTGTTACGTTAACTTATGTTATTGTCTTTCGTCCAAAATTGCTATTGTTAATGAAAAATCTTTAGATTTGAAAGAATATTTACAATATTTGAACAATAATTAGGCAAATTAGCGTTTTTCACCGGAAATCGGTTATTTGAAACAAAAAACATTTGATTTCGACTTCAAAACTTGAAGTTTTGAAAAACTTTAGGTAACGATAGAGTTTTTCGTCGGATATTGGTATTTTTGAACAAAATGCAAATGTTTGATTATCTATATATTGCACAAAAATATTATATAATAATTCTGAAGTTAAGATATAAATTTTTATCAACAATTATGAAAAATATTGTCCTTGCTTTTCTTTTATATTATTTTAGATAATAGGTGCTGTGAAATACCAAAATTTGATATTAACATAAATTGAACACTTTAATTTAAAAATTGCGCGAAAAAAATATATTCGAGCGCGAGTGATTGCTTTCTAGTTGTTAATAAAATTAACATTATAAAAAAATTAAAATATTTTGCCATTACAATTTTTTTTTTAATCTAAAGTTTCCTTAACTGAAGAATGTTTTTCTGTAATTGATAATCTATTGAAATCCAAATATCGAGACTGTGTGTAATTAATATTTCAATAGGTCCAAAATTTATGTAATTGCACAATTATGCAAATTGTTATTTTATGCTTCATATTGTCGGATGATTTCGGTAGAACATGTCTTTTAGACTGAGAAATGATAAATCTATGTTTTTGTTCATAAAAATCTTTAAAACAATCATATAAATTAATTTTTGATCAATTCTATTTATTAATTATCACAAATACGGTAATTCCAAAAATAATTAAAGAACAAATAACTTTTTTTTCGGGGAACTGTGAGTAAAACTTAACCAGTGAGAATTTGTTTATAAAAATGTTTGTGAAAATAGTGAATGTCAACTTATGTTATAAAATACATAAAGTCTTTTAGTTGTCAGGGGAGGTTCTATGAAGAATTTTGCTGAAAATTCAAAATTTTTGTTAAAAAGTAATCCTTGTTGGTTAAAAGTACGTTGAAAGCTCATCTTTTTGGCTTCAAATCTCAACAATTTGATTGAAAATTTTTCTTCTTTTTTGACTTAAAATTTTTTTTATTGGAAATTTAATTATTTTGTAGAACATTTGTCTTTTTGGCTTCAAAATTCAACAGTCTGGTAGAAAATTCATATATTTGTGCAAAAGTTGAACTAATTTGTTGAAAATTCATTTTTTTAGTTGAAGATTCGTCATTTTAGTTAAAAATACATTTCTTTGGTGGAAAACTCTATTATTTTGTAGAAAATTCGTTTTTTTTTTGGTAAAAAATGCAATTTTGAAAATTAGAGTTTATGTATTTTATTTTTCGTAGAAAATCAATCCTCTTGGTTGAAAATGTAACTATCTTTTTGAAAATATATGTAGTTTGTTGAAAAAAAGTATTTTTTGGTACAAAATCAACTATTTTGTTCACAATGCAAGTGTTTGATTGAAAATTAATCTGTTTTAGTTGAGAATTCAAATATTTTGTTGAAAAATCGTTTTTATTGGTTAAATTCGACTGTTATTTATTTTAAATTAAAATCGTTTTTGGTTGAGATACCATCTATAGTTGAAATTTTAAGTACTTCCTTAAAAATTAATCTCTTTCGTTGAAGAGTCATAATTTCGGGTTGAAAATTCAACTTATTTGTAGAAAATTCGTTTTTTAGATTGAAAATTATTCCTTTTTGCTTCCTCATAGAGGAAGCTTTGTAATGGTGACATTTTTCAAAATTTTTAAATTCATTTAATTAAACCCTCCCTAATTTGAAAATGTCTAATACAATGTTCTAAGCAATTGTCCGGATGTGTGTGTGTGTGTGTGTGGATGTCACGCTTTTTTGTGAACACGATAACTAGAAAACGGTTGCAGATAAATTGATGAAATTTGGAGAGCTTATTTTCCTCACTAATATCTTGAAACTGACCAAAGGATTTCTAAAAATATTTATTGCATTTTTTTCTAGCACTCAATAATATTTTAAAAATCGGTTTTTTATAGTAAAACTTTTTTCATTCGCATAACTCAAAGTTGATGCAAGTATATAAAAGATTCCTTGGTTTAAGACGAATCGATTGACCTATAATATTGATACATTTTATCAAAGAGTAGGGAAGTTATGGTAATTTATATATTTTTAAATCGGTTTTTTATAGTAAAAATTTTTTCATTAACATAATTTAAAGTTGATGCAAAAACAGAAAAGGTGTGTTGATTCGAGTCGAATCGATTGACCTATAATATTAATAAATGTTATTGAAGAGTAAGGAAGCTATGGTAATGCATAATATTTTAAAATACGGTTTTTTATAGTAACACTTTTTTCATTAGCATAATTCAAAGTTGATGCAAGAATGTAAAAGATTCCTTGGTTTGGGACGAATCGCTTGACCTATAACATCAATACAGTTTATTGAAGAGTAGGGAAGTTATGGTTATTTATATATTTTAAAAATCGGTTTTTTATAGTAAAACTTTTTTCACTAGCACAATTCAGAGTTGATGCAAGAATATAAAAGATTCCTTGGTTCGAAACGAATCGATTGACCAATAATATCAATGCATTTTATCAAATTGTAGGGAAGTTATGGTAATTTATATATTTTTAAAATCGGTTTTTTATAGTAAAACTTTTTTCATTAGCATAATTCAGAGTTGATGCAACAATATAAAAGATTCCTTGGTTCGAAACGAATCGATTGACTTATAAGAATAACGCATTTTATCCAAAAGTAGGGAAGTTATGGTTGTTTATAATATCTGAATCATCAGTTTCAAACAGAAAAACTTTTTTCATCGACATAATTCAAAGTTGATGCATGAATAGAAAAGACTTTTTGATCATAAATTTTCAAATAGAGTAATATTATGACAATTTTTGTGAAGAAATCATAAAGCTGGGAAAGGGATAGGGTGCTGTCAGAACTTTTCCTTTCCCTTTTCCAGCTCAAAAAATTATTATTTCGAACGCAAGACTTTGGTTTGTCTATTATTGAAAAAAATAACTAATGCTTCCTCTATGAGGAAGCAAATACATTTGCTAACGGGAAGCAAAGTGCTCGTGAAATGAGCACCATATAATTATAAATACAAACAAAGTGGAAACACTCGAGATCGAATTCACAGCTAGTTTTGAAAGACATTTGGCTAAAAATTTATATAATTTGTCGAAAATCTGACATTTTTGTGGAAAAATTATCTTTTTAGTTGAAAATTCAACTGTTTTTTTTAGAAAGCTCGCTTTTTGGCTTAGAAATTCAACATTTTTGATGAAATTTTATTTCATTATTTATCTCTTTTGGTGAAAATGAATCTGGTTTGGTTGAGGATTCAACTGTTTTGTTGAAAATTCGCCCTTTTTTACTATACTATTATAATTTTTGTTGAGAATTCATATTTTTGGTTGAAAGTTGAACCACTTCGGTAATTCATAAGAAACGGTAAAATTTTTCCAAAAACCTCCCCTCTACCCAAATCTTCTTACGTTATTTTTGGAGGACTCTTAAATAAATTTACGAAAAAAATTTATTTCTCACAAATTACCTAAGATGGGAGGGGGGTCAAAACTTACGGATCCTATTATAGGGGGGTACGTAGTTAAAAATTTCAGAAAACAAATTAACGTAATCCCGGTTGAATAAAATTCCCGGCTTTTCCCCGATTTCCTGGTCCACTAGACATGCTGGCTAAGCACTTCTAAAAAAACATGCATTACGAATTACAGAAAATAAATCATTATGAACAGTAAATTCCAGATTTGAACCACTATGCGGCGTTTCACACAACAGACAATTTATTTTTACTGTAGATTTATTTATGTGCAAAAAAATAGGTGAAAGTACTGACCAGTTTAAGTCCCAGATAGCGATAACTCCTTCTGCATCGCCTGATACACCGACACTAAAAGCCCGACTGAGAGATATTACTGTGACTGAATTTCGGTGTGCCAATAAAATAGTCTCTGCAGCAAGGCTAAATTCTATTTTTCCGGTGGAATTTATGCTGTAGGCGTAAACTGAGATGCTACCTGATAAATGACCAGCCCAAAGTTGACCGGAATCTGGTGCTGAGCTCATTACTGTGATCTGTACAAGAAAAAAGGATGCTTTTATTGAAATATATATCAGAATTTTACACAGAAAATAACTTTCTATCACTTAGTACTCAGAATACAAGAAATTATTGTTAAAATTGTTATATTACCATACACGGTGGTCGGGAAGCAAAAAAAAGTCTGCCTGAAACACCTAAGAAAAGTGAATGTGGCATGCTCTTTCGGGTACCTAGGAGTGCTCAAAAATCGTTAAGACAAAATCTGAACAGATTCTTTTCGCGAGAAAATCACTTTTTTGTTCAGTAAAAAGTACCAAAAATCGGTTTTTTGAGAATATCTCCTCAGGGATGTATTTTATCACAGAAGTTGTTTTGATGTGATTTGTAGAGAATAAAATTACCTTTCGAACTAGCCCTATAACTTTAAGAAATAGTCATTGGTTGCCGAGATAGAGCGCATATCAGTAGGCCATAAATACCGTAAATTGATTTTCGGGAATATCTCCTAAAGGATGTATTTTATCACTGAAGTACTTTGTACATGATTTTTAGAAAATTTGATTACCTTTAAAATGAGCCCCATAACATTCAAAAATATTCATTGGTTACCGAGATAGAGCGCATATTAGTGAAGTCAATAAGTGAAAAAAATCGGTTTTTCCCAGATACTTACTCAGGAATGTATTTTATGAATAATATGATTCTCGGTGTTTGTAGAGGACTCAATTACCTTCAAAATGAGCCCTTGAACATTTTAAAATGTTCAATAGCCACCGAGATAGAGCGTCTCAACGTGGACCCTTTTTGATCATTTTTCACGAAAATCGTTGAAAATCACTTTTTCAAACATTTCTCATGTTTTAAGGTGCTATAGAAAGTCGAATCAAGATCTGAAAAAAACACTATTCGCACGTAAATCACAGACTGCCCCTATATATTTTTTTGTGAATTTTATTTAAACTCTTGAACAATAATATTCTCTCAAACGACGAATGAACTACAAGATGATGACTTCAAATAATGCCATAAATGAAAATAGGTGCATTTCAAGTTTCAAATATGAAGCGAAGAAAATTCAACGACTGCATCTTTCAATCTCTTTCCATAAGAAGAATCTGCAATTGTGTTGATCTTGCGTCTGTTCCAAAATTTTAGGAACTCTCGATGAGCGGGCTCTCCAGACTGTTCAGACCACAATCCCAAACCATCTGAATTACTGAGTAATTCAAGGGATTGCTTCACATGCTTCAGCAGGATGTGTATTTTTAATGTTTCTGTTACGTTTACTGATAGGAGATGTTTCGAAAGCTGATCAATGAGCATGTCGATATCTTGAAGAGAATTATTTCTCTTCGTTGAGAAGCAAGCATCGACAATTTTATCCATCGTTCTGAATGGAGAAATATAAGGTACAACAGCGAGCGGCCCGAGATCACCATATATTCTTTCATCATTAAGGGTATCTGAATTTTTCAATAATTTTCAACACGCATTTCCTTCAAAGATCTCACCCTGGTAGTTTTTGCAAATTATTTTCAACTTCTTAGGCCATCTGAGTGCTGCTTCTCGACCCAAAAGAGGTGCCAAACCGTTCCAGAAAAGATGATTGACGAATCCTTGCATTATATGCAATTCCGGGATAACACATTTATCGAGAACCAGTACACTGACGTCTTCCTTAAAAAGAGGTTCATTTCTTATGCTGTGACACTGCTTGGATAACTGTGGATTACCACCAGAAGAACAAAATTTCTCAAAATCTCTCTTCAAATCTCCATAATTTTTCAATTCGAAAACTTCTTCTTCAACTTCTGGCCGGAATTCCAGGTTTTTTGTCTTTAAATACTGTAAGCTGACGAAACAATAAGGACATAGAAACGAGGAAGTAGCTGTTTGCTGCCCATTAATCATGAGTAGAACTTTCAAATCAGATGAAAACTTGAATGAAATGTTGTTTATTTTAGTCAGGTCGGAAAGCATTTTTATATTCTCATGAGTTTCCTTGATATCTGGTACTACGCAAAGCATGATCAATTTTTTAACGCTAGTCATTGAGCTTTTCACTTCCACATTTCCCAGATCAATTTTCTCTTTCTTCGCACGTACATTATCAAAACTCGATTCTTCTGAACTATCTGTTGATTCTGTTGACGGAGGAAATATGGATAAACAAATTTTGAAGAAGCCCTGTCCACCATCTGCCATTATTTTGATAACATAATCACCAACAAAATTTCTTTTCTCCAAAACTGCATCAACGAGCTCTTCAGCATCAGCCCAAACGACAGGTCTCTCTTCTTTTATATCATTCTTGACCTCAAACTATATAATATCAATTTTGTACACTCCTTCTAATGATTTCGATTTTCCTTTCATGTGATTTTCATAATGACTTGGTACAGATTTTCTGCCAGCAGAATGTCTAATGAATGAAGCTAATTTTCTCATGTGATTAGCAGAAAGATCGGTATTAACTCGAAAGTTGTCCAACTTTTCTAAAGGAAAAGAAGTCCTTTTTTTTTTAATTCCTTCAACGCCAACGTCCTTTTTCGTCCTCTAGTACTCAACACAATTTCATTTTTTGATTTTTCAATTTCTAATTTATCCTTGATGATTTTTGAAGCTATAAACTCTTTCTGTCCTTCTGAAAATCTATCCAATAAACTTGTCACAAGTTTACGTGCTACATGCTCACGCTTTTCACAAACATGACTCTTGCCTCGTCCAATTTGTTGTAAGCATTTCGTACATAATTCAATAAAATTAGTACACTGTGCACCACTTTTTATTTTTGGTACTTTCATCTTTGTATGGCCCTTTTCTCTACCAGTTAAACATATCAAACAATCGCAGTAAAGATAATTAGAATCAACGTTTAATTGATTGGACCTTGTGATTCTTGTTAACAAAATATTTTCGTATTTAGGAATGTCTGGAAGAGGCCTTTTTTTATTATTCTTATAGTGTTCAGCGAGAGTAAATCGACACGTAGTACAAATGCTGAGTGGAAATCTGTCATCTGTCAATTTGTATTCTTTATTGATTAAATTCTTGATTGATTTTTCGAAGCGCTTTGTTATTTTAAAGGAATCCAATTTATTCTTGCCAATTACAATCTTTCTTCCACAAGGACCACATACCTTCTTTCTGTTCTCCGCGTGATTGCTCTTATGGTCTGGATTCGTCGTCATGATGTGATTTTTTGGAATAATAATGAAAGTTATACCTACAAAATATAAGTAACTTGATTCCACATCTCCATGGAGAGGAATGAAATACCTTGCAGAAATTTAACAAATTTTCAGTATATGTAGTTCTTAGAATTCATTCCAGACTTTTATATGAATATAATCCTTGAAACACAAAAAAAAGCTTGACTACCAAAATCTTGTGTCTTATTTTTGTCAGATCTAAAAGCAAGCGTTGCCTAGGTAACTCCATGTAGTTTTCTTTTGTTCTCAGACTCAAGTTCGGACCTTTTTGGCTTAAAAATCTTGCGTCTCAAAAAGACGTTATTTCTGGACTCAAAATAAGCTTACCTCTTTTCTCTGAACGCACACAATACAAGAAATATTAACACGAGTTAGTTCATATTGTCATACTGTATTCCTTGAATAGAAATCATCCACTTAACTGCGTCTATGATTTTCATGCGAATATACCTTTTTCAGATCTTGATTCGACTTTCTTTAGCACCTTAAAACATGAGAAATGTTTGAAAAAGTGATTTTCAACAAGTTTCGTGAAAAATGATCAAAAAGGGTCCACGTTGAGACGCTCTATCTCGGTGGCTATTGAACATTTTCAAATGTTCAAGGGCTCATTTTGAAGGTAATTGAGTCCTCTACAAACACCGAGAATCATATTATTCATAAAATACATTTCTGAGTAAGTATTTCGGAAAAACCGATTTTTTTCACTTATTGACTTCACTAATATGCGCTCTATCTCGGTAACAAATGAATATTTTTTAATGTTATAGGGCTCATTTTAAAGGTAATCAAATTTTCTAAAAATCATGTCGAAAGTACTTCAGTGATAAAATACATCCTTCAGGAGATATTCCCGAAAATCAATTCACGGTATTTATGGCCTACTGATATGCGCTCTATCTCGGCAACCAATTACTATTTCTTAAAGCTATAGGGCTAGTTCGAAAGGTAATTTGATTTTCTACAAATCACATCAAAACAACTTCTGTGATAAAATACATCCCTGAGGAGATATTCTCAAAAAACCGATTTTTGGTACTTTTTACTGAACAAAAAAGTGATTTTCTCGCGAAAAGAATCTGTTCAGATTTTGTCTTAACGATTTTTGAGCACTCCTAGGTACCCGAAAGAGCATGCCACATTCACTTTTCTTAGGTGTTTCAGGCAGACTTTTTTTTGCTTCCCGACCACCGTGCATATATTTTGAATCAGGTTTGAAGTTACCTTTTAACTAAATCAAAAAACATTCCATATGGAAAAACAAGTAGATTCTTCTCCATGTACAAAAAGTATAAAATGGTATAATTATGAATGGAATAAAGTTCATTTTATGTTATTCCTAAGAAGACTTTTAATTTTTTTTAACTGAAACGAACCCATGATTTTTGCATTACTTTTTAAAATCTTTCAATCAGAAAATACAATGCTCCATGCATTGTAGTTTCATAATCATCAGAAGAATAATTTTGATATCACCAGAGCCCCAAGAGTTTAACAAAATTATTATTCATTAGAGTGCGCTAATACAAAAGGCGTGTCTGGTTCACCAGAAATTGATTTAAAAAATGAATAGACCAAAAATCCAAGGATCACTTTAGAAGTTTTTGATTGCTTAATGTTATTTTTAGATACTAATTGCACGAAATATTTTATAGATTTAAAAAATAATTCTTACAGGATCGAGTCCAGAAGACCTAATCAAAGGTCTCGGCGGTTGTTCCTTCTTCGATTTGAGCCTCGCAATGCCATCATTGCCACTCCAGGATGCTAAAGCCGCTCCCAGTAATGACATATTGCTCAGCATGCTCGCACCTAAAAACCCATTCATAGCTTCAGCCCCCAAAGAGTTGGAGAACAATCTCGGCATTCCAAAAAACGAGGAAATACCTTTTTCTCTGCTGTATCCCAATAAAAGGGTCGTGCCACTCGGTAGTCCAAAGACATCACCCGTTGACAAAGGTACTAAAGAAGCCAGAGGTGCTCTATGTTTGTGTTTCCAACAAAGTACGGGTTCATTTCCAGGTGCGCCCACATAATTTCCCCATTTAATTCCATCCATTCCGTCAATCACTGTCGGAAGATTACTCGTCTGCATAAAAAGTGCAGGATTTTGGATCGGCAAGGGATGAGCAGCTCTAAATAACTGAGCAGGAGTTTGTCCGTAAGTCCGAACCATCGTTTCCCAAGCCTGTCGTTCCAGAGGATCAGCAATTTGTTCCACATTGAATCCATAATAGGTCGCAGGATGGAAAACATTAATCGCCTCCACTGCAGGTTTACCAGTTTGTCTGAACCCGAAGACCAAGTCTATCCAAAACGGCAGAACTTCCCTCACAAGATCCGATTCCAAAGCTGCCCTGTGAGCTAAAATAAACAACCGAGCGTCGCCTCCACTCCAGGCCGGTAATTTAACATCCCCAACTCTATTCCCATTCTGTCTCACACCAAAGTTAAAACCTTCCGCGTTGAGAAGAAACTCCGGCAGGTAAAAGAACTCTGGAATTAACTCCTTAACATCAGTCGTCGAGTCGCAACTCGTCAGTCTCCAAGTAGTAGCCAAGGCATGGAATGTTCGATCCGGAATGTCAAAGTTGTCATCCTGGTATGAGAGGAACATACTTGTAAAGGGAGGGAGCCTCACCAGAAAATGTAACACCGTCCCAGAGTTGCTGTAATGAGAACCGTAATGGAACGGTTCCTGATTCAAGGCGATGAGGTTCAAGCCTTCGTTCAAAGCTTGCTTGAGATAGTTGTAATTATTGACATAATGCTGTTCGTTTTTCTTATCCTGCACGGCCATTGGTCTCTTGAAGTTTCTGTAGATCTTCGGATTCGTCAGGTCGATTTGATCGCTCGTGTAATCTGACAAGACGAATGGGAATACTGGATACTGCATCAAGTCATTATAAGAACGACCCGCTAGTTTGTTCAAACACATAATGTACTCCCAATTCGTTAAAGCCCCATTGCGCCAAAGAGCCAGGGCCTCTCCTAAATCGTCGCCAGGAACTCGACTTGGAAGATTGCAAGCAGATAATTCCACCGCAAACTCATCCCTTTCCTTTGAAGAATTGAAGGCTAGAAGATAGGTTCTACCCGAGACAAGGAAAATTTCAATTGCTCTTTCCTGCAACTGATATCTTCTTCGGTGAATTTCTCTGATGTCTTCGAGTCTCCAGGCGGTGCCTCCAGCCATCGCAAGATCAAGACCTCCTAACGCGATATCTGTTTGTAAAGGCATGTCAGGATTATCGGGAATGAAGTAGAAACAGGACTCGCCGATGAGAGCTTCACCTGCTAATTCGGCTCGCGGCGTGACAACACTCGCCTGAGACATTTTCTGGATTCTTTCGCTCGTGTGGAGCCTTTCGATCAAGGCCGTTGCATTCGCGTCCTGACGATCCGTGGCGAATAAATAAGATAAGGGTGCCTCTATCATTGCCGCGTCTAGCTTTTCTTGATGATGAGACATGAAGAATCTCTTGTCGATATTTAAATGACATCTTTGGAGTCTTATCCGGACCCTAGCGGGACCTTCCGTTGGGTCGAGCTCCCAACTAGTAGGGTAGCTCTCTGGAAAATGCCAAGGTGCTCGCTCATGAGTCAGACGTTTCGTCAAGTCTTTCCATCTAGCCATCGCCTGGGCCTCCATCGCTTTCGAGTATTTAAGCTTCTCCATCAGCACTTTCCTCTCCCGGTTTTGTTCTTCTACAACAGTTCTGGTTATCGCCATCGCGCTTTCCATAAGCTGCTTCGTAATCGTGTCGAACTTCCCGCCACTTCTCTTGACCGCGGGAAAGTGGCTCTCTATCCAAATATTCCGATCCTTTGCTAATTCTCTGCGCAGGAGATCTAGTTCTTCAGACCATAGAGTTGCTTCTCCTTCTTCCAAGCCTTTCGCCAAACTCCAAACGTTGAGAGCCTCTCGGAGTTCAGCGCAGACCCTAGCATCCGCGCTCGGCATCTCGTCTCTACGACACAATAAATCCCACAAGAACACTGTAAACTTTTGCTCAACCTGGGGGTGAACATCCAAAAGTGATGTGAGAATTTCCCGGACTTTTGGTTCTTCCATAAGGGATCTGACTGCGTAAACTCTTGTGCCCATGTTCTGATGTGGTGCTAACAACCAGACCATAATCTTTGCTGTGTTTTTTCTCAAGGCTGGCCTTGATGACCAGACGCCTCCCCAGTAGTTCTTCCTCTCCAAAGGGCCGGATAGCCCATGCAATAGTATTGAAAACAATCGCCTCGTTAGTTGTAATTCATTTGCAGAAGGCGGTTCATCCGCAGTTGTAATAAACTCCACAGCTTTATTCAAAATCGTTCGGAATCGTTCATTAAGTTCCCCCTTTCCTGGCTCTCTTGATATCGTGTTCAAAGTTCCGTGTAGACTCCCATAACTAGAGGATCGCGAACCTTGATCACTTTGCTCACTTGACGTTGTGAGCACCGACGTCAAATAAGAGGCCGATGCTAAATAAGATGCTGTGCTCCTGAGTCTGAAACCAGAATGGCTTGAAACTTTAGAAGTGAGCGCATCCAGTTCTCCATCAAAAAGAGCGACTTGAGCATCTCTCGTCACCAAAACACACGACTTGTCTGCTCCGCAATTCGCCCTTTCTCTTAATTCCACGTGACTCAAGACCAAATGCAAATCAACGATCGCCTGCATGTGATGATATCCTGGAGATTCCAAAAGCTTCGTTGCAATCGCGACAAGTAAAACATGGATGTCCCGGAAAAGAGTCGCCGAACTTCCTTTATGTGCTGCGTTTACCAGTGCCCGGGCGAGGGATTCCATCAAGCCTTGTTCTAAAATCATCCTTAAGGAATTCGGGTTCTTGGAAACGATGTCTGTCAAATAGGAGACCATGGGTCGCGCTAAATTAGGATCAGTGGCCGCTGCTTTAGAAATCATAGCCAGCAAAGGAGGCATTGCTGCCAGAGTTGGTCCTCTCGAAGCCAAACTAGCTAGGGAAACTATGAGTGGTTCGCTTCCAGGATAAAGTGAAATTTGGTTCGCGAGATGCATAAAGTATCTCCGCTTAATAAACTTGTTTATTTCCTCGTCGCTCGCTCGTTCTAAATAAGTTTGTGTAACTTTGATCAGCGCTGTGCGAACTCTGGCGTCCGGGTTGTTCGCCAGGACGAGCAGAAGTTCAACTCGGAGAACGTGTTTGAGAACAGAACCGACTTGACTATCTGGTAAAACTCTGAGAGCATCTCGTAGGAGTAAGAGCAAACCTTCGCAGACTAATCCTTGACAGGCTCTTCGTTCATCCGTCCAAACTGATTGTTTCTCATTCTGCGGGTTCGAACCATCGCTGGCTGCAATTCCAGAATCTTCACCTGTACTTGTATCTTGCCGGGATCCATTCTGCCTTTCTTTTCTCTTCATCCTGCCCTTCTTTATCTGGTTATTCGTCATGGCTTTGCTTAATTTGCTGCTTTCGACTGTCCCAATAGATTCATCTGAAGAACTGACAGACATTGTCGTACTGATCTTAATCGCGGATGTCGCTTCTTCTAAAGGAGGCAGTAAAAAATAGATGTTGTGCTTTGAATGAGTGACGTATGTGTTTGATGCTTGATGAACAAGGATCAAATAATCTGTGATAGCGACGAGATGCGCGAATTCAGGCGGTGCACCCATTAGGGCACGGACGAGTTCCACTATTGCGTTGCCTGTGGTTGGGTCTAGTAATGCCTCCAGATCTTCATACATGAAGTATTCCTTGCAGAGAGTGAGAATCGTGTCCACGAATCCAATTCTGTTTAGTTGGGAAGCGTTAAATTCCCTCTGTGAGTGCTGGTCTCTCAGTAAAAGGAGTAAGGATTGGAGAAGTAAATTCAAAGTATCAAACTTGGACCAAGTCCTCCAGGCTTCCAAAGCGCATTTGATCAGCACAGGGTCTGTAATAACAGCTTCGCAGTCTTGTGAAATCGAGTGAACTCCATTGCCGACGTCTTTGATCAATACAGAACTGTCACATGCTGCGTCGAGTATGGACTTTAACATGTGTCTTCCAGCGTGGCATCTTTGTGATTCCAAAACCCGGAGAAGAAGCGAAGGTGCTCCTTCTGATCGATACTGATTCAGCAAAACCGAATCGCTTCGAGCAAGGTTTAAAACAATCGAAAGCGCTAAGGCCTGTTCGACTTCAGTTGAGTTCAGTTCCACGACGCGGGCGAATAGATAAAGAAAAATAGGGATTCCGCCGACCTGCCTAGCTGCGGGAACTAGTCCTCTGTATTGTTTGCACTCCAAATGTGCAGATACGATGGGAGGAATTGAAAGTGGTGGTTGCTGGGAGACTCGATGCTCTGGCGCTGTTATAACTCGAAAAGCTGGTTGACCAGGGAAAAGATTCCTCACAACTGCTCCGGCATTAGCAATTGCTTGTGGATACAAATGAAACATGTTCGGACTTTGAGCTTCGTAGCTGAGAAGAAGATTATCCTGAAGTTCTCCAAGCTGCGCACTTGTCGCGTCCATAACTGCATCCCAGTCAATTTTCGTATCACAGACTTTGGTTTCCACTGCATGTCTTAAATAGGTTCCTCCGTAAGATTTCCTGCGACTCGCGTCGAATTTTCCACCCTCGAACTTTAATTCCCGAATGCCGTTGAGTGCACCGGAGGCAATGAGAGGTGCGAAGTTTGGTTTATCGTTTTGTAGAATACATTCTGCGAGGTTCGTGTGATTCGGACCGAGACTTGCCAGGTATAAAGCTCTTTCTCGAGTGAAAACTGGACACCGGAACATCATCAGATTTCCGAGATACCAGGCGCCGATACCACTGGGTCCAACTTGCCCTAGAAGTATACATGTGGTTCCGGGTTTTCTTACTAGCAAACCATCAAAGGGTAACTGAGCGCTAACTTCTTTCCAACCGTCAACCCATAAGACAACTTCGACGACAGCACTGTGTTTGTTGAGGACTGTATCTTTGAAATTTAAAGCTAGATGATGCCATCGTCCGGATGGAAGAAGACCGCTTATTGATGTTTCGGAAATAGTACGATTATTTTTATCATCGGGTCGTGTCAGCCTTAGAATCAGTTTGTCAGATCTGAGGTCGATCCAGAGTTCAAGAACGAGAGATTCGAAACCTACGGACATGAGGTGAACTATTGATTTCGGTGCTGGAGGGTATGATGAATCTTCTACGACTTCTCGGCTCCAATTGTCGGTGAGAACGCCCCAGTCGGATAAACTGTCGTTTTCTGAGTCGGCTAGAGAGCTGGAGTTGGGAATGTATCCTCTGTGGCCGACGGGAAGTCCTCTTTCTACTCTCAACCACAATGAGGCTGAACCTCCGTGCAGCCAGACTGGCCATGAAAGTTCTGGACCTACTGGTAGACAGATAGCGTGAACGGACCAGGGGCTACAAATCCTGGATGAAAGGTGTCGTTTGCGAAAGTTGTTGACTAGATTTTCTGCCTTCTCAATATTTTTACCCTCCTCTTTGTAGGTTTTTGCGGAGATGGTTGTTTCTGTGAGAACTGGAAAGGAGAGGATGAAGTTTGGTTGGGGTTTTGTTAGAAGTACAAGGCGGAAGAGAGGGTCTAGAAGAGATGATAAGCATGGAACTGGGACTTTGAAAAGAGAGAGATAAGACACTAGTTCTGTTGAAGAAATTGATTGGGTGGCGAGAAGAGTGAAGACTTCCAAAACTGCGTGTCGAAGGTCTGAAAATAGGTAGAAAAGGAATTGTTTATAATAAAGTATGTCTTAAGAGTTGCCTCCAAATTGACAAACATGAAAATAAAAATTGCTCTCAATTTATATCGCTTGGACCAATTTAATAGAAAAGCAGGAATACCAACTCAGCCTTTAGATCAATTTATCCTATCAATCTGCACATGAAAAGTCATAAAAATTGAACAGTTTGTATTTCGAGGTCTTCAAATACAAAATAATTCAAATTGAACATTCTCAAAGGAAGTTTATTCAAAATTGAAATATTAAAAATTTAAGAATTTTTTATTTAGGACAATCAAAATATAACATATTGAAGAAAGCACGGTAAAATTTCAAACTATTAAGACTTTCAATTTTAAATTTAACCTCTCCGGATCAAAAGGGGACACGCGTGGATTCAGCCTGAGATGTATTGTCCTGAAAGTTGATTCTGAAATTTTTGAATCTTCTGAAACTACTTGAGGAAGAAAAACATATATATTTTAATTAGAAGGCTTTAATTTTTAAATTGCATAATTTCGAACGATTTGAATTTGACTCAAAAACTGTTGAATTTTCCTAATTCAAAAAGTAGAGCTTTCCTTTTTAATTCTAAAACTTTGAACAAACCATTAGGGTTTGCAATATAAAACTGTTCAGTTTTAATATTGAAATTTGAAATGATTGAAACTGCAAAGACTTAATTTGACGAAAATTTTAACTGTAAATGTTTTAAGTTGAAACAAATTTGTCAAATCTTAAAGGGTCCAATTAATATTTTTGTTGAATTTCAAACACCGTGGATTTAGAATTATCTAATTTATTGGGTTTTGGTCTAAAATTATTAAAATTTGAACGTTATACATTCAAAAATCTTGGACTGTTATTGACATATTCCAAACTACAAATACAGCATTTTTAATTATTGCAAAGGTTTAACAATTTAAAATTAGAAGTGCTTCACTGTGTAAAATTTCCCTTTGGAATTGTAGCCATTTTTAAGAATTTCAAAACGAACTCGTTCAATCGCACGTTAGTTCATATGATATTAAGTGATATTTAAAGCAATTGGATCGGTTTTTCAGATAAAACAACATTTTTTTTAATTCAGATCAGAAAATAAGTTCACTCTCATTGTCTGGTTCTTCATGTTATCTAAAAATTCCCCATCATTTCCCGGTTTTATCGATTCAGTGATAACCCCGTAAGTCTATAATTTGCAATTAAATTCCCCTCAAAAATTATTATAAAGCATTTCATCTTCAGTCTAACAATCAGATATATATCAGTTATATTTACGGTCATTTATCGGTTCAACCATTTTTTCCGGTTATTGAAATTTTTTAATTCAAACCAGCTGAAGTTGAATGTCCAAGAAAGATTTGAAGTCCTTATGCATATTTGAAAAACATTTGATTTAAAATGGAAAATATCTATGGGATGATCCCCTTGCATCAGAATCATACTTGGAATCTTACAGGCTGAGGATTAAGATTCAAGAGAAAATAATACCTGTATGTTGGGGATCTCTGCTGACGAGTATGTCCTTGAATCCATCAAGTAATCTTGTAATGGCTCCGGAGCCAGCGAGGGCAGCGCAGCTTGACGCACTTTCTCTGCAGGTGGTAGCCACTCTTCTTAATCCTCCAGTTACGATGACGCCCCTCTCACCGTCTAAGCCCCTTTTAAAAATGATAATAAAATTCGCATTACAAAGTTGATCTTGTTTATCTTTCATTCACTACGCTCTACATCTTTCGTATTACGCAGAAGTTAAATTGCTGTTTCAGTTATTGACTCTCATCGCCAATAGGCCTTCAATGGACAATTATAGAAGTGCAATACTTATATTTGTCACCCGGATTAGTCACAAGCCGTAACATTTTTCTACAGAAGGAAGCGATGATTATTTAAGGAACGCAGAAAATATTTTTATTTTTGACACACTTCGTTATATATATATTTTCATTAAAATGCTAATCTCTATCAGGAATTCAACTCTTTCCGACTCGAGTTGTTTTCAAACTGAACATTTTACAAGTCCAAACGTTTTTATTAAAGGCAGAAAATAGAAAGGTCCAAAGTTGAAACTTATGAATGAAATATGTGCACTCACTGTTTGCTGAAGTGAATCAGAAGGTCAACAGCGAGAGAACATAAAGCAGGATGCGCGTTTGCATGCCCTCTTGGTTCAATCACTGGTCCCGGTTGATTAGACCTCTTGGGTTTATTTTCATGAGCATTCTTTCCAGGATTTTCAACATCCGCCTCGTAACCATCATCAGCAGTTACATAATCTCCAGTGCTACTACCCCCTCCCACACAATCTGGTACCGCATCAAGATTTAAAGTTGGTAACTAAAAAAAAAGATTATAAATTACATTTTGAAACGACTAGTGATTAAATCTCTCAAAGCTTTAATGAAATCTTAAATGCTAACTAACCCTGGGTCTCATTGGTTGTGGAATGGTCTGCTCCTGGCTGGGTCTTAGGACGGAAACTCGTAGGAGGGACTCGATCAGCATCGCAAGTCCCCGTCCCAATTTGGTCTTGGTATCCATCAGCGCCATTCTGAGCGCCGATACCACGTCGCAGTCACCTGCACCAGAAATAATTTGCGTCTCACTAGAAACTCAAAGAGTCAAGCTAATAAACTTAAATAGAGAAAGAAATGAGCCTCGATATTCGAGGTAAAAAAATGATTGTGAGCAAAAGAAGAAAATTCGTGGTACGTTGTTTACCGGTAGAGAATGTTCGGAGAACTGTTCTTCGTTCAAAAGGATCTCGCGTTCTCATATTCTTTAATCCGCAGCTGCGAGTTATTGATATTGCACATATTGAGGCATGCTAATCGCGTTTTAGTTCAAAGACTCGTTATATAAAGGGAGGAGTACTTACACAATGGGGATGTTAAGCCGCACGTAATTAAAGCCTCCATTAACCTCTGCACTGATTTTCCGGTATCTCAAAAAGGAAAAGTTTCATACTATTAATTAGACAGAAACAGAAGAGCTGACTATTCGACTTTTTAGTATACGCCAGATTTCAAGATTTCCAAAATTTCAAAATATTTCAAAGATTCCAAGGTTTTTGAATTTACAGTGTAGCCGAAAAACTTTATTTTTAAAATTCCTTGACATTTCGCTGATTTTTCTCTGACAAAATTTTCATTTTCCCTGGCCAATAATATTCACAGACAAGAATTCTAATCTTGTAACATTTTTAACATAGAATCTTTTATGAACGGAATACAATATTTTTTTGATAAAATAAATAAATTTCTAATTTATTTTTTTTTATTTCAATCAAAAAATATGACTTTTTCATTGTGAAGAATGAATTTTAAATCCAAAAGGAAGAATTTTCAACAAAATGGTTGAATTTTCAACCAAATAATAGAATTTTCTACCTAAAAATATGAATTTTTAATCGAAAGAGATTAAACTGCAACCAGGAACAATTGAATTTTCAACGCGGAA
This sequence comes from Andricus quercusramuli, assembly GCA_932178445.1. Lineage (NCBI taxonomy): Eukaryota > Metazoa > Arthropoda > Insecta > Hymenoptera > Cynipidae > Andricus > Andricus quercusramuli. Next base: position 1,093,167 of record CAKNXH010000059.1, on the reverse strand, counting down.
AGTTGAATTTTCTACAAACAAAAAATAGAGTAGTTTATATGTCAACCAAAAAAATAAACGAATTTTTAGCAAAGAAAAAAAGAACATTTCAACCAAGAAGATTAGTTTTCTACCAAAAAGACGAATTTTCGACTAAAAAATATGATTTTTTAACTAAAAATGGAAAGAATACATATTGAGTTAAAAAAATTAATTTCAAACATTCGACAAATCGTTCAATTTTCAACCAAAGGAATGAATCTTTAAAAAATTATTTTGGGAAAGTGATTCAACTTTTACTCAAGTAGTTGAATTTTCAATTTAAAACACTATTCAACCAGGAATAAAATAGATAAATTTCCAGTTAAAAAAATGAATTTTCAAAATAAAAAGAGTTTTCCACAAAGTAGTTAACTTTTAACCAGCGAGATGAATTTTCACCACAAATGGTAAATTTTCAACTGGAAATGGTGAATTTTCAACTGGAATAGTTAAATTTTCAGTGAAAAAAAATAATTTTCAACAAATAAACGAATATTCAACCTCGCCAGCTAAAAGTAATGAAACTTCAACAAATAAAAAATATACATATTTCTAGCAAAGTAGTTCAACTTTCAACCCAGACGTTTAATTTTGTAATCAAAAAGAAGAATTTTCAACAAATAAAACTTTTTTCATTCAAGAAAGATTTTTTTTCTTTCTTAACTGAAAATTGTTAAAGTTTCAAGCCAAATGACCAATTTTATGTAAAATCAAGAGGATAAATTTTCAAAAACAAAAAATTGAAAAGTTACATTTTCAGTTAAAAAAATTAATTTTAAAGAAAACATTTTTTTTTTACAAAATAGTCAATTTTCGACCAAAGAAGAGATGAACCTTAAAAAAAAATTCTGTTAACAAAGTAGCTCAAAATTTACTCTAGTAGTTGAATTTTGAATTCAAAATAATCAATGTTTAATTTAAACGGAATAGTTTAATAATGATGAATCTTCAACTGGAATACTTAAATTATCAATTAAAAAAAAATCTGTAAAAAAAGGAATTTTCAACTATAATTATGAATCTTTAACAACAACAAAATGATTTTGTAATAAAGTGATTCAACTTTTGAACAAGTTATTGAATTTTTATTCAACAAATATTTCAGTTGAATTTTTGACACCCAAATTTGAATTTTTAACAAAAAAGTTAATTTTCTACCAAAATAGTTGAATCTGAATACTATGAATGTTGAATTTTCAACCAAAAAGGATGACTTTTCAACAAAATTGTGGAATTTATAACCAAATAATAAAAATATTAACCAAGAATATAAGCTTCAGGAGTAAGCAGCTTAAAAAGAATAAATATAAATACAAGGCAAATAAATCAATAAATCAATAAATCAATAACAAGAATATTATATCAGGGTGGCCACTAACTTTATTTTCAAAGTTACCTAGCTTTTCCCTTATTAGACTTAAAATTGAAGGATTTCAAATTTATTATCTTCTACAGTTGAAGGGTAGAAATGCAAATGGAGTCAAGCGCCAAATTTTCGAAATCGGGTTTATTAGCTCAAAAAATCAGATAAATTCTATTACACATGCCTGCCAAAGGATTTTTTTGGGGCATCATTTTTCAAAATTTTTATTCTTGTGTTCACATTCCGAGAAGCTTTTCTAACCACAAAGTAAAAATTCAAATTTCATTTCTCTCGACACTGGCTAATTATTTCTAATTACTATTGGGTCCCTTCCGTTCAGCACTGAACAACCTAAATCCCAATTCCTCATTTTTTGGAAATATGCAAAATTATTGCTGCTATCGTCATTATTTTGAAGTTGAAATGTCAGTTTTACACCATTTTGAAGTCATAATTGGATTTTCAAATTTCGCGAAACTGCATGATTTTTTTTAAACAAACTTTTTGGAATTCACTTCGTCCATTCAATAGCTAGAATTCAATTTTTTAGTTTTTTCTTAAACTGCAAATTGACTCCACAACTAATGTTGAAAGATGTTAAAAGTCAATACGGACCCAAAATCTAACCTCGAAACGTGACCTGTTTCATTCGATTTCTCGAAAGCGGATAGCTTTTTGTGGGCAAATTTTTTTTATTTCGATAGAGCATGAAAGTATCTCGAAAGCACTTTCTTATTTTTTTCTTAAATGGTCCCGCTGAATTTACAACATGTTTTTAGTCTCTCCTGAAAAAAGTGAAAAATGGCGCTTGACTCCTTTTGCATTTCTACACGTCAGTTATTTAATGTGCCTCTCATAGAAATTCTCTAACTTTTGCAAGATTTGTTTACATTCCAGACTTTTCCCTTATTTCCAGGTTTTCTTTGACCTACGGCCATCCTGGATTGAGAATACTTTAGAAGCTTACCTATAATTTTATCAGTTGCAATGCACACAGCCAGTAATTTAAACAATTTTGCCAAGTTATCAGCAATTGGTTGTTTCGAAAGTTCCACTCGAAAATTTGGGCTGCATAAAGCAACGCCAGCAGCAGCTCGCCAAGCAGCACTAGGTTCATAGAATTTCATCTGCCTATATCCAGTTTCTTTTTCCATTATTTTTGTCTTTTCTATCGATAGCGGATTTGCTAAAAGATTGACGTAATTCGTCAAATTGATAGGCTCACTGGTAGTTGCTAAACTCAAGGGAACAATAGTATCTTTGATTTCCTCAGAGTCGGTTTGCGTGGCTTCTTGAACTTCTTCTTTCGAATCGGTTTCCAACATTGTTATGAGACTACAACTTTGACTTTCGAGAGCTTCTACTAACGCAAAAAGAGCTGGTCTTTCTGACTTCGTGTCTTGAAAACTTTGAGAATCCTCGCAGCGTATTTTCCAAATTTCCATTATCACGGCGATTTCTAGTAATGAGTAGACGCTTCTTACAAAAGTTGGGTTGGGGAGAAGTTTCAGAGCGTCCTGTAGTCCATCGATTTCAATAAATCTCTCGAACATTGGAGCATTTACAATTAAGTTAGCCATTATAGATAGACAAGCTTGTATGAGGAACTTGGCTGTTGTGTTATTATTATTGTGTTCGTAGCGGTCCTTCGCTCTCAAAAAAGTGGGATGAAATACCCTAAAAAGGAGAGCCTCCCGCGCAGGAAAGCGAGAATTTGGGGTGACTTTTAATAAATGTATCATCATAATGGTGCACAATTTGGAATCATCTGGTGATAGAAGGTCGCTATAAAGTTCAAGGAACTCCCATCGATGTCCTTTGAGTTTACTGCACATAACGCAGTCTTCCGTCGAGACTGGATAAGCGCCAAGTTCCCGAAAAAGAACTTTTTCTAAAAGCGCAACCGCTGGTGCGTAGGTTTGGTTGTTTCGCTTTTTTAAAAAACCTACGACGTTGTAGACGAGTATTCTTGGTGGAAAACAGCAACAGGTTCCGGCTGCTGTCATCACTTTCAGAAGTCTTATTTGAAGATCACTTTCGAATGCGTGGGCCTCGGAAAGAAGGGCGGCTAAAGTCATGAAGAGGGAAGAAATGGAACAGACCTGAGAATATAAAATTTTAATATTATTGTTAATTCAAGTAATTGCAATTCTTTGCAACATTTGAAAGATGGTTGAAAAAATATATCATTTGCAGGCGTTGGGCTCACTTCTAAGATCAAAAATAGTGTAAATGGAGCCAAAAATTTGAAAAAATAGTGTAAAAATAGTGACATACAATTTTTAAAGCATTACATTTATGTTTAGTCCAAATTCAAAAGTTTGTAGTCTGAAATCAAAAAGTGTGTAGTAGAAAATTAACTTCAATTATTAAGCAAAATTTCCAGTTTTCTGACCTAATATTTTTAAAGTATTGAAAATGAGCTTCAGTGTTCATTTAAAATGTTATTCTCTAGTCTATAAATCAGGGTGTCTACTCAAATCCTGGAAAAAAATTCCCTGACAATTCCAGGTTTTTTCCAGGTATCCCAAGTTTTTTACAGGTATAATTTTTCATAGCATGCAGCCATTCAAATATTTCTCATATTTTAAGACAATCGACTCGGATATGTATACAGTTTTGCAAATTTATTGTAAATAATGTTTTTTTTTCAGTAATTCTATTAATATTACAAGATATTCTTAAATATTTTAGCGCGATCAACTAATTAAATAATACTAAAAACATAATTAATGATTTCTTGAATTTTTCTCTTAAGTCCATGAATTTGAATAATAATTCAAATAAATTTTTATTTTATATACTTATACTTAAAATGCAGGGCATATTTTGTTAACTGAAAAAGATCAATTTTCAAACAAATAGCTGAATTTTGAACAAAAAAAGATCAGTTTTCAACAAAAATGAAAAAGTTTAATTTTCAGTAAAAAAAAAATGAATTTTCCAGAAAAAAACAGACTTATTTAAAAAACAAATTTAATTTAATTTTCAACCAAGTAGTTTTGTTTTCAAGCAAAAAGAAAAATTTTCAACTCAAATGATGAATACTTAGCTGGAATACTTGAATTTTAAACCAAGAAAATGAATTTTCTACCACAAAGACGATTTTTCAACAAAATACATGAATTTTCAACTGAAATGATTAATCTTTGACTGAAATAGTTGATTTTTAAACTAATTTGCAACAAAAACAAAACTAATTTTCAACAACATTGTTACATTTTCAAACAAAGTGATGAATCTTCAACTGGAATAATTGAATTTTCAACCAAAAAGATTAATTTTCTACCAAAAACGCGATTTTTCAAAAAAAAATATATCAGTTCACAATTAAACAGTTGAATTTTCAACTAAAAAATATCAATTTTCGAACAAATAGCTGAATATTGAACTAAAAAAGATCAGTTTTTAACCAAAAATGAAATAGTTGAATTTTCATTTAAAAGTAATTAATTTTCCACGCAAAAAAAATTATTTTAAAAACAAATTCAATTTAACTTTCAACCAAGTAGTTTTATTTTTAAGAAAAAAGATAAATTTTCAACTAAAATGATGAATACTTAGCTGGAATACATGAATTGTAAACCAAGAAAATGAATTTTCTACGACAAAAACGATTTTTCAACAAAATACATGAATTTTCAACGGAAATGATCAATCTTTAACTGGAATAGTTGATTTTTTAACCAAAAAGAAGAATTTTCAACCAAGAAGATTAATTTTTGAACAATTGAATAGTTAAACTTTCACTTAAAAATTAATGTTTAAACTTAAATTACAAACAACAAGATTAATTTTCAATCCATAAGATTAATTTCTACTAAAAAAGTGAAAATTTTCTAAAAAATAATAAAATAATAATAGAATGAAAAAATAATAAAAATAGTAAAAAAGATAATTTTTCAACTAAATATTGAATAGTAACATTTTCATTAACAAAAATAATTTTGAACAAGAAAAAAACAAACAAATTTTCAACAAAATAGTTAAAGTTGCAACAGGAATAGTTAAATTTTCAGTAAAAAAAATAATTTCCAGCCAAAGAAAAAACCAATTTTCAACAAAATAGCTCATTTTTCAACCAAGGAGATGAACTTTCAATTAAAATTATGAATCTTTAAAACAAAAAATTAATTTTTAACAAAAGGGTAACTCTCAACCAAGTAATTAAATCTTCTTTCGGAAAATATGAACTCGGAACGAAAAATGTGGCAGCTGATATTTCAAACAGAAAAGATTACAATTTTCAATAAAAAATAATGGAATTCAACCAAAAAGATCGAATTTTCAACCAAATAGATGAATATAGTAATAGAGAGCTATACTTTTACAAATGAAGAATCATTTTCATTCAATTCAATACTGTAATTTTTAAAAAGGTAGGCAACCTCTTAAAAATTTCCCTGACTTTAAAAAAAATCCCTGACATTTCCAGGTTTTTTCATGTATATAAAAATTCACTGACAATTCCAGGTTTTCCAGGTTTTCCAGGTGGGGTAGACACCCTGATAAATAATCAAAATTCACATTTATTTATTCCCATCTTTTCCCTCTTTTCTCGGGTTTTCATTCCAATGTGAACTGAACGAATAGAACCCAATAAGAATATCCAATTTTTTTTCTAATATTCATTCTTTTCAGTTGAAGTCTACTATTAAATTTTTGGTTAAGAATTCATCTTTTTTGGTTAAAAATTTCGTTATTTGATTCACAATTAAATTATTTTGTTGGGAATTGAATAATTTGAAAAAAGTCATACTTCTTGATTGAAAATTCAACTGTTTCGTTGAAAATCGTCTTTTCGGCTTAAAAATTTAACAACTTTATTGAATTTTTTGTTTTTTTCTTAACTAACAAATTTTTTGATGTTGAAAATGAATTTTTTTTTAGTAGAAATTTCACTTTTTTGGTTAAAAATGTAACTGCCTGGTCAAAAATTAATCTGTTTATTACATGAATAAATAAAAACAATATTCATATTACATCTGCTTATTATATACCTTCACTTTTTTTGTTGAAAATTCAACTGTTTATAGAACATTCGTATTTTCGGCTCAAAAATTCAACAGTTAAGTAGAAAATTTAACTATTTGGTGAAAAATGTATGTCACGTCTTGAAAATTCGTCTTTTTTAGTATAATATCAATTTTTTGCTTGTTTGGTTTAAATTAATCTGTTTTAGTTCAGGATTCCATTATTGGAACCAAAAACCTCCTCATTACATGTGAGGTGCTCTAACTAATTGAGCTATCGCAGTCCACCCGTGAACATTTCAAAACTTATATTTCCTGAATCTTAGTGAGGAGGTTGTTGGTTCAAATCCAGCTCGCAGTGATTTTGTTTTAACTTACTTTCTTGTGATTTTTGAATAATTCTATATCACAAAAGCATATTAAAATTTACAGGAATTACGGATATAATATTTTATAAAGTTAGATAGGATTCTTCTAATAGAAGCGTTCTAAAATGTATTATTAATTAAATAATTGATTACTCATTTTTATAGAATTTCCATCAAAAGCGTTTGATATAAATATAAAGGAAATTCTTAAAGTTGCGGATACAGAGAACGGATTGAAAAGTACTTTTTTTTATCAAATCCTTTTAAACTTTTTCAGCAGGGTTGTATCATCTCAGTTTTCCTTACACAAAAAAAGAGGTAAACTTCAAGTCTTTTTCATTTTTTTAACTTACTTTATTTTTAGATCTTTAATCTCCACGAACACTACGTTAATAACAAACACTAATATTAACAAAAATACTTTAAACATACCTGGTCAGTAATGGTGCTGACTACAGGTTGATGACAAAACGGGATTCCAAAGACCTCAACAAAGTGATGATGCGTATTGACCCTCCTCTTCTGCTTCGTTTTTCTACCCTCATCCACGGAATTCAATTCCTGTCTCACTCTTTTTAAGGCCGCAATAAGCGCCCCAATCATATCAATAACCTTTCTCGCCCTCATCACCGATTTCGTCTGATCAGTATTCGGCAAAGCCACTATCGTAACGACCGTTCTCTCCACCAACTTTCCATCCTGGCTCTCCACAAACAGTTGAAATAACTCCAAGAAGTCCTTCAGCTTCTCCGTTGACTCTCTCTGATGTAGAAGACAATACAAAAAAGTGATAATTCCATAAGTCGTCGCAAATATGAACTCCTGCAAATACGACCCTTCCTCCGGTGTCGCAACCGAGACCGACTTTCCACAAGCATCTTCCAAAAGCCTCAAAGTCATCGGTAATAACCCATTGTGAATCACAGCCGTTGTCGGCTCATCAGTTTTCAAAACTCTTTCTAAAGCCGTCAGCATGAGCCTAGCTGCCGCCGCCTTCAATGTAGCACATTCTGTTCCTGACAAAGTTTCCACATCAACTCCAAACTGCAGACCCCATAGAACATCTAGGGCGAATTTGAGTATATGAACCGCTGGAGTCTGCTCGGTTGGTGTATCATAATCTCTCAGGCCTTGGAGAAGTTGTAGAATCAAGAGACTTGATTCGAAGGGACCGATTTTCGAATCTAAGACAGCTTTGACCCTCTCGTCAATGAAGTCTTCGCAGGTCTCTTTTCTTGAAGAACGAATTGGGGAAAGATCATAGCGACAAGTTCCCTCCCATTTTCGCTCTTCGTCGCTGCGAACTACTGAGGTGAAATATTCAAAATCCATCGGATTGAGACGCACTTTCAGCGTTAAGGACCTCGCTTGGTCGATGCCATCGGAGAGATTTTCTGATTCGCTGCTGATAGTCTCCTGGGTTGTTTTCGTCACCGCAAGGTGCTTTTGTGGCTGCTGTTTTTGCTTTCCACTGCTGGTGCTGTACTTCCTGACTCGTTTTCGTCGGTTGGCCGTATTTTCTGAGCTGGACTTCGTTTTTGCATTCTTCTTCCTCGCGTGCGAAATGATATCGATCGTATCGACCGTCTCATCGTTGCAGTGAAACCTTACGTAGGGATTGCCCGGAACTGACTCCGCACCCTCCTGAAAGGCAACCGGATATAGGGCCGGAAGTAGAGCAACCAACTCTCGCCCGCAAGAAAGGCCGCGAATTCCGAGTAAATTGAGAACTGCAAGGAACCTCCAGCCTCGATCTTGAACCAGGAATTTTTGGAGACCTACTAATTCACTTCCGTCTCCTCGAGAGGCGCAGATTGCGTGAACGTCAGAGAGTAGCTCGCAGGCGATGAGGGTTGAGACTCCACTTATTCCAGCAGTACTGAAAAAGAGAATTATTATTTTTCTGGATGAATAAAATGGGATTTGATTAATAGAGTGTTTAGCGATTCTTAGGAACAAAACTCAAGGTGTTTTCCAGGGTTTCCAGGTTAAGAAATCAAGTTGTGAAAAGTCTAGGAACGACTAAAATAATAACTTTATTTGTTTATGAATATAGGGTACATAATTCTCAATTGGTTTTCAAATATTCTATGCACAATCAAAATAAAATATATAAATTAAAAACATTTTTTAACATTAATCATTCAGCTTGAAGGATTATGAAACTGGGTTTAGAATTTTTTTTTTCCTTAGCTGTTAAACTTGTCAACTTGAATTATTTTTAAATAAGAATAGTTTGTAATTTAAATTAATTTTGAACATCGGGAATATTCATCTTGAACATTTAAGACTTGAAATTACTAAAAAATTAGGGCTATAAATTTGAGACTGCATAATTTGAACATGAAATTTTTCAGTTTTGAATCATTCAGATTTCACAACCCAAAATGCCGTAGAATAGAAACAGGGGAAATAGGGTGATTTTCAAGAAAGTAGGGAGATACATTTTTTTAAACAAAACTCATCTAGATACAATATTGAATTAAATATAAAACGCTATACATTCCTAAGATTTCAACTCGAAATATATTGCATTTTTAATCAAAGGAGACGAATTTTCAACCCCAAAACGAATGGTTAACAAAAGAGTTGAGTTTTAAAATTCAAAAGTCACCAAACAGTTGCATTTATAACCAAATAGTTGAGAACTTTCAAACAAAAGAGACGAATTTATAACAAAGTAATTGAAATTTTAGCCAAATAGATGAATTTTCAACTTCAAAGATGAATTTTCGAACAAAAGGTCGAATTTTCAGACCAAAAAGACGAATTTTTTAAAGGACAGTTGAACTATCAACGTCAAACGTTAAATTTTCAACAACAAATATAATTTTCAACAAAGAAAGATGAATTTTGACCTAAAGAGTTGAACTTAAAACTAAAATTTACAACTAAATAGTTGAACTTTCAATCAATAGATACCAATTTTTAAGAAAAACGTTCATTTTCAACCAAGAAAGAAGAAGTTTAAACCAAAAAAGATAACTTTTCCACCATAACAAAACAGTGGAGTTTATGATAAAAAAATACGAGTTTTGATTAAAACAATTGAATCTTCAACCAAATGATCGAATTTTCAAATGAAAAAGATATTAAATCTCAATCAAAAGTAAGTTGCATTTTTAACCAAATAGGTTAACTTTTGAGCCAAAAAGTCACATTTTTTAGAAAACAATAAAATTTTCAACAAAAAAGTTAATTTCCAATCAAGAAAAATAAAGTTTTCAACCTAAAAGATTAATTATGCACACAAAAAATGTTTAATCCATAAGTATGAATTTTATAAAAAATGAATGTTCAACAAAACAGTTGAATTTATGACCAAAAAATATGACTTTTGATTAAAACAATTGAATCTTCAACCAAATGATCGAATTTTCAAATAAAAAAGATATTAAATCTCAATCAAAAGTAAGTTGCATTTTTAACCAAATAGGTTAACTTTTGAGCCAAAAAGACACATTTTTTAGAAAACAATAAAATTTTCAACAAAAAAGTTAATTTCCAATCAAGAAAAATAAAGTTTTCAACCTAAAAGATTAATTATGCACACAAAAAATGTTTAATCCATAAGTATGAATTTTCTAAAAAATGAATGTTCAACAAAACAGTTGAATTTATGACCAAAAAATATGACTTTTGATTCAAATAATTGAATCTTCAACCAAATGATCGAATTTTCAAATAAAAGGGATTAGATCTCAATCAAAAGTAAATTGCATTTTCAACCAAATAGGTTAATTTTTAAGCCAAAAAGACAATTTTTTTAAAAGACAATTAAATTTTCAACAGAAAAGTTAATTTTCAATGAAGAAAAATAAATTGTTTAATTCTATAAAAAGATTAATGTTCAATAAATCAGTTGAATTTATGACAAAAAAAGATGAGTTATGAAGAAAGTAATTGAATTTTCAACCAAATGGTCGCATTTTCAAATAAAAGAGATTAAACTTCTGTCAAAAAGAAGTTGTATTTTTAAGTTTTAACCAAAGAGTTCAAATTTCAAGCCACAAAGACGAATATTTTAGAAAACAGTTGAATTATCAGCCTGAATAGTTGAATTTTCCATAAAAGATCGTTTTCAACCAAGAAAGATGAATTTTTTACCAAATAGCTGAATTTACAAACAAAAATTTCTTAACCAAATAGTTGCATTTACAACCAAATATGAAGTTGGATTTTTCAATTTTTTCAATGAAAAAGACAAATTTTCAACAAAATAGATTAATATTTACGTTCATTGTATTTAGTTTATTTTCAATCAAGAAAGATAAATTGTCAACCAAGAATGATTAATTTGTTACCAAATTATTTAATTTTACAAAGAAACAAAATTTTTTTAACCAAATAGTTGCATTTACAACCAAATACGTAGTTGGATTTTCAATAAAAAAGAAACATTTTCAACAAAATAGATGAATATTCACGTTTATTTTATTTAGTTTATTTACAATCAAGAAAGATAAATTTTCAACCAAAAAAGATGAATTTTCTACGATAAAAAAGGAATTTTCAACCCTAAAGGTGAAGATTTAACAAAAAAATTAAATTTTCGACCAAAAAATATGACTTTTCAAAAAACTAATTAAATTTTCTACCAAATAATTTAATTTTTAATCAAAAAGTATTAACCTTCAACCGGAATTAGTTGGATTTTTTTATTGGATTCTAATCATTGAGTTCGCACTTAAGAGAAAAATCGGGAAAAGGGGAAAATTCTTGAAAACAGGGACAAAAAAGATATTCTTTTAAAAAACGAGAATAGGTGAAAGAGTGTGAAAACTGTAATTGAATTTGAAATGAATCGATTTGAAATGTTTTCGACTTGAAAATGATCAACTGTTATGGCTTGCAATTTGAAAATATTAAAATTTTGAACACGGATTCACAAAATAAAAAAAATTTCAATTTCAAATGCTGTTAATTAAAAAATTTCTGAGTATAAAGCTTTAATGAGAAATTATTAAATTTGTATTGTTCTCAATTAAAATGGTACAATTTTTTCTAGTTTTGAATTTCAATGTTTTAAGTTTCATTGCAATTAAATTGAAATTAAGTAAAGCAAACTTCGGAGAAAAACGGTAGAAAGTTGACTAGTCGCATTTTTCTTCAAAAAGTCGTAAAAAGTCGCAAAACACTATGTAAAACACTATTATCTTCAACATGAGACCAAGAACTTAAAAAAAATGTTAATTATTTCCGAAGTTATTATAATTGTTCTAAAACATCGAATTTTACGTTTTTTTACGTGTAACTAATTTTCGCCGCTAGCGTATATTTCTATGTTAAGTGGAAAAGAAATTAAAAAATTAATAATTAAAAAAAATATTGAACTATGTTTATTGCAATCTATAAAATAATTAGCATAGTCTTACAAAAAGTGTCTTGAAATCTCTTTATATATTCTACAATCAACAAAAGATTTATCTCATAATTCAAAAAAAAAACTTTTCATCATCAAGATTTTTTCTTCTAAACGAGAACTCTCTTTTTAATAATAGACTAAAAGATTTGGATTACTCTTCGCACTTCAATAAAATAAATGTTTTATAAGCAAAAAATAAAAACATAACTAAAATTCAAGGTTTAGGGAAAAATTCAATGATATTTCCAGGTTCTCAAGGTTATACAAGAATTTAAGGACGATTTCGGGTTTTCCAGATCGCTAAACACTCTGGAATATTTAAAGATTCCGGCATAAAACAAAACCAAAACTAGAAGTAGGAAATTAAATTAAATGAAAGAACAGGATGATCAATATCCGAATTTCAAAAATTGTTCCCATTCATTAAATATTTTTCAGTTTGAAGTGTGCAAACCTGAATAGTAAATTAAAACATTTAGACATTAAAAATTCAAAAAATGTTTATTCAAATGTTCAATATTCTACAACTTAAAAGAAGTGTATTTAAAAATTGAATCACATAATACAAATGAGCAGCTTTCAAAATTGCCCAAACTGAAAACGAGAAATATTTTTAATTGCTCACTTTCCAAATGTGAGCTATAAGTTTTCTCCAGGTATAATTTTTCATAATACGGAGTCTTTCAAATATTTTGCATTTTTTTTAACAATCGGCTCAGAAAGTGTATTTTCGCGAGTTTATTATAAATAATGTTTTTTTTCAGTTTCTAGGGATTCAATTAACATGTTTAATTTAGAAAGCTTTGAGAAATTACAATAGAAGATATTCAATAAATTAGCACAATTGATTAATTAAATAATTAAATAATACTGAAAACCTAATAATACATTTCTTGAATTTGTCTCTGAAGTTTATGAATTACAATCATAAAATGAACCAATTTTTATTTTATCTTCTTATACATAAAATGTCGTGTATATTTAAGTGAAATTCATGTAAGTAGTTTAATAAATTCAATTTAAACCACTTCAACTTCCTAACTTTTCAAGTAAAAATATTGCATTTCAAACAGATGGATGCACTTTTAACCAAATAGTTGAATTTTCGACCAAATAGATTAATTTTCTTCAAAAAATACAATTTTTCAACTAAATAATGAATTTTTCACCAAATAGTTGAACTTTCGACTGAAAAAGATTAATTTTTAACCAAATAGTTGGATTATTAACGAAAAAGATCAGTTTTCAATAAAAAATGTAATAGTTAAATTTTCAGTTAAAAAAACTAATCTTTGAAAAAAATCAACCAAAGTGATGATTTTTCAGCTAATACGATGAATCTTCAACTGGAATTAAGTAATTTGAAACCAAAATGAAGAATTTTTGGAAATAAGATTTCAACTTTCAACCAACTAGTTTTATTTTCAAATAAAAAGATGAATTTGAAACTAAAGTGATGAATATTTAACTGAAATACTCAAAATTTCAACCAAAAAGATGAATTTTCAAATAAAAAGATTAATTTCAAGCGAAAAAAATGAATTTCCAACAAAATACATGAATTTTAAACTAAAAATAATAAATTGTTGACCAAAACTTGAATAGTTAAATTTTCAATTGAACAAATTGATGTTCAAACAAAGAGATGAATTTTGAACTAAAATAATGGAATCTTCCATTCGAATAGTTACATTTTCAGTTTAAAAAGGAATAATTTTCAACAAGAAAAAACAATTAATTTTCAAAACATAGTCACATTTCCAAAGAAAGTTATAAGTTTTGAACTAAAATTGTGAATCTTCAACTGGAGTAGTGGAATTTTGAACAAAAAGATGAATTTTCCACTAAAATGATGAATCTTTAACTAGAATAATTGAAGTTTCGACAACAAAAAATGAATTTTCAATCCAGAAGATTAATTTCTAACAAAAAGGAAGAATTTTCAACTAAAGAAAATAATATTTCAACTCAAAATTGAATAGGTAAATTTTTAGTTTAAAAAATTATTGTTCAACCAAAGAGATACATTTTCAACAAAAATGATGGAATATTTAAATGGAATAGATACATTTTCAGTTTTAAAAAAATTGAAAAGAAAATTCAACAAAATAGTTAAAATTTCAACTGGAATACTCATTTTTCAACTAAAGAGATGAATTTTCAATTAAAATGATGAATCTTCAACCAAATAAATTAATATTAAACAAAAGAGTTTCACTTTCAACCAAGTAATTGAATTTTCATTACAAAAAAGATGAATTCTCAACCAAGAAGATTAAGAAGGGCTGCAGTACATAACTATATAACCAACAAAATCGCAATTTTTCAGGAGATCGAAATAACATTTTGTAAAATCAAAATCACAATTTGAAAATAAAACAAAAGTTTACTCCCGAGCTAAAGAGAAATAGAATGTGAAAGTTTACAATATCAAAGTGACAGGAACCTGAAATTGGAATAGGCTTCGTTGCGAATTACGATAAAAAGGGGAAATTTTCAGTTGAAACAGAAAATAAAAACTTACACCCGAGATATTGAGTTGCTAAATTGGGAGAAAATGAATTTGATCCGAAAAAGTTAACCAATTCCGAATAAATCATTCAAGAATTTTGAGGTTCAAATTTCATGGATTTTGAAAATCGTATTTGAATAGCGACTAAAGATCTATTTTTCAATTTAAAGAAATAATAAAAACATGCTCCCAAGATATGGAGAGCTTGAATATGAATAAAAAGGTTTTCATTACAGAAATTATTCTGCTCCGGGAAAATAAAGATTTAATGTGATGAGATCGCACTGTGACAGACAATTTGTTGTTGAAAGTTTTATAAAAAGAAGAAAGGTGTATGTTTCTTTATGAATAAACGTTAATAATTTGAAAAAATATCGTCTCTGATCGCATGGAAAAAAGTTAAGTGAAAAAACTTTACAAAAGTGACTTTTTGTAGAAAATTGAGATTTTAGGTTGGAATTCGATGGGTACTTTCATGGGTACTTTGGTGCTGAGAAAAGTAGCAATTGAAAAAAAAGAAGATGGGAGACAAGTATAGAGTCAGTTACCTGGTTTTGAATAACGAATCTTTTTATTACTATATTAAAAATCAGCTTTCGGAAAAATGCTTTTAACACAAAATGTATTTGGTTTTTTAAGAATTTTTTTATGCAAAAAACCTATTTTCCGAAAAAATGTTGGTTATCTAGTTTTGTATTGCAATCCTTCAATTCTCGACCAAAACAAACAAATTTTATTTAAAAAAATTAATAATGAATCAAATACTTAAATTTTTAATTAAAAACGATCAATTAAAAAAAATACAATGGTGTAATTTTCAGTTGAAAAAAATTAATTTCAAACAAAAAAACAACAATTTTCAACAAAATAGTTAAAAGCAGTATTATAAAGCTGCTTTTACAAATTAAGAATCATTGATATTCAATTTTATATTGCAATTTAAACAAATTAATGATGAAAATTTAACTAGATTACTTAAGCTTTCAGCCAAATTGTTGAATTTTCAACCAAAAATGGAAGAGTGAAATTTTCATTTTAAAAAAATTTAACCAAACTGATGAATTTTCATCTAAAATGATGAATCTCTAACTGAAGTAGTGGAGTTTTCATCCAAAAAGATGAATTTCCAACCAAGAAGAATAATTTTTACCAGAAAAGACAAATTTTCTACAAAATACATGAATTTTCAACTAAAAATGACAAATTGTCAACCAAAAATTGAATAGTTAAATTTTCAACTAGAATGTTTAACTAGAATAATTAAATTTTCAAATAAAAAGATTAATTTTCAACCAGAAATATGAATTTTGAGTTAAGAATATTAGTTTTTACCAAAAAAAATACGAGTTTTCAACTAGAAAAGATCATTTTTCAACCAAAAAGTGAATACTTCAATTTTTATTTAAAAAAACATTTTTATTCAACCCAAGAGATGATTTTTCAACTAAAATCATGAAATATTTAATTGGAATAGATACATTTTCAGCTTTGAAAAAAAAATTCAACAAAATAAAAAAAAATTTCAACAATTGGAAAAGTTACCTTTTCAGTAAAAAAAAATTTTAACCAAAGAGATAATGAATTTTCTATAAAATAGTTCATTTTTCAACGAGAGATGAATTTTCAAAAAAAAAAGAAACCTAATTTTAAACTAAAGAGTTTAACTTTCAACCAAGTAGTTAAATTTCCATCCGAAAAAAGATGAATTCGGAATGAAAAATGTAGTAGTTGATGTTTCAACCAAAAAAGATTTTATATTTAAATTGCAAACAATTGCAAACAAACTGTTGAATTTTCAAGCAAAAAGATGCATTTTCAACCAATAAGATTAATGTTCTACTAAAGCGAACGAATTTTTAACGAAATACATGAATTTTTAATCGAATACTAGAATTCTAAATTAAAAACGACAAATTTTCAACAAAAAATACAATTCTAGCTTTTCCACGTAGGGTAGACACCCTCTATTCAGTTACAATGACTGTAAGTTCCAAAATGTTTATTTTATTATAATTTATTTTTTTTGTTTTGTTCTGTTTACATCGCTTTCAGTTCCAATTATATACCTGCAATTAAAAATCTGATTTTGAATATTTTATTTTGCAATACTTACTGTTTAATTTTGAAGACCCTGAAATTAAACTAATTCCACTTAGAATACCTAGTGATTATTTTTTAATCTTTTAACTCAAAAGAGTGTTTATCTCGTAGCAAAAGTTAATCAAGAGCAAATCATCTGTATGGAAAGTTCTGGTCAGTAGGGTCAGTAGACTGACAAAAGACCCCCCATGCTGTAAAATGTAAACTACAGAGGAAAATTCCTGAATAGATTATTTGCACTTGGATATTTGTATTTGCCAACATCTCGACAAACTTTCCAGATGCTACTATTTACCGTAACTTATCAAAAATCATTATCATTTGAAACTTTTTATTGTACTCGTATTCTAGACTCATCTATTGATTTTTGGTTATATCATATCTTAAGTATTGGGACCTAAGAATTAGGTTTCATTAACATGATTATCCTTCATTACACATTCAGTAACTAAACAACAAGTGAATGCAATAATGAGTCAATATTATTATTTAAGTACTTTTATCACCTGCGATATCATCCTGATTGCATTCAATCATACACTCCGACGCTCTATTGTAAAAATGTTAGCTGAAAAAATAAAAAAGTCCACACAAAAATATAAACAATTTTTCAAAATTAATTTTAAATTTTTGAAAAATAAGTATTTAAAATTTCTGAATACCTTTTGGATTTAATTTTCAGATTAGCTTCAAGCCTCCAAAAAATAATTTTATTCAGTTTCGTACACGTCATAAATTCAGATGTTTTTGTTTTCTACGAAACCAAATTCTTATTACTAATTTTGGGATAAATAATCAAAGGCCATGAATAATAACAATTGAGTCAATGACCGACTGACTGATTTTACCCATTTATTTCTCCCGGTCTCTGTGTGACGCTAAATCCGGTGTTTCGAGTATAATAAATAAATAAATAAATCTTGTACTTACCAAAAGGAAATAGCATCTTTCGCATCCTTTCCATCTTTCACTTCAGCAAGTAGTTCCGCAAGAAAAATGTTTAGCCAAGACGATTTCTGTAATTTAAAAATGAAAATATTAGATAATAAATGAATTATTAATATTGTTTAATATCTTATTAGGACGAGTTTCTTGAAGGTTGATGCAGGGTGGCCGTTTTAATCAAAGAAAAAAATTCCCGGTCATTAATAAAAACTGAACTGCAAATTAAAGCACTCAAAGTGGAGCTTTCGAATTTTTTAAACTTTTTAAATTCAAATTTAAAAAGGTTTTGATTCAAAATTTTTTTATTCAAACATTCAATGATTTATATTTATAAAATTAAAGCTATTAACACTTTTCAATTGAACAGTTTTAAATTAAATGCAGTTAGACTGCACAATTTTTAACTTTTATAAATTGTACAGTTCAAAGATTCAGATTCAGTGAAAAAAATATAAATGCAGGTTATCATTTTCAACGCTTTTAATTGTATAATGAATCAATAAATTTGTAAACTGTCAAAATGACATTTGTCATTTTAAGCAATTTTAAGCTAGAAGCATTAAAAATTGAACAATTACAATTTTTTAAACTGAATAATTTTTAAATTAGAAGTTAAATTATTTTTTTAAAGTAATTTAAAATCAATAATTGTTCAATTGCTATTTATACATCAAAATTTATTACAATTTTAAGTTAGAAACGTTAAAAATGGAATAATTACAGTTTTCTAAACTCAACACATTTAAATTAGAAAATAAATTATTTTAATTTTGAATAATCTCTTTTTTGATCTTAGAACCTTTCAAAATCCTTAAAAAGCTTCAAATTTTTATTTTAAAACTTCTAAATATCTTTTAAAATTATATAAAAATTTTTCCTACAATTTTTGTAATATCCTGCAAGATTAGAGAAGTTGCCTTAAAATCTTCCAGATTCTTTACTGACCGAAAAAAATCTACATTTTGCTTTAAATTATTTGAAATCATTTCAAGTTTTTAATTAATTTGAAATATGTTCAAAACTTCTGAATATATCTTCAACTTACTTGATTTTTTTCTAAATGAATCAGTGTTTAATTTTTATTTATACATAAAAATTCAACAATTTCATTTACAAATAATTTTTTTTTTAATATAACAATTAAAATTGTAATGTTCAATGTTGAAATTTATCTCTTTGTACTTTTAAGGATTCAGTGCTTTCTATTTCAAACAATTCTGTTACAAATTGCTTATTTTTTAATATTTGATTTATAATTGCTCATTTTAAATCAAAAGTATTTTGCTAAATTTATAAATTTTTAAAATAAAATAAATAAATAAAATTTCTAAATTTCTTAATTAACAAATTTCGAATGGAACGAGTTAAAACTTGAATATTTTAGGCTGAAATGTTTACATTTGTTTGGCCACTAAGGCTTTCGAATGGAAAAGTAGAATTTTTAACGCTAAAAACTGTACATTTTTTAATTTTTAACGGGATCAGAATCGTTTTGTAAAATCAATTATTGTCCACTTTTTAATAATTAAGAGTACAGTCCAATCTTAAAAATCATTAATTAATTGAAAATTTACAGTTGATCAATTAAAAACGTTTTTTAACCTAAATTTGCAATTTCAAACGCTTTTAATTTTTGATTGTTTAAGGCTCAAAAACAGCATTTTGAAAGTTTTGAAATAAAAAATGAACACTTAAAATTGAATATCTACAATGGAAAATTTTTTAAGTAAAAGATTTTAGAAATATCCCATAAAGCACCGGGATAATTCAGGATATCCAATTTATGTCCAAAGATATTCTGTGGACATCCTACAGATATCTTCTGGATATTTATGGGATAACTGTACGAGGCGGGAATTTCTATATCCCTGGTATATCCATAAGATATCATGGGATGTTTTTGGGCGTTTCTGGGTTATTCAAATGTCCAACATAAGATATTGTAACCTTCTAGATGTCTGACGTTGGACATTTGAATATCCAAGATGCATCCAAAAACAATCCCAGGATATATGAGTATCCCGGGGATATAAGAATTTCCGGCTTGTATGGATATTCTGAAAATATCTAGCAGATATCTACAGGATATCCGCAGGATATCTTTGGACATAAATTGGATATCCTGAAACATCTCGGTGCTGCACGGAACGCAACCGAACTTATTTTACCGAACTTATTGTAAGTTTGTCAATAATTTCTCAACAAATATAAAAGATAGAAAGATTATTTTCAATAGCATAATATCATCATGTGATATGAAATTAGTGCTATTTCAAGTGATTGGATATATTTTTCTTCTAAAAATTTGTAAAATTCCTGGTCAAAAAATATATTCACTGTTATTTCCGGGTTTCTCGGTCCAGCGGCCACTCTGCTGATGAAATATAACCATTCATTCGTTAGATATTAAAAAACATTGATTTATCTTGATATTTCAAAAAATAAGACACCTTATAGAATTTAAATATATTCACGATTGAAGAAAGCTTCCAACTTGCAAAAAAATAATGAACATCGTATTTTCTCAAATTATTTGAACTTTGATAAAACTGCATGATTAACCCATAATTGCAGGGACTTTGCTCAAAGTAGCGACCTATAATAATTAATATAGATAAATTATTAATCTCGTTTAGCTTTTTTGATGCGACTCCCCTTGCAACACTATCGCACTTGCATTACGGAAATTAATTTTTGCGTAATGAATATACTTATAAAAAGCATTCAGTCATAATTGCAGAATTAATTAACTTTTTATTTATAGTTCTTTAATATAATGATTCGTCGTTTTTCCAAGAAAAACTTTAATAATTAGTGTAATTTCTCTTGAATAATTTTAATCCCTTACTAACAGAATACAATTTTTATCATCCAATAATTTCATTCAATGTTAAAATATAAAAAACAGTTTTTAAGTTTAAAGAACAAATATTTCATGAAAAATAGGGTTATTTTTGTAATGTATTTAGTAGGAAATATTTGTAGAATACAGAATACAATTTTGACTAAACCAGTGGCATTTTGGATATACATACTCATTCAGAAATATTGACTTTCACTCTACTTGTAAGTTTTCTTGTCATGTGCACAGTCAGGATTCTATAACGATCGAATCGGGGTAACATTACGTGAAAAGTCAAAACATGATGTGCGATTCAAGTACATACTTTAGTCGAACATCAAACAGTAAAGAAGCTTCCTTAATCTTTTTCCAAATATTAGTCTTTCAATTGACGCAAATAGCCGACTCATAATCAGAATAAGAGATTAAATGCAAATAAAAAAATATTCTATCACAACTTGAAAATTGCAGTATTTTTTACTAATTTATAGTTAATCTGTATTTCTAAACTTATTTTATTTTTATTTAAGAAAACTATAGGACAGTTTACAAGAAATTAATTCGTTAATCAAGGGTAGCATGTTTTCGGAAAAACCAGCGTTTTAATGAATTCTCATTGCCACACAAAAATATTACGATCGGATTTTTCCTGTTAGATATTTAAAGTGGAAAATTGAAAGTATTCACAATTTTTTTAAAAATTTAAAACAATACCATTTTTTGCAGAAAAAATTATGTGAACAATTCTATTCGCGACTCATCTAGAGCATAGTCGTTCTTCAAGGAAAACTACTTTTAAGTTTTTAACAAAATTTTTGATAGATTTTTTTTTATTCGGGAGCAATGTATAGGACATGAGAGTTCGAAATATCACTCTTGTTTGTTTCCAACATTTCATTTGAGTGACATAGACATTTTACATAAACAAATACTCCAGTGTATCAGTTTTTAGTACAAAAAATATGTTGTTTTATGAATTATTTTTTAGTCTATTAAGCCCCATGGACAGACCAATAAGACTTAGCAGAGAAGTTAATATTGGAATGAGAGCATTTTATAACGAAAAGATGATTTTTCACGAATAACAATCTGAATTTTCAATTGTACGTAGAATTTCGATTCTACGGAAAAAATACAGAGTCCATATATTAGCAAATTTTTCTTTTCGCCCAATTAGTTCTGATAAATAAAAATTTCATATATTGTCTCTCAAATATCTTGCAAAAGTGAAATAACATTCCAAGGAACATTCAAATCTCTGATAAAAAATTATGTAAGGAAATGTTTTAGTGTAAAGAGATACTTATCAAAAGCTTGATAACCTCGGTACATTGTATCGATTTCGATTGTTGAGATTAAAACGTCATTCTTTGGTAGCGTGCGAAAAAATAGTTTATAAATAACAGGCGTATCAGTTCTAAGAGAGGAATAATAATAATAACAGTTCTTGAAAAATAGGTTTAATCCTTTCAATTGATTTATTGCGTATTTATTAATATTTTTTAATCGTTTGATTACTGAATGATCTCCATTCCCCCCAAACAGTTATTGATTGATGATTTAACTTTTTAATTTCGTAATTGTTAATTGTAAATTAAACTTTGAATATAGTGAATCACTGGTACTTATTCACTTCAATAATTACTTAATTAAATTATGGTAATCAAGGATAAACTAGTTTTCATTTTTTTTTTATGTCTCGATTAAAGTTTAGTGATGTGTGTATTATGAAACATTGTTACAATATTTAATGCTCATAAGACGAGAAATCAAAACAAATTTATAAGATCTTAATTTAAAAGCTTATCTAATTTATTAATTAGATAGTTCTTGATGTAGGTCGGGAGATATCAGGGTCATTTGATTTGTTAATAATGTTTTGACAATCATGATGAGAAGAGAGGAGATTGTTTCAGATTGAATGTTTGAGATTTACTGTTTCAGATTCATTCAGGCCATGTCATACTTAACCGATTCCTACCATATCGACATTTTTTCACAATTCACCTCTACATGGAATCATATCGAGTTAAACATTTGAGAAATTAAATGAAGTACACAAAGGAACGTTTTATTCGTCCTGAACTTGTAGAATTACAAAAAAATGATTTAAAAAAATGTGGGTAAAGTAAGAATCGGTTAAGTATGACATGGCCTTAAATATACTAATAATGAAGAAAAATGAAAAATATATCATTCAATAATACCAATCCTCACAGTCCTTATTATTTGTGAAAAAATAGAAGACCCAGAGAAAGTTAATTCTTAAGCCTTTTTAAATTAAAAAATATCAATATTTTCGATTTTAATTATTTTTAAATGCACTAAAACGTTTAAATTATGAGGGTCGCTGCCAACAAGTTTTGCAATTTTTATTGTTAGGTTTTTAAAATGTTACAACGAAAATTATGTTTATTACCTTCGATTTCTGTTCATTCAAATTCGAATTAAATGTCCTTCTAGTACTTTAATGCCAAATTTGGATTTTAATGGTCTTAAAATTGGAATTATACTGTCTGCAAAGAAAACAAAATCTATCTTGTTGAAGTTTATGACATTTTTAAATACAAATTTCTAATCTTTTCTTTTGCGCCTTCCAATTTTTGTTATTTTTAAAGTAAAAACATGGAATCTTTTATAAACAGAATAAAACCATAAATATTCAGATTAAAATTTGAAATTTTCGAATTTATTCACTTATTTTAACCAAGAAAGATTAATTTTCTACCATAAAAAATGAACTTTAAATACAATAGGAGAAATTTTCAACAGAGCAGTTGAATTTTCAACGAAAAAAGTTCAATTTTTAACAAAATAATTAAATTTTCAACGAAATAAATAAATTTTTTAGAAGACAGTTGAAGATAAAAAAATTTAATTTAATTTACAATCCAAAAGGATATAAAACCATTGAATATTTTACCAAAAAGATGACTTTTTAACAAAATACTGGAACTTTCATCAAACTAATTCAATTTTCAACAAAACAGTTGAATTTTTAACCAATCACTTGAATTTTCAAGACAAAATGATGATTTTTTTAGCAGATAGTTGAATTTTCAACAAAAAGATAAATTCTCAACGAAAAATGTAAAAGTTAGTTTTTCCTTTTTCAACAAAAAAGTTTATTTTCAACTAAGCAGTTGTAATTTTTAACCGACAAGAAGAATATTCAAACAAAGAAGAGGTTAGTTTTCTAATCAAAAAGACGAATTTTGAACTAAAATAATCAATTTTCAACATAACAGTTACAAATTCAACCGAAGACATGCATTTTCAACAGAAACTATGAAATTCAACTGGAATAGTTAAATTTTCAGTTAAAAAAATCAATTTTGAATAAAAACAACGAAATTTCAATCATAGAATTGAATTTTTAATTAGAATGATGATGAATAGTGAATCCCCAACCAAAGAAGATTAATTTTTAACCAAACAGTTGAATTTTTATCAAAAAAAGAGATGGAATTTCTATTAAAGCAGGTGAATTTTGAACCGAAAAGGATGACTTTTCAACAAAATTGTTGAATTTTCAACCAAATATTAACATTTTTAGCTAAAAATATGATCGTCTGGAGGAAGCAACTGCAACAAAAAAAAAATAGAAATACAAAGTAAGCAAGTCACTAACAAGAGTGTTATTTTAGGATGGCAACAAAACATATTTTTCAAAATTCCCTAATTTTTCAATGATCAATCAATATTTCTAACATGGAATCTTTTATGCACGGAATAAAACAATTTCATATTAAAATTAAAAAATTTTAAATTTATTATCCTTGACAGTTATTGACAGTGTCTCTTATAGCAATTTCCTGACTTTAGCAAGATTTTTTTCAAAATCCCTGATTTTTCCTGACTAATAAAATACCCTGATTTCAAGGTTTTCCCTGACCTATGGCCATCTTGACTTAAGCTCTTGGCATGTAAAATTGAGATAAAAAATATGAAAAATAAGAACAATGAGGAAACTTTTGTTATTCAGACTCCTAGGTATGGTGGGAGCTTTTCTTTCAGACCGATTTTCTTTGGGGACAGCTCAAACTGAAGCTTGTAGCATTTTGAATTAAGATAAAAAATCAAATTTGCTATTTTACATTTAAAAATAAGAGAAATTAATATTCAAAAAATAATAATGAATACAAATTTACAAACAAATATGCTAAGAAAATCCTTTCTTTTTAAGTATGTCTATACCTGCGAAACCCTTACTTGAGGTAGCTTGTCGACCTCTTCTCTGACATTTTTTTAAAATTTGTCTTTTTTCAATTTGCGACTTTTCTATCCTACATTGAAAAAAACTTTGAATACACCTTTTTCAAATTCCAAAATTTTCATCTTGAAATTAAATTACAATCAGACACGTATTTCTAGTTCATATTATTTTTAAATGAAACTAGATTTGAAGGGTAGAAATGCAAAAGGAGTCAAGCGCCAAATTTTCGAAATCGGGTTTATTAGCCCAAAAAATCAGATAAATTATATTACACATGCCTGCCAAAGGATTTTTTTGGGGCATCATTTTCCAAAATTCCCACTAAAAAAAGGTTTGGCCTTGTTTTTGTGTTCACAGTCCGAGAAGCTTTTCTAACCACAAAGTAAAAAATCAAATTTCATTTTTCTCGACACTGGCTAATTATTTTTAATTACTATTGGGTCCCTTCCGTTCAGCACTAAATAAACTAAAACCCAAGTCCTCATTTTTTGGAAATATTAAAAATTATTACCGCTATCGTCATTTGAAGTTGAAATGTCAGTTTTACACCATTTGAAGTCATAATTGGATTTTCAAATTTTGCGAAACTGCATGATTTTTTTAAAACAAACTTTTTAGAAATCAATTCGTCCATTCAATAGCTAGAATTCAAATTTTTAGTTTTTTCTTAAACTGCAAATTGACTCCACAATTATTGTTGAAACATGTTAAAAGTCGACAAGGACCCAAAATCTAACCTCGAAACGTGACCTGTTTCATTCATTTTCTAGAAACCGGATAGCTTTTTGTGAGCATACTTTTTTTAGTTCGATAGAGCATGAAAGTATCTCGAAAGCACTTTCTTATTTTTTTTTAAATGGTCCCGCTGAATTTACAACATGTTTTTAGTCTCTCCGGAAAAAAGTGAAAAATTTCGCTTGACTCCTTTTGCATTTCTACCCTTCAGTTCTCTAAATATGGTTATTATTCAAAAACGAAAAGAGTTGAATTTTTTCAATACTTTTCACTGACATTGTATCCAGTACTTAATAATTTACTTATAACTAATCTCTATTGTATTACAATTAAAAACATTTATTATTAAATAAATGTATTATATTGAATAAATGAAATGAGTTTATCAGATATAGTCCGAAAATTTGTACCCCAGTCGATATTTAAAGACCGGTCTCTTTAGGTATTGAAACCGGGAACCTTATACCTTGCGGTTTCTGATACATATTTCAAATAAAAGGAACTGGTTATAATATTGATGGAATGCTGATCATCAAAGTTTGACATACCTCGTAACTATGTGGTTCGGCGTCGATGAAGTGGTCCCACAGAAGTTGCAGTTTATTGGTCTGGGTCGTAGTCATTGCCACAAGGTCCTGCTTTGCAATCCTCTATCATTCGAGGGGTGTCCTCATCATGCCTGATACAGAAAAGAAGACACCGTTATCAGAATCAGGGTGGCTGAAAAACTTCATTCTTATTTATTTATTTCAACAGAAGACGACTTTTCTATCATACCATATGAATTTTTAATCCAGAAGGAGTAACTTTCAACAAAACAGTTGAATTTTCGACCAAAAATGATGACTTTTTAACAAAATAGTTCAATTTTCAACGAATGAATTCAATTTTTAACCAAGAAATTCAATTTTCAACAAAATAGTTGAATTTTGAAACAAATTGTTGATTTTTCAACCTCCAAATATGAATTTTCAACCAAATGCTAGAATTTTCAAACCAAATAATTAAATTTGTTAGAAGAGAGTTGAATTTTCAACAAAAAAAGATAAATGGTTAATCCAAAAGGATAAGTATTCTGTCCAAAAGACGAATGTTCAACAGGACAGTTGTATTTTCGACCAAAAATATGACTTTTTTCAAAGTACTTGAATTTTGAACAAAATGAATCAGTTTTCAACAAAATAGTTAAATTTTTATCCAAATACTTTATATTTCTACCTGCAAAGATAAATTTTGTACCAAATAGTTAAATTTTCAAGCTGAAAAGTCGAAATTTTCAGAAAGCAATTGTTTTTTAAACCCAAAAAATGAATTTTTAACAAAAAGATGTATTCTCAACGAAAAATATAACAGTCGATATTTCAAACAAGAAAACAAGGAAATTT
Organism: Andricus quercusramuli; assembly: GCA_932178445.1. Lineage (NCBI taxonomy): Eukaryota > Metazoa > Arthropoda > Insecta > Hymenoptera > Cynipidae > Andricus > Andricus quercusramuli. The sequence goes on along the minus strand of CAKNXH010000059.1, from coordinate 1,066,342 downwards.
CAACAAAATAGATCCATTTTTAACAGAAGAAATTATATTTTTAACAAAATAGTTCAAATTTTAAACAAGTAGTTGAATTTTCATACTAAAAAGATGAATTCTCAACAAAAAATGTAATAGTTGATAACTTAACAAAAAAAGATGAAATTTCTACCAGAAGAGATAAATTTTAAAACCGAAGGCAACTTTTCAACAAAATAAATATGTAAATATATGAAAATATATAGCTGAATTTTTAACTAAAAAGGATCAATTTTGTACAAAAAATTCAAAATTTAATTTTCAATGAAAAGAATTAATTTTCAACCCCCAAAAAACGAATTTTTAACAAAAGAGCAAGAAAGAAAAAAGTTCATCCAAATTATTAAACTTTCAAGCCAATAGATGAATTTTCTGTAAAGCAGTTGAATTTTCAACCCCAAAATATGAATTGTCAACAAAAATGATGAATCTTCAATCACAACAGTTAAATTTCCAGTTAGAAAAAATATATTTTCACAACAAAAAAAAAGAATTTTCAACCAGAGATGAGCTTTCAACTAAAATCATGAATCTTCAATTAAAAAAATCATTTTCTTTCAAAGTGGTTCAAGCAAATAAGATTTTAATTTAAAATAAAAAACAGTTGAACTGAACTAAAAAAGACGAATTTTCAACAAAATAGATGAATCCTCGGTCAAAGAAGATTAACTGTTAGCCAAACAGTTGCATTTTTATCCAAAAAATGATTAAATTTCTACTAGAGCAGATAAATTGTTAAACCAATAAGACGAATTTTCAAAAAATATTAGAATTTGTAATGAAGAAAGATTTCTGTAGAACTTTTAACGCCAATATATGAAATTTCAACAAAAAGTGAATCTTCTGCCAAATTAGTTGAATGTTCAAACCAAAGGACGAATTTTCCAAAAAAAGGTGGAATTTTAAACCAAAAAGGATGACTTTTTAACAAAATTGTTGAATTTTCAACCAATAAATAATATTTTCAACTAAAAATATAATCTTTTGGTGGAAGCAACTGCGAAAACAGAAATACAGCTAGAAAGACAAGGCAAATACATTACTGACAAGAATATTATATCAGGGTGGCCAAAAAACTTTATTTTCAAAATTCCCTAATTTTTCCCTGACCGGTTTTTCATTTTTCCTGACTTTTAATATTCAAAGATCAGAATCTTAACCTGGTAACATTTTTAACATAGAATCTTTTATAAACGGAATAAAACGTTTTTAAATTACAATTGCGAAATTTCAAATTTATTATCTTTGACAGTTATTTAAAGTGTCTCTTATAGAAATTCCTTGACCTTTGCAAGATTGTTTTAAAAAAAATACTCAAAATATTAAATATTAGAAAACTCAGCTATTTCTACAAATTCAGTTTCCAAAATGTCTATAAAGAAGTAAATCACACAGTGACCAACATTTTAAACCACAAATCTGAACACTCCTTAATTCTTTCTACAAATCTATGCCTTCCTTTCAAAGTCCCTTCTTTTTTGCAAATACAATCTTCCTTTCACAAATATAACAGCATCCACACCTTTCCAACAAGTATCCAAGCAAAGCTGAACAACAAAACTAAATCTCAAAAATCACAAGCAGCACTAAGAAGTGGATATTGGATCTTCGGATTTTCAGATCAGCAGAATCACCTGAGTTTCCAGTTTCCAGCTTATGAAATCGACTCAGATTTGTGTCAACTGAGAACGATGTAGCATGTTGTGACCACGAGTTGTCACCACTGCGTTTGACTTATATAACATCCCCGCATACTTGATATGATGTTGTTTTTTTTTTTGTTCTCGCAAATGCAGAGCTTCGTTGAGAGCAAAGTAGTGAGAAAAAAAAGAAAGAAAGAGAAGGAGCACTAACCGCGGAGGCTGCTATAGAAGTACTGGTCTAACGTAATGCTGTCTTCGATGATCATCAGCAGACTTCATCCATTCGGGACGTCGCCCGGACACTTATCAGTGCCGAACGATTTTCCGTTCATAAGACATTATACGAGGGAACTCGATTTCTTATCAATGGTTGCTGAGACAGCTTGCAATTGTGAGTGTATTGGATGTAGGCTGGAGATGATAATGCCGGTGACATTTGTGTGAGACTAGAGAGATGGGCAAAAGTTGAATATCCACTCTTTGAAAGTCCTTTGCAAGCAACCGACGAAAATATGAGTGATAGAGTCGGATCTGAGCTATCTCACAATATAAGTTAAAGTGACATCAATGGTATGCATGCGGTGGATCACGACAGCTATTTAAATGTACATATATTGGATTCTTGAGAAGAAAACAGATGCTCTAGCAAATAGCAGTTGTTGCGAAAAATCTGGGTATCTGGAATCAGAGATATTGATGTTCATTGATTCGGAATTAAAATAGGGTTGCTACAAAATCCTAATTTCGAAATTACCTAAAAATACCTTCACTTTTCCCTTTTTCTTTCAGGTATAAAAACAACCTTACACCTAGGAGATCCATTTTGTTAATGCAAACAAGTATTTGCCTCTAACTTTATCCTTAAGACATAGTGACAACACACATACAGATTGGAAAATCTTACGTAAGAAAAATTTGTACTTAGAAAAAAATAGCAAATCCACATAATACCATAGGTCAAAGTGGTAGTAGTCATAGGGAAGCATAAGTGCGAGTGAGACACTAGTATATGGCGCATAAGAGCGTCTCTGTTGCACTCATGAAGGTGACTATACTATGTATTGCATTTTCAACGAAATAGATGCATTTTCAATCAAACAGTTGATTTTTAACGAAAAGATGAATTTGCAATTGAGGAGGTTAGTCTTCTACAGCAAGAAATACGAATTTTCAACAAAATACGTAAAGTTTCAACTAAAAAAGATCAATTAATCTTAGAAAAGAATAGTTGAATTTTCAGTAAAAAAAAATGTCAACCAATTAAATGAGTTTTCAAGCTAATAGTTACATTTTCAAACAAACAGCTGAATTTTCAACCAATACGATTACATTTCTACCAAAAACGAGGAATCATCAAGCAAATAGTGGAAGTTTCAACTAAAAAAGGTACATTTTCATCAAAAATTGAATAGTCAAATTTCCAGTAAAAAATGAATTTTCAATTTAAAAAAATGAATTTTCAACAAAATAGTTACATATTTAATAAAAAAAATGAATTTTCAACCAAAAAGATTAATTTGCAACTAAAATGATGAATCTTCAACCAGAAAAATATATTTTTAACCAAATAGTTGCATTTTTCACTAAAAAAATGAGTTTTAAATTAAAAAGAATAATTTTCTACAAAAAAGACGAATTTTCAAAGAAAGGCATGAATTTCAACTAAAAAAGATAAATTTTGAACCACAATGAATTAGCTTTTTTCCGGTTAAAGAAATGATTAAAAAAAAAAGGATTTTCAATAAAATATTTAAATTTGCAACCCAAAAAGAATGCTTTTCAACTAAAATGATAAATCATTAACAAAAAAAACGACTTTTCAACAAAATAGTAACATTTTCAACAAGAGAAGGCTTTTAAGTTAAAATTATGAATCATTAACCAAAAAATAAATTTTTGGCAGGTAGTTCCATTTTTAATTAAGTAGTTGAATTTTTAACCGAACAAAAAGGATTTTCAACCAAGAAGATTAAATTTATAATAAATAAAAATGACAAACTTTCAACTTAATAGTGGAATTTTCAACTAAAAATGATACATTTTTAATCAAGAAGATTAATTTTCTATCAAAAAAAGATTAGGTTTTAATAAAATAAATGAATTTTCAACTAAATAGCAGGGATCGCAGCGCAAACGGATCTCAAAAAAGGAGAAATAGGGTGATTTTCTCACGAAACAGGGGAAAATAGGGGAAAGATTAAACGTTTATTTTTATAGGCCGAAAAGCACAAACAATCTTTTTATAAGAAATATTATATTTAGAATAATTTTCAATGATTTTTCAATGATTACTGCCACTAAAGAATTTATTTTAAAAAATTGGATATCTTAGGTCGTTGAAAATCCATTCACAGTGATATAAAAAAGTCCGAAAAAATATACAATTAATTGAATACAAAATTTTGATATGTTCAACATAATTGTCATCAATATTTCTTTCCAAGATTGGTCATTTCTTCCTTACTATGATTAATACTTTCAATGTAAATTTAAAATCACACTCTTCAGTAGAGCGAAGTAAAAATTCTAAAATTAATCGAATCGTTTGAGCTGAGGGATAACAATTTGTGGTCCGACATCCAAAACAAGTAAAGAAAAAATTTTGAAATCGGTTAATATCTTCTGTTCTCTTTTTCAAATTTGCAATTAAACATTTTTTAAATTGAAAAAAATGTTTATTTACAATTTTTTGAAAATGTACAAAAACATGTTTTTTGGATTGATTCGAACCTGACATTTCAGCAGCTTAAATCAAAGGAACACGTTATTATTTTTTATTCATGGTAAAACTTTTTTTTCGTGGCGTATATAACGTTCCAAAATCGCAGAAAATATGAAATTTCAAAAATCCTAAATCACGAAAAAAGTTTTTTTTCCGAAGAATCGAAATAATAAAATGTTTGATTGAAGCACAATAAACTTCAGGTTCGACATATTTAACTTTTTTTTAAATATGTGCATATGACTCAATCCAAAAAAAAAACAAGTTTTTACACATTTTCAAAAAAATTGTTATTGGGCAAAAAAATTTATTTTTAAATTTCGTAATTTTTTATTATTGTTTGCTAGTAAAAGATGTAAATATAATAAATTCGTCACCATTATTGAAGGAAATATTTTGAGCTTGAAATCGTTGAATTGTACTGATCAAACCAACGATTGATCAGTAAAATCAGCTCCAACGATTTAATTTGTTTTAGCATTTTCATCCCGCCCTACTCTTCAGTGCTCTTAAACGCAAATTAAAAATTGCTCAAGTAATACTTATATAATACTTATTTAAAAAGTACTATATATTTTGTAATTTTATTGGTACCTTATTTATTCATAAATAATTTATTTAAGTGCTATAATTGCTTTAATTATCATTCAATAATGGGTACACTTACTAATTTCAGAGAATTTTCCGCGTAATTCAAATATTGTATTTTCAAATATCGTATATTTAAAGAGAAAGGGGGAAGTTTTTTGAGAATAGGGGAAAAGGTGGAATTAAAAAAAGGGGTAAACTAAGAAAAAAAAGGGGAAGACTATGCACCGTAGAATAGTTAAATTTTTAACCAAAGAAGCTTAAATTTCTACGATAAGTGATACATTTTTAAACCAAAAACACAAACTTTTAAGCAAGAAAGATTTTTCAGTCAATAAAGAAGAAAAATGGCATCTAAAATGTTTAATTTTCCTGCCAAAAAGACGAATTTTCTATAAAACAGTTTACTTTTCAACGAAAAAGTTATTTCTAAACCAAAATTGTTATAACACATTATATTCTTTAAATCTAATGTCATTAAGATTTCAGGTTTATTTAATTAACCGAATTCATATGTATGTTCGTTTCCTAGACATATAAAGTCTTGAGTCGGTATCTTACTACCCTATAAAAACATGCTTAGGAAAAATGTGAAAAATTAGGTTGATGAATGAAATAGATCCCCAGCTGAGATGACTTTTATAGAATTAAAGAAATAAGAATCGAAATTTATGGACTATCGTTGGTCCAATTCTCCAAAAGATTTAAGAGGATTATCTATTTGTGTTCATTTTAATTTTCCAGAATTAGAATTTTTCTTAGTCTAGTCTTTCAAAGAATTTGGAACTTTATAATTCATTCGGGGTCGTTCAAAAGTCCCTCGATTATTATACTTCGATTATTCTGGAATCTTGTTTTAATATTGGAAATGTATTGCTAGAATTCGATTCTATTTTTGATAAGTTATGGCATTCCCAGGAAATATTTTACGTACCAATTTCAAGGATTCCTTATATAAAAATTTTGGTTTAATCATGAAACTACTACACTTACTAAGTACATTTGTAGAAGAACGATCAAATCGACCAAATCTTTCGAAAAAGACGCCAGTTATCTTTTGCTTTATCAACATACATAATTCAGATATATAAGATGTTATGGTGTTGACCAGGGTGTAACATATATTATTGAAGATGGAAAGTAATGTAGATTACTGGTCAAATTTTATTTTAATTCATGTCTGAGAGACTCTCAGATCATAAACGTTACAAGACGTTTCGACTGCTCGTCAACAGTCCTCATCAGTACAATTCTTCTACTGTAAATGTAACCTGTAATTAATTAATTAATGTAATTAATTAACGTGTAATTAAGTCCGCCCAGCAGACGGAGTCAATACAATAGTATATACAACCTTCGAAAAATTACAATTAAACCAACAGGTTACATTTACAGTAGAAGAATTGTACTGATGAGGACTGTCGACGAGCAGTCGAAACGTCTTGTAACGTTTATGATCTGAGAGTTTCTCAGACATAAATTAAAATAAAATTTGACCAGTAATCTACATTACTTTCCATCTTCAATAATATACATAATTCAGGGTTACTATCGAACTTCATTTTTTAAATTCCAGGCCTTTTCCCAGAGTTTTAATATGAATTTTTAAACAATTTCAGACCTTAAACTCACAAACATATTCCAGAAAAAATAGGGACTTTTAAAGGAAGAAATGAAACTATTAGAAACGAATTTAAATTATTTTCACAGATGAAGAAATAAATAATCTTTGGAAATTAAATATTTTCAGACTTGAGTTTATATTCCAATTTTTACAATCCAATTCGAGTTGAAAAATCAAATTTGAAATCTGTAAAACTTGAAATTGCATTCCGATTCAAGGATAGATAAGATTTAAAATCTCAAAATATTTTGAATGAAGATTCGCGGTAGCGAATCGTTTCCAATTTCTAAAAAAGCTACAAAGAATCCTTATCTGGAGTAAGCATCCATTAAGAACCTTTTGCGGATTGTATTTTTCGGTAGAAAATTAATCTTTTTGTTTGATAATTCAATTATTTGATTGAAAATCCAACTATTTTGTAGAAAGTTTCTCTTTTTGGCTTGGAGATTTAACAGTTCTTGTTGAAAATTCATTTTTTAAATTTAAAAGTCCATCTCTTTTGATAGAAATTGGATGAATGAATCTTTTTTTGGTTGAGGATTCAACTATTTTGTTGAAAATTCTTTTTTCTAGTTCAATTTAACTACTTTTGATTTAAAATAAAAATCTTCTCTTGATTAAAATATCACTATTACATTCATTTTTTAGAATTCATATTTTTTATTGAAAATTAAACTATTTGGTTAAAAGTTGAACTACTTTGTTAATTCATAAGTAACAGTAAGATTTTACCAAACCCTCCCTTCATCCAAATATATTATAAATTAAACTGCTTTTACGAAAGAAGGAATGAAAGACGAGTCTATTAATTGAGAAAAATATACGATTGATGAGTCACAGGGCCATCCCTCTTTTCCTGACAAATGAATCTGTTTAACGTTTTCGGATCGTGAATTTCCTATCATTCGCGGTTAATTAAAGAACAACGGGGAAATACGATTAAGATAAGGGCACCATAATAATGAGCTTCTATCAAGGAGTCAAAGATTCATCAACATGAATGCGTGTGTGTAGTGCTTTCACTGTCTCGAATATTGTTTGCACGTGTTCGTGGTTATCGTTGTTTGCCAGGCTCTCCAATATAGGAAAAGTCTCGTTACAATCAAGGGGGCACGGCTCATCTTATTAATTTTTTCAGTTCCAATTTTAAATTAATCATTAAAACACATATTTATCGTAAACGACCTAAAAGAATAATCTCTTCTTCGTACTACACATTCTTTAAAACGATAAAGAGAAAATTCACATTTTATAAGCGAACATTGAAGATGCCAAAACCAATAGCAATAAAATTCCCTGACTCCCTGACCAATTTTTCATTTTTCCTGAACGTTCTCAATTCTTATTTTAGGTGTAAAAGCGACCTTACACCTAGGATATAAATAATGTTAATGCAAAAAAACGTTTGTTTCTAAATTTAGTTTAAACACTTTTAGTGACAACTACTATATCCGAATTTTATAAGAGTAAAATACATGAATTTTCAACCAAATAGTTCAGTTTTCAACTCTGAAAGATAAATTTCAAGCCAAAATGGAAGAATTAAATTTACAGTAAAAATAATTAATTTTCTACAAAGAAAAGAGAAATTTTAAACAAAATATGAAGTTCAATTTTCAACCAAAGTTATGAATCTTGGTCTTTAAAAAATTAATTCTCGACGAAAAGTGTAGTAGATGATTACTAAACTAAATAATACTTTTATTTTAAATAAAAAAATACCAAAAAATACGAATTCTTAACCAATTAGCTGAATCTTCAATAAAACAGACTAATTTTCAAACCAAAAAGAGGAATTTTCAACACAGAAAAGTTTTTCAGTCAATAAAGCAAAAAAATGTCATATAAAATGTTGAATTTTCAAGACGAAAAAAACGAATATGGATTTTCTACCAAAATAATTGAATTTTCAACCCCAAAATTCGAGTTTTCAACCAAATAAATAAATCTTCAACTATAGAAGATTAATTTTCAAGCAAAAATGGAACAGTTACATTTTCAGTTCAAGAAATTAATTTTCAATAGAAAAAAAACTAATGTTGAACCAAATATTTCAATTTTCAACAAAAGAAATTATTTTTTCACTAAAACGATTAATCTTCCACAAAAAAAAAGTTTAAACGAAAAAGATGAATTTGCAAACCAAGAAGATTCGACTTCTGTCAGAAAAAATAAATTTTCAACAAAAAATGGATTAGTTAAATTTTCAGTTAAAAAAATTAAATTTCAATTTTAAAAAACTCTTTTTTAACCAAAGAAATAACTTTTCAATCAAAAAGATGAATTTCTAACCAAGAGGATTAAATTTCTCTGAAAAGATACGAATTTAACAAAATACATGAAGTTTCAATGAAATATTTAAATTTTTTAAAGAATTTTCAACCTAATGGTTGAATTTTCAACCATAGAAATGAATTTATAATTTTCTATTTTTATATTTTCTAATATATATTATATTTATATTTTTATTCATATTATATTTATTATTTTCTAATAATTTTAACTGGAGAAGCTAAATTAAAAAATAATAATAATTTTGAACAAAATGGTTAACTTTTGAACAAAATGGTTAACTTTTGAACAAAAAACAGGGGGTTTAACCAAAAAATGAATTTTTAACAAAATAGTTCCACTTTCAACTAAGTAGTTACATTTTCAATAAAAAATATGAATTCTCAACGAAAGATGTTCTGACTTTTGAGTAAAAAAGGTGCAATTTCTTAGAAGATAGATGAATTTTCAACTTAAAAAGATGAATTTTCAATCAAAAAGAGTGGCTTTTTAATAAAATTGTTGAATTTTCGACAAAATGATCAAATTAACTCAGTCAGGTTTTCTCTGATATTCTATGACTTTTCCTGACTTTCTGGAATTCCCTGACATGAAACAAACCTGAATAATTCTATATTAAATTTTTGAAACCCCTATACAAAATCATTTTTTTGAGATACATAGAATTTTTTCATTTGCACACTCCAAGTCATTGGACATGTCGATTTGGAAATTATTAGTATACTCTATTTTTAAGTTTAACTTTCATTAATCCTCTAAACGTAGTTGAAATTAAGAATATTCCTGGACGATCCAAGTATCTCTGACGAAACTTGTGTAAAAATTGATGCAATAAACACACCCGAGGCATTGAGATATCAATATTTTTAATATGTATATATACAAGCTGATTATCGTCCCATGTGTAATTCTAAAAATGATTCTTATAATCCTAAAATGTGTCCGCAATTTTTATTCTTATCTGACACTTTATCTTGACGTATTATAAATCTTAATTAAAATAATCGCTAAGATTAATACATAAAAAAATTATGATTAGTTTTTACCAACTTTCACATTTATTTTAGAATGGAAATGCATTCTAGTGAAAGATCATTTGATTTGAGAACATTCTCCCGAGTGAGTCACTGCATCAATTGTTGCATTTTATTTTCTGCACCTAGAATCTATAATGAATCACCAGGTACCTACTTACAATACAATTCTACAACTTCTGCAATTATAAATCTTATCTGATATTTCTGACATCTGATTGTATCGTTACAGTAGTAATCCCTTGGGAATATTGACGTCAATTGGACGTTTGTCATTATCATTGTTTTAAAACAATTTTCCCTGAAAGATAATAAACCAATATTTTTTCTTTTTTTTTTTTTTTAAATAAAAAAATATTATTTTTGAAGCTAGAATGTTAAAACTTACAAAAACATTTATTTCAATCACGTTTTTTGGAACTGAAATTTTTGTTACTATCGCTTCTTAGCAATTTTTGAAAAATAGTTGAATTTTGATAAATGATGGCTTTTTTTCGGCCAAAAATTTCCAATTTTTAATGTACATTTTTCTATGGGTGAAATCGTTCAAACAATTGTTTTGAAGAAAACATTTTGTAAACAAATAACTATATTTGAAGATTATTTACTTATTTTTCAAATTGGAAATAGTAGAATTGTAGGGAATGCCCCCCCCTCCCAAAAAAAGCAATGCTTTATTAAAATTATTTTTTGTAAGTTTTAATTTTATTTAGAAAAAATAATATTCTTTCTTTCATAAGACATTGCTGATAATATTGTTTCAATTCCTAGAATTATAGAAAACTTTTTTTCCAGAAACCTGTTTTTGGCACGACAACTAGCTTATAAGACATTTAAATATTTTTTAATTAATTACAAGGATTAAGATTAATTACAAGGTCTTATGAATTTTCTTTAATTTTAAAGAAAGTTTACAATGCCTATTTAATACATGGGAAAATTGTTGAATCATTTTTTTTTGTATTAAAAACTCTGAAATTTTACAACTCTATATTTTTTTGAAAAATAAAATAAAACGACTGAAAAATAATTTTATAATTACATATTTTCAAATTACAGTCTACAAAACTTGAAAATTTTAAATTCAAGGCTTCAAACCTTCTAGACTGAGTGATTATGAATCTGAAAATCTTTTCAATTGCAAATTTTACACCAAAAACTTTTAAAACTGAATAGTTCAAAATCTCCTCATTTCTAGTTGATGAAAAATGATATGTTAACTGATTGGATAGGTTTTCCTACCATATATTTTATTTGTTAAAGTTTATAACTACTCTTATACTTGATGGATGATTTCAAAGTAATGTTAAATCGGATTTTGTAATGTCTATTTGTTTAGGAAGAAAAATTAAAAATGAGAAAAAATGTGCAGATATCTGCGGTAAGATAATTACGCAACTGTCTACCCTGCAACTGGATAATCGATCTGACACTTTATTACAGGTCACTGAATTCGTCACAATAGAAAATATCGATTACGAGCGTAAATGCTGTAATTTTTTTGTTTCGATTAAGAATTAACAATAAGTTATTTAATGAATGAACTATACATTTAATTACTTTTTCTCTATAGGAAAGCCTCCATCTCAAATGTTTATATCTATTTAATGGATTTAACTTCTTCCAAAATAAAAATGTATATCGTGAATGTGAAGTGCTTCTTTTCTTTTTAATTTCTCATCAAATGAAATTAGTTTTTAGATACAAATTTGGCTATAAAATTAGAAACTAAACAAACCATAACTGAAATTAATTACCTGAATGAGTTCTCGTTCTCACTCTTTATCAACCACAACATATGTTGGATCAGTTAACGAAAAAATTGTGATTAACATAACATCTCTATATAATTTTTATCACAAATCACAACAGAACATATCAATAATCAATACTTTAATTAAATAAATAATAATAAGTATTATAATCACAGGGAGTATGATACCGAGACGCTTCAATCAAGAGCGCAAGTCAATCTGAAGCAATTTTTCAAACTACATTTTATGCAGACCGCCCCTCTTGACTTCATCAATAAATGTGACTCTTGTATTTGTCTCTGTATCAGTATCTCTTCAAAATAATGCAGCGAAACTATATTCCGATCTTGTGGAAAATTTTTCCGACAACAATCTATGGAAAGTTACATACAGGAAAGCTGGCAGATTTATTTGCAATTTACTCCTTTCAGGTACTAAACATCTTGAAAATCTTGAGAAAACAATACACAATGAGTCTTTTCCTCATTTTTTGGTTGGTCTCTCCAACATTTTGAGGAAAGATTCTATCAGCAAAAAGGTGTTCATTTTGATTATATTTTCACTTTTAAACATTAAAAATCCATGAATAAAAAGTTGACCAAAAATCTGACGGTTTATCAATATCGTACGACGTAGGTAAAATGGAAAATTAATAAAAAAGCTGAGCTGTCCTAAGTTGCAGATATAAAGACCGATAGGTCTTGATGGTAACACTTCTGAGAACAATGTTAGCAAATGATATTGTTTTGCAATGTGTAAGGAAGATAAATAAGGAGGACGAAAAAATAAGCAAAAATATATTTTTAAATAACCAAGTACCTCTAAAAATTTAACTTTAATGATATTCTGAGGTAAATATAAAAGTATAATACGATTTTAAAACTAGCACTGCGGGGGATAGAATCCTTAGACCAGCCACCATTCAGATAATTTTATGACACGGTAACGTCATTCCTTCAAAAGTTATGAATTCCTAGAAGTGAAATGACACATTACTGATAATAACTTATTTTTTTCGTCTCAAAGTTGAGTTAAAAAATTTTAATTATGTTAAATATTTAAATTTAAAATTAAAAAAAAAAAAATTTTTTTCAAAGTTAAATATTTTTTGTATTAAGAAGAACATAATCGCATTTCTTTTTTCAAAAAATGAGAATGGTCACTGGAAAGAGTGTTAAAAATCCTATTAAAACTATATTAAAGTATCTTTGATTGATATTAGAAGAGTTTTTAATCGCCGAAACAGATCGTATTTTAAAGAAAATTATATAATTCCTATTTTCATAAAGTATACATAGTTTTTTAAATTAAAACTTATCTCTTGAGCTTAATTTTCTGTCAAATTTTTCTTAATTGTAGCCCTTCTTAAACTTTTTTATCTTGAAATACGGAAATATTCGTTTTTAAATTCGACACGTGAGATTTTGTTCATTTACGCGACTCGTAGAGAGAAAATTTAAAAAATTCAGGATTTACATTAAACGGTCCTCATTTCAACCCCCTGAAAATACCATTTTTTATTATTTAGGCAACTTCAACTCAGTAATTACCTTGTTTAACCAAACTTCGAAAAAGAAATTTTTTGGCGGCTTTAGAAATTGAGATTTCGATAGAAAAATTCTTTGGATTAATGCCAAATTTTTAGACTGTAAATCATGGATTTTTTTATTTTTCTCCCAATAAATTATTCATCCGAAATAATGGAAAAAACCTCCAGGGCATTAATTTCGAAAGAAAAATTTTCATATTTCAGCATCAAAGTCGAAAAAATGGCTATAACTATGAAGATTGTGATCAAAATTTACCTTACGAGGCAAGTTTTAATTAAAAAGCTAAACACAACGATTTTAATATATGAGTTTTTCGCTTTTTCAAACCCATATGCGGGTTTTTGAGCCAATTAAGAGTTAACTTTGAGTAATTATGAGTAAAAACACTAAATTTGCATGTTTTTGCAAATCTGCGTCTCAATGAGTATTTTCATCAGGATTCGCGTTATTTTTCCTCGCATTAGAAAGGTGTAACACATCTTCATGCAAAACATGATGTGGGTAGACCTATTACTTTTGGGGGCTAGCAGAGCTCAAAAAATGGGGAAATAGGGGCATTTTTTTACGAAAAAGTGGAAAGAATAAAAATTTATTTTTGCGGTTAGAAAAGAAAAAACAATATTTTTTCAAGAAATCGTATGGTATTTGAATTTAAAAATTAAAAATAGTTCAAGTTTGAGCGAACAAAATATTTTACATTAGCAGAAAACGCAAGCGCGCGAACCGCATTCTTAAGTGCCTGGATTTTTCTTTTATAATATTAAAAATAAGCTATTTAAATATCTATGCTAAAAAATTTTTAAATACTAAGGGTACTACAAATTAAAAAAAATCGCTTGAATAGTTTTTTGTAGGCGACGTAAGAAACGGAGAGACGCTGGCATCAGATTATATAAGGGTTTCCAACGAAACCCTACAAAATTATCGGCACACCTATTAACCTTCAGGTTTTCAAAGTGAACATGCTGAGCTTTCTCTTAAGCCTGAAGTAAAACGAAAAAATATTCGAAATGCGAATAAAGTGTGTTGTATTCTTGACCTTCAGCTTTAAATGTCAAATATATATTTTTTTCTTCAAAAAATGTTTATGCTTAATGAAAAGGGTGTCAAGATCCTATCAAAATTGTATTAGACAAATTTTTGTTCATTAATATTAAAAGGAATTCAAAAAGCTGAACTAGACGGTACTCCTAAAAAGCAAAAGATGTCACCCACTCCCTCTCCGTAAATATTTTTCAAAATGGAAAGAAAATTCTACAAACTTCCATCCAATACGAATATTCTTTGTCGAAATTTGAATCCGATCGAAGAATTTTGTTTTTTAGGTGGTATCAATAATTATTCAGAAATAATAACCCATGTCCAAATTCCATATATCTGAAAAAACTAGTTTTTCTAAGATTTTAAAAATCAAAATAATATTAAAGATGATGTAATTTAAAATAAAAACATTATTTTGAATAAACAGTTTTGAAACTAACAAATGCATTTATTTTATCAATGTTTTTTACAATTAATTCTCTCTTACTATCTCTACTCACCAATTTTCAATAATTGGTTGAATTTCAAAAAATTATGGCTTAGTTTTTCGAGAAAACATTCTCTACAACTCTAGTATTTCTAATTTTAGAAGTAAATTTTTCTATGGCTGAAATCGTTAAAATAATTTTTGTTGGAAAACATTTTTTGAACAAGCTACCATATTTGGAGGCTGTTTACTTCTTTTCCAAATTAGAAACAGTAGAATTGTAGGGAATCTTTTCCCTGAAAAAATAAGCCATGATAATGACAATCGTTATTCAAATTCAGGTGTCGGATTCACTTCAAAGATCGAAAATAGTGTAAATAGAATCATAAATTAGAAAAAATAGTATCTCTAAATGATCAAAATTCCAATTCATTTATTCACATCTTTTCCCTCTTTTCTCATTTTTTCACTCAAATGAGAACTGAACTAATGGAACCCAATCAGAAAATCCAACTATTTTAGGTTTAAAGTTGAACTACTTTGTTAATTCATAAGAAACAGTAAGATTTTGAGATGCAGGACATATCATTTTAGCCAATTAGTGAAGAAGTTTAAACATTTTTTTCAAGGAAATGTAAAAAACTAGACCATCGTACTTTATTATGGTTTACTTCAAAAATATTCAATCAGCATAGACTAAACAAAAAAATATTTTAGCTTGAAAGTTTTATTTAAATTCTAAATAGCTTAGTTTTAAATTAGCCGAATTTAAACAAGTAAAATTAATTACAATAGGTAATTTTGTAAATTAAAAAAAAAGACTTTCACTACAAAGAAAAGGGGAGATTTCTCCAGAATAGGGGAATTTGCAAAAAAGGGGAAACGCAGGGAAATACGGAAAAGATTTTGAATCCTCCGAGTCCCGAGAGTACTCATAATCATGCAGTTCAAGAAAAATTTAACGTATTTTCTTTCAAGCTATACATTGACTGAAAATTGTATATGAGAAGAATGACCTGTAGTTTTTTCTCTGCAAGAGTCGATTGATTTCTAATCTGCAATCTCATATCTCAGTATTATCAATTCATTCGGAGCATCTGCAAGGATACGTTTTGCAGCATCACAATCCCGGGCTCCACAATTTAACCACTTAATGATAAAGAATAATCGAGAAAATGATAACACATGACCTTCGTATCCATGTGTATTTACTCTTAGTTATAAATAAAGATTTTGGTTTAACTTGGAAAAAACATTCACAATTTCTGTCACACTTCTACTACCACTTTTTTAGTTTAAAAAAAAGCTTTCGCTTTTTGGCTTTGACTAGTCCTATACAGGTCTTACAGAAATATTCCGTATGGTTAGTCTAAGCACCAATTAGCACAAACATTTTCTGTACGAATAGACACTTCACTGTTTTTTTTTAAACTGCTCTCGACAAAAATAAATTGACACGGGGGCAATCTCCCTAAAAGAGAGGTCAGTATTTTTGTCTTGAGTGCAAAAATTTGCCGATAAAAATGCGAGATTAAGAAAGTGGAATTGAAATACAAATTATCGAATGTTGATGACTATGAAAAGAAGAGTAAAAGTGGTTACTGACATTTTCAACACTTTTGCTTGGCGTACATTGTACCAAGATTTTTTTTGTCAACAGTGGCGATTGTCTTGTTTATTTCTTTTCCAACAAATTGAGAATCGTATCGTTTCAGTAGAGAATCTTAGTTATCATACCTGATTCAGGATCTTGTTTTTCCACTGCCAAACACCTGTCAGGCGTGGAATTATTAATCTTCTTAAAAATGCACTATTGTTTGTTGACAACCTAGATTTCACGTCTACACTGGCGCTGACTTGCGCTGAAGAAAAGGAGACTGATCTCTTTGCCTTCTGCTACAGAGAAACAACCGTGAAGTTAGCTGATTTCAGATAGCGCATGCGCAGATCAGAGTCGCCAACATTATACAACGAATTTTCCCTGAGTTGATTGGTTCGCAAAATGCGCGAAAGGTTTAAATTATTTAAGGGAATGAGCACTAAGCAAGATACTTTTTAAATTGTATAATTAACATTTACGAAATTTTTCCTATCGATTGTTTTTAAAATTATGACATTGAGAGCAAGGAAATATTTTAGAAAATTGCGTACAGGTCGTTTATCATTATTTGTAACGTTACTTTAACGTATATTATAAATTGAATAGTTCAATAAGCAAGCATTTCCAATTTGAATGTTCAAAACTGAACAATTTCAAAAATCACTCATTGAAAATTGAATTCCTCCAATTATCCATTAAAATTAATAACTTTCAATATACACAACATCTTAATTTGTGCTTTGTACATAATTTAAAACGTCAATATTTTTCTTGGACAATGACTAGGCATTAGAATAAACAGGAAAGTTTAAAAATATTAACTAATTTCAAAAAGTGTGATCAATTTATGACACATTTTTTTTATAAAACCTACAGCAGTTTTCACTTTTTATAAATTATTTTCTGGAAAAATCAAGAAATGAGTCAATTTCGTTGAAAAATAAAAAATAGAATATCTTAAATGGGCGTTTTTATAAATTAGAAATCCCTGACTAACTGTGGAACATTTTCGACAATTTTTCGTAAAAATTCTTTATGATACACTTTTATAAATTGATTTTTATTTCTCATGTTATATAATTGTTTTTTAATTTTCTTTGAATAATTAGGATAGGTCTAATTTCCAGGCTAATTTAAAGAAATATGATACTTAAAACTCAAATTCGACCATGTAAAATTGAGTTGAATAAAATCAGACGCATTCAAGAGTCTTTAAACTTTCATTTGAAATATTAAGTAATTCATTTTTCTTACAGAAAAATAGTTTATGAGAAGTAAAAACTAATCCTCTGCCACTGTGTTGATTTTCAAATTTAATTTTTAAATTAATCAATGCATTTTTTGTAATTAGTCCTTTTTTCAGATTTTCCTGTTTATTTTCATTTATACTGTTTTCTAAAGATTGGTGTTGATATTTAATGAAATGAAAAATGATTTAAGATAAGGGACAACTTAAAATTTTATATGAATTAAAAATTATTAATTTCGAAGGATAGTTGAAGAACTTCAATCTTCAATGAATGAATGTCCAAGTTGTTCAATTATTAACGTTCAATTCAAATCGAATTCAAGTTCAATTCAAATTTTACGTTATGGAATTTGCGCTTTTCTCTTTTCTAAAATTCACATAAATGTTGAAAACATTCTGTACCTTTGCATTTTCAAAATCAAATTTCTAAAAAAATAAAATAATTTCAATTTATGTGATGAGTAAGTTTAAAAAATTGAGTTTTATTATAGTCAAGTCTGTAAATATTTAATAATTATGCCGCTACCGACCTCGGCAATATAGAATGGAATTATCTTAACTCATATCAAGACTTTTTTTTTCATCCCTTATGCAAATAGGGAATTTTAGCATGTCCGCATACCGTAACCAGGAAGTCACTAGGAATATTGATCTTGCGCTTATTTGAAATGATTAAATTTGCAAACAAATTGTTTACAATCTGTAATAATTATAAAGTTGAGAAAATATGATGAATTACTTAAAGTTTACATTTTTGAAAAAAGGTATTCCTTGTTTTAATTTAAAATCAGTAATTTATTTGTGAGGAATAAAATCATTAATCTACTTCTCACTCTGAAAGTCCATTTTGTTATCTTAAAATAATTTTAATGTATTCTACAATGGTTATTCATTATAAAAAAATGATTTACACATTTAATAATTTCAAAAAAGCGGATCATTTACAGCCAATGAGACTGCCGATGAGACGCATGCGCAATGTACTGTTCCAACTTCAGCCCACTCCAACCGACCGATTCCTAACCTCAAAAAGTTTTTGACACATGAATACTCACCGCATCCGCCGACAGAAAATTCAAGTGATTAAAATCCATATTTCGGGACTGTAAAGCTGCAAATGAAACATGATCCTTTGGGATAGATTTCGTAGCCACTGTACGTGGAATGGCGGTGCTAAACAAATTTCTGTCGACGCCGTGATACCGCTTTTCGCAGTTCCCGTCTTGGCGATTATCGCAGCACAAAACCTCCTCTGCACCGTCCTAATTTTCGTGATGACCCCTCTCCTGATTTATTATTTGCACAACAATTTCCTACGATTTTTACTAAGGACTAAGTTTTTTTTTATGTGGACAATCACGAGTGTGCTTATGATGATGCTCGTCTTCGAATTCAGTGTCGTGCCGTTGCTCGAGATCCTGCCCGAGGAGAATTTAGTTTTTATCATTTGTGTTGTCGGTGGCATGTGCTGTGGATACAAAACTAGGATTTTAGCGGATCAAATCACACAGGAAGGAAATCATGTCCAGGGTCTGGAACTCGGTGAAGGAAGTGGGGAACTTTGTCCTAACTGTAGAAGACGTGCTCCGCCAAAAGCGTTTCATTGTCGTGTTTGTCAGACGTGCATCCTTGGAAGAGAATATCACTGCAAGTGGTAATTGTCATTTTTTCAAGTTTAACTATTATTTTTACTTTAATTTTTACTTTATTTAAGCAGATTTTTGAGGATTTCAGATACGTCAAATGAAAATTCCAACAAAAATATAGACTTCAACCAGACAAAATCTGGCTATTTGGATCGAAATTTCGACTCAAATAGCCTCTTTTCCAGCTCTATTTGTACCGAAAAAATTTGGCCATTTGAACCGGTATTTCGGTACTAATTTTCGAACCAAAAAGAGGAAATTTTAACCAAGAAAGATTTTTCAGCCAATAAAAATATCTCATCCAATATGTTGAATTTCGAAGAAAAAAGAGGACATTTCTGCAAAACAGTTGACTTGTCAAACCGAAAATATCAATTTTTGACCCAAAAGTTCAAATTTCAACCCAAAAATATGAATTTTTTACCATAATATTTCAGTTTTCAACCCGAAAAGACGATTTTGCAAAGGAAAAAAATGAATTTTTGACCAAATAGTTGAATTTTCAATCTGAAAGGTGAATTTTCTAAGAAAAATGACATATTTTCAACAAAATACCTAATTTTTCAATTTAAAAAACATACATTTTTAACCAAACGTAGAATTGTTTAATTTCCAGTCCGACAAATAAATTTTCAACAAAAAGAAAAAACGAAGTTTCAACAAAATAATTCAGTTTTCAACCAAAGAAATGAATTTTAACCAAACAGATAAATTTTCAACCAAGAATATTAAATTCTAAAAAAAAATCCACAAAAATGGAACAGTTAAATTTTCAGTTAATTGAGTGAATTTTTAACTAAAATGATGAATCTTCAATGAAAAAAAACGAATTTTTAACTGAATATGTAGTAAATTTTGAACCCAAAAGATTATGTTTCTGCCAGGAAAGATTAATTTTGAACACGATACAAGAATTTTCAGCTGAAAAAAAACAAAAAATTTTAACCAGTAACGAAATAGTTAAGTTTTCAGTTCAAAGAACAAATTTTAAGCCAGAGACAAAATAGTTACATTTTTAGTTCAAAAAAATAAAATTTTAACTAAAAACAAAGAATTTTCAAGCAAAGAAATGAATTTTTAACAAACAAAAAAAGATTAAATTTTATACCAAAAGACACGAATTTTCTACAAAATAGTTTTTATCGAGAAGATTAATTTACTAATAGAAAGGACGAATTTTGAACGAAATAATTACATTTTCTACCAACGAGATGAATTTTTAACTAAAAAGATGAATCTTCAACTGAAAAAGAAATGAATTCTTAACGAAAAATGTAATAGTTGATATTCCAGTCGAAAAATATTTTTATTTGAAATAAAAAACAGTTGAATTAATCAAATAAAGGCGTATATTCAACAAAATCGTTTAATCTTTAACAAAAGCAGATTAATTTTCTGCCAAAGAAGAACCATTTTCAAAATAATATATGATTTTTCAAGAAACTAGTTACATTTTCTACCAAGAAAAATGAAATTTCTACCAAAAGAGATGAATTTTCAATCAAAATTATTTTTGTTTTTTACCAAAAACATTAATTTACAACCAAGAAAAAATCTTTAAAAATTAATTTTTCAATATAAAAAATCATTTTTAATTTTTCCAGGAACTTTAAGAAAAATTTCCTATTTTCTTGAAACTTTTTAAAATTATTAAAATGCTTCGAATTTTTTGTTCAAAATCTTCAAAAATTTACATTTCGTTTTAAATTTTTTGAAATCTTCAAGTTATGAAGTTTTAAATTATGTTTGCATCTTTTTAAAACTTTTAAATATGTCTGAAACTAACTTGAATTTTTTAAATCTTCTACAGTCTTTTTCGACATTTCAGGAAATATTTTAATATTTTTTAATTTTCTCTTCAAATTAATTTTTAAAAATAATTTGAAATATGTCCAGGAATCCTAAGAGATTTTTTTTTATTTTCTTGAAACTTTCAAAATTCTTAAAAAGCTTCTTTTTTCGAAATCTTCGAAAATCTACATTTTGTTTTCAGTGTTTCGAAATGTTTTCAAAATTTGGCTTGTTTTCGAATCTTCTCAAAACTTCTAAATATCTTTTTAAATGCTTCAGTTATCGTCAAACTTTTTAGAATCCTGCAAAATTGAAAAATTGTCTTAAAATCTTCCATATTCTTTTTAGAGATGTTTTGAAATCTTAAAACTTAAAATTACTCTTTTAAAATAAAACCTGATCATTGAAAATTTTTCTTGAATTCTTATTTTCGGTAACGACAATTTTTTTACCTGTTTCGGCAGTGTATATATTTCGTAAATTAAACCTACAAAAATTGTGCAAATTATAGCGTGGTAGCAAAATGTTAAGAACAGAATTATTTCAAAATATTAAAAAATTATTTAAAATTAAAATGTTCTCTTTTATCATTAAGGTTCATAAGCATTTGCAAATAAATTTTATCATGAAATAAAAATACTTATTTGGAAATTTTAATATACAAAATTAATGGTACAAAATAAATGTGTACCTTTCAGGTATTTTGGAAGTCTATTTTTGTTGTGTTATAAACTTATTATCAAGTAAAGGTATTCCCACCTTGGAAATAATACGTTTCTTTGAATTTGAAACTTCTCGATTATTATGGCGATTGTGTAAGTGCGAAAGGAGGCAAGCACTAAATTTTTGAAATCGGGTTTATTTGCTCAAAACATCAGAAAAATTGTAGCAAACATTCCTGTCAAAGGATTATTTTGGGGTGTTTATTTTTCAAATAAAAAAAAAAAAAGATTTCCATCATTATACTAAATTAATCTTTTTCTCAAAATAATAGTATAATAAAATATGAAATTCGTTATTGTCTTCCAAAGTTGGCAGAGAGGCTCTTCCTAATCTCAAAGTAAGAACTGCAATTTTAATTTTTTCGAGACTAGATAATTATTTGTAATTACTCTCATTGTTCCTGCATTCAATAATAAATAATGTACAAACTAACTTCTCATTTCTTTTAAACATGCAAAATTATAATTGCTACAAGCATTTGAATTTAAAATATTATTTATACGATTTCGAAGCGATGATTTTATTCGCAATTTTCTCGAAACTGGGTAATTTTTTGTAAGAAAACTGTTTTTTCACTTCGATAGAGCATTTTTTAATTGGTCCTGCTGAAGGCGTTTTTAGTTTCCTGAAAAAATTGGAAAATGGCACTTGACTCCTTTTGCTTTTCCACCCTTTATTACTATACTTGAGCGAGGTCAAGTTTTAAAATTTAAATAATTGAAGAAAATGTCAACTTGTTCCCCAGGTTGGATTGCTGCATAGGTTCCAGTAATTTACGCTGGTATCTAGCGTGCCTACTTTTCTCAGCAATTGCTTTTATATATGGTTCCAATTTAACGATGACTACTGTTTGTCATCCATTTATACTGATTGGAACTGTTCTTCTGCCAGATGACTGCAGTGATGTCTACCACGAAATAGAGTAAGGAAATTATTTTTCATGAGCTTTTCCTTCTTACCTTTTCCTTTTTTTCACCTATTCTCGAAAAACTTTACCTGTTTTCCTCTTTTCTCTTTTTAAAAATATAATATTTAAATTATGCTGGAAATTCTCCGAATATAGTTAATGCGAATGTACTTTTTCAATTATAATTCAAAATTTTATTAATTAATTTTTATAATCACAATTAAATTTTTGGTGCTATGAAAATACTGATAGTACTCAAATAAATTATTTATAAATAAGGAAAGTACAAAATAAAAAATATATATATCGTTCGCAAATATAACTATATAAATTGAACAAGTTTTAAGTGTTGGAAACTAGCCCATCAAAAATAAACACTCTTTAAAAAAACTTGAAGCTGAAACATTTTAACACATATTGAAAATCTAATAACTGAAACAGAAGTTGTTATCCAACATAAAATTGGAATAGTTAAAGAATATATATACAGAATGTAAAGATTTATCCAAATTTAAAGAAATTTCTCTTACTTTTTCTTTAATTAAAGAACCTAAGCTTTTCTGTGGTAGCAAATAAAATCCAAAAATGATGATTTTTTCTATTCTAAAAATAAAACAATGTTTTATTTAAAATTTTCTTATTCTTCAGTGTTTTAGTTTAACTTCGTAAATTACAGTTTTTTAAATAGATACGGTTTTCAGTACTTGGACAATTTCAAATAATAAGCGTTAAAAATTAAATAATTTTGATTTGGTAGTATTAAACAATTTCTAGATGTTTTAAATTCAATCATTTTTGAATTACCAATAGTACATGTAAATTTTTAAAATATGAACATTTTTTTTATTGAAGATTTAAAACATATTACTTTTTAAATATTATCAGTATGTGTTGAGATTTCCAGGTACGCACAAAATATTGGCATCCATGAAAATATTAAAATTACGAAAGTAATTTTTTGTCAAACAAATCTTACTAACTTGAATTAATCATTCCTTAAATTATTTAACTCGTTTCGTAAATCTTTGAAACATTTAATATTAAAAAATGAGATAATATGGATTTTTATGTAGTTTATGCTTGTAATATTAGAAAATAAAAACCCAGGGACGTTTACGCGCGTTTTGCGAACATGCATATTTCAAATCATTTCTATATATTCTAATGGATTTTACGAGATCCAAAGATTCCAAGGTATTTTAATATTAGATTAATATTAGTTTCAATTTAATTTATATCCAAGGACTTTCAAATGATTTCTATGTACTTATTTCCATGGATTTTTTACGATTTCAAGGGATTTTAACGACTTTCTAGAGAACTTGAGGGAATAAATTAAATTTTATTTGAAGCTGTTTCTATCGATTTTAAGAGTTTCAAGGGTTATTTAAAAAGATTTAGAAGAATTTAAAGAGATTTCGTTTAAAAAAAATTGTAGTTTTACAAATATAAAATAAAAATATGAGTATTGAAGAGTGTTGTGTCAAATTTAAATTCAAAATATGATTTATAGTAAGGATCAAATAACAAGTTTTCGCCAAAAAAATTTAATTTTACTCATAAGTTTAATAATTTAATTATTAATAAAGACATTCTTAGAAGAAGAAATATTCCTAATTATGAAAAGGATTTAAAACATATAAAAATGGTTTCTTTAACAAATGTTATGTCTTCTCGGGCCTTTTTATATCTCCGTGAATTGGATTTTCAACGACCTAAGTATGCCCATTAAAAAAAATTCTTCAAGGGCAGAAATAATTTTAAAAAATTTATTTAAAAACTACACAATTTCTTATAAAAAGTTTGTATCTTATTTTCTAAATGTAAAAATAAACGCAGTGTCTCGTCGTCCCGAAATTCGGGATGACTAGTGCAATATTTTTCATCAGTTTGGCTAGTCGTCCCGAATTTTCCGTTGGGGGCGGGACTGGCCACATAAATAATATTGGTCCAATTCCCCTAATTTTTCGGGACGACTAGACACAGCCAAAAATAAATGTTTATTTTTCCCCTATTTTCCTTCTTTTCCGTGAAAAATCACCCTATTTTCCCCATTACCCTTGATCCCTTCAATTTTCAATTTACTTTAATTAAATTTTGCAAGTTTCCGTATTTTATAGTGTCTAATTCGAGAATTTCTTTGATTTCAGCATTGCAGTTTGCTTCGTTTCTGCAGTTTACAGTCTCCTTGTCGGTCTAGTCATAACGTGTTATTTCGTCTATCACCTGTGGCTCATTTACCAGGGGATGACGTCCAACGAAAGACGCAACCTGGGTATGGAAAGTCACTGCGACGACGGAATGCTAAAAAGTGTATCTCGACTCTTTTGTTGTAAAACGTAGGTATCTATTTTCGCTCAAGGTCCTCAAAAATCACGTCAAATCATCATCCTTTCGTCTTGCGTGATCTTGAAATTGATATGTGGAACAGAAATCATGGATGAAAATAGAACAAAGCCAATCACAAAATGTCAGAAATTAAAATGAGGATATTTTTGAACTTACTTCCAACATTTTCATAAATAAAAATAAAAAAATGGGACATTATTTTGCCGAAAAAGAAAAATCTCAAATGTTGAAAAATACCGAAAATATAATTTCCAAACAAAAAATGGTCAGAAAACGAATATATCATAAATTTCGAATTACCGTAACAAAATAAAATTACCGAAAATGTTTAGTCATGAATTTGAATTATTCTAATAATATATATACCATTAAACTATTTCTTTTTCGGTGTAGGCGTGACTCACTCGGTAGGGAAGGGAGTGCAGATTTTTAGAATGTTTGGGAATTTCTATGTTATTCACTTAAATAATACGTTCGTTTCGCAACACTGCTCCGACCCAGGTTGCTGATCAGTCTCTCTAGCGGTCACCCCAAGTGAAGAGCCTCACAAAGTCATCATATTGCTCTTTTCATAAACTATTTGTCGCCACACTTTTCTGTCCTGGCATACCGAAGTTTTAAACCTCGAAATTCGACATTCATTTTCTGTAATTATATTTTCGGCATTTTGCAACATTGCGGATTTTCGTTTTTGGGCAAAACCACGTCATCCCGAAAAAATTAGGAAATTTATAATTTAAATATCTTTCATATTTTAATTTACTAGTCAGTTCGGTACCTCCACGCTAGACTCTTCAACCTGGGATTATAACAGTCTAAACTCTCCAATTTTGCAGCTGAAAAAAAAACTCTTCAATCTCCTAATTGCAGCCTAAACCCGCGAATCTCGATTTTTACCAAAAATGAGTTACCATAGCCATATGAAGCAGCATGCAATTATTTATCAGTTTAAAAAATATTGTAAGCGTGAGTTTTAAAATGCCTCTCTTGAAAACCTGCAAAAATCCAGATTCGAGGGTGAAGACTGCAACTCTGAGTTTGGAAAATATAGACTGCAGCTCCCAGATTTGAGAGTTTAGACTCCTAACCCCAGATTGGAGAGTGTAGCATGGAGGTAGCGAGTTAGGCCTCGTAAACATAAGAAAGTTCAAATTTTGAGTCCTCGTTTTAATTGTGAGACGTTCAAATCTGCTAGGATTTCACGACTGATTTTAAAATCCTATGAATTTAATCGAGGTATCTTATATTTAATGAGCTTTTTATTTGTGTCGCGATTTATGCAGTTATATGTGATTCCTTGTTAATTTGATGTTACTTAGTGGGAATGTGATTTCATTTTTTTGAGATGAAATCCAGTCTGCAAAAAGGCCAAAGGCTCAAGTCTGTGTTATACATATAGAGACAGGAATTTTTGGTGATAGAAAAAAATAGAGGTAACTGTGGTAGAAAAACGAGCATAATTAATGTTAAGTTCCTTCTTTGCAAGCGTTTTTCTTATAGTAAATTGTTTTTTCTTCAGTCAAGCGCTCTCTTTGTTGACAGAGACTGGAAAGACTGTTATGTCTATTCTTTTAGTGATTTTCAAAGGCCTTGCAACGGTGCATTTTAGCTATTTATTTAAATTATGTGCATAAAACAGTCTGAACATATTATTTTATTTTTTTTATTACGTTTTTGTTTTTATTTTACTTTCTGTTTTGTTGCGTCAGTAGGCTGGGGATTATTTTGCTACAGTTTTTAGAAGTGCAAGAATTCTGAGATTTACTTTCCAATTAAACTAATTTGACTCTAGGAGACATAATTTTAATGTAATTATATAAAGGTTATATAATTTCTGCTCAGAAGGTACGTTGTAAAATGTATCTTCGTTCGAACCGTATTTTACTCGTGCGAAAAGGAGAGTATATTGTGATTGTGATTTTAGGAATGAGAGGATTTTTAAGATTACTTTCGAGGGATTACTTTAGGGAAGCCTAAAAATTCATTGTCATTTTTATTTTATGTTATTTCTACTAATCAATTGTGGATTTGAAAACTGAAAAATGTCTTGGTATTTAGAATCTAAAAAGAAATTCTATAAAAGGGTATTTATTGATAAAAATTGGACATTCCGTTCCGAAAATCGTAGAACATCGTTGTGTACAATTCTGTTAACTTAAGTAACTTCATGAGATTCGAGAATGTTGATAAATACACATGTTTCATGCACGAAGTCATACTTTTCTTCTTAATTATTCACTCAAATTTGTATTCTATTCTTTTAGTTTCGATTCTCTTCAATGTAATATTCGTCTACGTCTCATAACTCATAATTTGTAATAATGTCAATAATAAAATAGTCGTAATCTTTTACATGCACTTCAAATAATATTTTATAGTTATTTGGAAGTGTCGATCGCTCAGTTAAGATACAGGACAGACAAAATGTGTATTTTCAGTGATCTCATTTTCCTAAGATTATTTTCTTCAATGTGTATATCGAAATATGAACTACAGTCTGTACATTTTTTCATTGTAATAACTGTGATAAAGCGATAAAGTGGCCATTGTGTATGATCGATGCAATAAAGTATACATACTTACTAATTAGTAAAAATTGTTTATTGCACTTAAAAAATCCTTCTTTCAAATAACAGGATTTAATTTTAATTTAAAAACAACTTACTGGCTAGGAAGAGTAAATTTAAAGTAGACAATGTAGACAATTTCGGAAAACTACTTATTTGTTAACTTTATTTGCTTTTAGGGTTATATAAATATCATTTTCATAAGATTTTTGAGAAAATTAAAAAAAAATGTATTTCGTATGTAAAATGACAATTTTAACAGGAAGGTTCAACCAAAAAAAGATTAATTCTCAACGAAAAGCTTTGATATTTCAAAGGAAAAATATTTTTATTTTAAATCAAAAAGAGTTGAATCCATCGATAAAAGACAAATTTTCAACAAAATAGTTGAATTCTCAAAATACAAAATAATCGATTTCTCAATGAAAGCAGATTAAATTTCAACTAGGCGGCTGAATTTTTAACCAAAAAATAAGAAAGTTGTACAAAAAAAAAAACGAATTTCCAAATAAAAATGAAGATTTTTTATCAAGAGTTGAATTTTCAATCAAGAAAGATTTTCTGGTAAAAAAATGTTGAACCAAATTATACTTTTGACGGGGGAAGTAATTTAAAAAAATCGTTACGGTTATATAATGCTACATTATGCATAAGATATTTTTTGACACAGTGTGCGTAAAAACGCATTTTACGCACACTGTGTTAAAAATATAATTTTCCTAAGATATTTAAGATATTTCAGGACTTGTAGAAGTTTGAAAAAAATAAAAAAATATTTGATCAATTTTCGGATATTTTTTTAAGTGTTTCAAAATCTTTTTAAATGTTCTCTCAAATTATTTTTTTAAGAAAAAAAATTACTTAAAATTCTCCAGGAACCTTAAGAAGATTTTTTTATTGTCTTGAAACGTTTCAAAATTCTTAACACCTTTCAAAATATTTGAAAAGCCTCTTTTTCGAAATATTAAAAATCTACATTTTGTTTTTTTATTTTTTTGGGATCTTCCCAAGATTTAAATTATTTCCGAATCTTTTCAAAACTTCTAAAACTTGAAAATATCTTTTAAAATATGCACAGTTTTTCTGCAATTTTTTATAATCTTGCAAAATTAAAAAAAAGTCTCATAAATTTTTTCTCCGAAATCTTCATAAATTTGCATTTTCTTTTAAATTTGTTGAAATCTTTTTAAGTTAAAAATTATTTTTGTATATTTTCAAAACTTCTAAATAAATATCTCTTAAACTTCGAATTTTTTCTATAATTTTGCAATTTTGTAAAGTTGATAAACATTGCTTTTAAGTCTTTTATGTTGTTTTCCGTAACTTTGGGAAATGATTTGAAATGTTTTAAAAACTTTCTGAATTTTCTCTTGAAATTTATTTTTCAAAATAAAAAATCATTTGAAATTTTCCCGGAAATATTTTTTGAAATCAAAAATCATAAAAATATTTTCCCAAGAGTCTCAAAACAATTTTTCAGAATTTCTAAATATTCTTCAAACTTACTGGAACTTTTTCTAAAATTTCGTAATCTTGCAAAATTGCAAAATTTTCTTTAAAATCTTCTAAATTCTTTTTCGAAATTTTAGGAACCGTTTTGATATAATGTTAAGTTTTCTTTTAGAATTCGTTTTGCAAAATAAAAAATCATTTCAAATTCTCCCATGAATCTTACAATTGTTTATTATTCTCTTGAAACCTTCCAAAATTCTTAAAAAGATTCTAGATATTTTCCAAAATCTTCAAAAATCTAGATTTTGTTTAAAAAATTCAAACCTTCTTGAGATTTCGATTATTTTCGAATTATTTCAAAACTTCTAACACTTCTGAATATCTTGTGAAAAATTTCAGTTTTCACAAAATTTTTAAAATCCTACAAAATTAAAAAAATGGTTAAGATGTCAATTATTTTCAAATCTTTTCAAAATTTCTAAATATCTTCCAGATTCTTTTTCGAAATATTTGAAGTCTTCAAAATGTAAAATTATCTTTTTAAATAAAACCTAAATCATTAAAAAAAATTTCAGAAATCTCACTGTTAGTACCAGTATTTTTTTATTAGCGGTATTGAAATTTTGTTTACCATATTTACGTTGCCCATAATTTAATTTTTCTCATCTCTTTAAAAGTGTGGCAACAAAATGTTATGAACATAATTATTTCCCAATTTAAAAAGATCATTTATAATTAAAATTTTCTTTTTCATCAACAATTTTAGAAACATCTAGAACTAAATTTTATCATAAACTAAAATTTCTTATGTGGGAATTTTGATTTAAAACACTGATGGTGCAGAAATTCGTAATCTTTGTTTATAGGTAAACAAACTGAAAACATCCACTAAAAGTCATATTCACGCAGTTTCGCAACCAACCAGGTTTTCGACAAAATGTGTCCCGATACTTTCGAGATATTTATTATTTATTAATATCTGTATAATTATTAGATTAAAAATTAATTCAAGATTGCACGTTCTATAGAATATATTTAAGATTAGTTTGATAAAAACAACCAACAAAGCAACAGTGAAACAAACTTATCCGGTCTTCTATTATTTTCATTAGCTCGTATGAAATCTAAAAAAACATACAACTTTTCTCCAGATTTACAGGGATAACTAAGAAATTGAATATGAACCGATGAAATTGGACAGAATCCCATTTAAATTTTAATCATCAATTGCAACACCCCTTTGTCTGGGATCAAAATCTGGAATAACTCTTTGAACCAATTCTCGCCACTCCCTTTTTTGTCTCTCACTTTCCTTGACTTCCGGTGAAATTTCCGGAAACCTTCTCCATAAATAAAAAAATCTCATCTTTAATCTCCATTCATAATGATCTCTGGCCATTTCTTCTTTTTTTTCCTCAAGAGCTTTAATTTCGAATGTTCTTAACCACCAAATTTTCAAAGTCTTTGCTTGAACTTTCATGTCATAAAAATCACTAGCAACGTCATACTTCTGTCGTTCTTCTGAAGTGTATTTTTTCCAACATGAAAGTGAAGACCAAAGCAAATTCCTTTCATAGACAGAAATTGCCAACTCTTCCTTAATTTTATTTTGTTCGTCAGTTTCCAATTTCCAAGCGATGAAGGTTTTTCTAAGAAGGGTGTCATTGTAGTGATTCGTTGCTTTTTCCGTGTAATTATATTTTTCATTCAAGAGAGAAATAAGAGGTTCGAAAATATAACGACGAAGAAGCAAACGATTATAAAATTCATCTGCCTTTTCGTTCAGAAATTTAATCCTTTCGATTTCACGGATTCGTTTTTCTTCTCGTTGTTCTCGAAGTCGTTTTGCCTCCCGTTGAGCCTAAACATAGTTTTTGAAATTCTTAATTATTCAAATTATTATAGTCTAACAAATTCTGAAATATATCTGTTTGATATTTTTCAGTAATTTAAAAGTAAATATTCATATTTTCTTATCAGCTATCAAATTCTTAAAATAAATGTTCCAGGGTCTAAATAGTAACTGGAAGTTGATATATTCTATGTTCGAAGAAAAAATATAACATGTGTGCTTATGGCACTTGCCAAGTTTAGATGCTTTTTTTTTTTGAAAAAACGGTTTTTATTCATTGTTTAACTTAGCGGGTTCATTATGGGCATAAATTGCCGGAAATTCATCCGGCTATATGCCCCTATACGTAACTCCATACAGACCATCAGGGCTCTTTTCACGTGAACGCCCACATATATTGAATTTTCAAAAAACAAGATTAATTTTCTGACCAAAAAGACGAATTCTCAACAAAATAGATGAATTTTCTACCAAATAGTTGAATTTTCAACTTATAAATGATAAATTTCTAACCAAAAATTGAATTGTACAATTTTCAAATAAAAATTAATTTTTAACAAAAAAGTTAAAATTTATACCAAAGAAGTGAATTTTAAAAAATATGAATTTTTAACAAACTATTTCAACTTTCAACCAAGTTGTTAAATCGTTAACTAAAAAAGATGAATTTTTAAACAAATAGTTAAATTTTTAATCAAAAAGATGAATTTTCCAGCAAAAATAATAATGTTCTACCAAAAAACACGAATTTTCAACAAAATTATTGAAATTGAAGCCCAAAAGGACGAATTATCTACAAAACGGTTGAAAATTCAACAAGAAAATATGATTATCAGCAAAAAAGGTAATTTTGTTGAACCCTCACACAAACTAGATTAATGTAGACCCAAACAGTTGCATTTTTAATCAATTCAACTAGAATAAATTTTCAACTAGAAAAGAACATTTTCAATACAAAATATCACTTTTCAACAAAAAATGGAATAGTTACATTCTTAGTTAAAAAAATTAATTCTGAGAAAAAAACGAATTTTCAAGTTTTAGGAAATCTCAAAAGATTTTAAAGATTTTACTTCAGTCTAAGGATATCAATATAACAGGGTGCACACTAGGGTGGTCCAAATTTATACCTGTAAAAATTCGATTTTTGGTGATAAAACCCCCCCCATTTTGTTCGTTTTCCGGAAAAAGAAATTCCGTATTTTTTTTTCTTATTCAACGTTAACCCGTGCCCCCGGACTTTTGAAATTAACATGGAGTTTTAAATGGGAAAAGCTCGATTTTCAAAAAATGGAAAAAAGAAGTACTTGTTACACATTTTTTGTCAATTAAAGTATTGTCACCTCTTGAGGAGTGTTTAAGGAATAATTTCCACCCACTAGTTTTTAATTTTGACACACCTGAACCCCTTTAATTGTGCCCAGAAAATGCCCCAAAAAATGCAAAATAGCAGTTTTCTATCAAATTCATGCTAAAGACGGTATTTTAAAAAAAAAATTCAACATGAATTATTTTTAATCGATAAGTGACGAGTTTTAAAGTATATTTTAAGTAATTTTAAATTGTTTAAACAATTATTATTTGTTTAAACAATTTTTGTCCCCCTGTAAATCATGAAAAGTTATTATCTTTCGGAATAAATTGTACAAAGTTGATGAATGTCAAGAGTTGTAGTTCTTGTTTAACTTATTTGGTAATTATTCGAACAATTTTTATTTGTTTAAACAATTTTTTCTCCCTAAAATCGTAAAAAGTTATTATTTTCTGAAAATAATGACACAATTAAAGAATGTTGAAAGCAATACATTTTTGAAGGATGTTTGCTAATTATTTAAACAATTTTGATTTGTTTAAACAATGTTTTCCCCCTGTGAAGCGTGAAAAATTATTACTTTCTAGAATTAATGACACAATTAAAGGAATTTAAGAGTAATATTTTTTTCTACATAATATTTAGCAATTTTTAGAATAATTTTATTTGTTTAAACAATTTTTGTTTATTTGAAAATTTTGTTCTCTGCAAATGGAGAAAATGTATTCTTTTCAGCAATGAATGACACAATTAACGAATTTTAAGAATAATATTTTTTTGCTTAAGATATTTTGAAATTATATAAACAATTAATAATTATTAATAATCATTAATAATCATTAATATAAACCATTTTTGCAGTTTGTTATGAGTAGTTACTTTTTGAGATCATATTCGTTAAAAATCTGAGAAAATAATTACTCATAACAGCCTGCAAAAATGGTTTATATTAATGATTATTAATGATTATTAATAGTTTAAATAATTTCAAAATATCTTAAGCAAAAAAATATTATTCTTAATTAATTAATTGTGTTAATTGTGTGTTAATTGTGTCATTAATTGCAGAGAAGAATAAATTTTCTCGATTTGCAGAGAAAAAAATTTTTAAACAAACAAAAATTGTGTAAACAAATAAAAATTATTTTAAAAATTGCTGAATATTCTATAGAAAAAAATATTACTCTCAAATTCCTTTAATTGTGTCATTAATTCCAGAAAGTAATAATTTTTCACGCTTTGCAGGGGGAAAAAATTGTTTATACAAATCAAAATAATTTAAATAATTACCAAACATCCTTCAAAAATGTATTGCTTTCAACATTCTTCAATTGTGTCATTATTTTCAGAAAATAATAACTTTTCAAGATTTTAGGGAGAAAAAATTATTTAAACAAATGAAAATTGTTTAAATAATTACCAAATAAGTTAAATAAGAATTACTACTCTTATTCATCAACTTTGTACGATTTCTTTCGAAAGATAATAACTTTTCACGATTTACAGGGGGAAAAAAATTGTTTAAACAAATACTAATTGTTTAAACAATTTCAAATTATTTAAAATATACTTTAAAACTTGTACTTTATCAATTAAATATAATTCATGTTGAAAATTTTTTCAAAAATACCGTCTTTAGCATGAATTTGATAGAAAACTGCTATTTTGCATTTTTTGGGGCATTTTCCGGGCACAATTAAAGGGGTTCAGGTGTGTAAAAATTAAAAGCTATTGGGTGGAAATTATTCCTTAAATACTCCTCAAGAGGTGACAATACTTTAATTGACAAAAAATGTATAACAAGTACTTATTTTTTCCATTTTTTTGAAAATCGAGCTTTTCCCATTTAAAACCCCATGTTAATTTCAAAAGCCCGGGGGCACACTCTTTCCCTTTTTTTTAGATTCCCCTTTTTTCTTAAAATACCCCTTTTTCCCCTGTCCTCAAAAAACTTCCCCTTTTTCCCCTTTTCTCTTTAAATATACGATATTTGAAATTGTACCCATTATTTAATAATAATTAAAGCAATTATAGTACTTGAATAAATTATTTATGAATAAATAAGGTTTATGTTTCAAGTGCAGACCATTAAAAATAAATAATCTTTAAAAAAATTTGAAGCTTAAAAATTTTAAAGCAAGTTGAAAATGTGAAAACTGGAAACAGAAGTTATTATCCAATATAAAATTGGAACAGTTACAAAATATATACTCCTAATGAAATAAGTATTAGAAGATTAACACATTTTAGTTGACATGTACAAAGTTAAATCCCTCATTAAAAAATGGAATATTCCAAATCTTTATTTGAAAATTTAACTATTGTTGAAACTTTTTTTTCGTTAAAAATTATTTTTTTTTTAAACTCACAATTGAACT
The DNA here is from genome assembly GCA_932178445.1 of Andricus quercusramuli. NCBI lineage: Eukaryota > Metazoa > Arthropoda > Insecta > Hymenoptera > Cynipidae > Andricus > Andricus quercusramuli. The sequence continues at coordinate 1,031,820 of CAKNXH010000059.1, read as the reverse complement.
ATTCCATTTGTGTTTGAAAATTGATATTTTTTAGACGGAAATTTAACTATTTGGTTGCAGGTTTAAATTTTGTTCAAAAGTTATATTTTTTGGCAGAAAATTGATTAAAAATGTAATTATTTGTTTGAAAATATATTTATTTTGTTGAAAAGCTGTCTTTTTGGTTGAAAATCAAACTACTTTGTTAAAAATTCATTTTTTTAAACTGAAAATTGCAACTTTCGATTGAAAATTATTTTTGTATTGAAAACTTATATTTTTTAGTTAAAAAAATCGAATTTATTGCAGAAAATTTTTTTTTTCTGCTCAAAAATTCAACAATTTCGTAGAAAATTGTTTTTTTTTTCATTTGAAAATTAGTTTCTTGAAGTGAAAATGTAGCAATTCCATTTTTGGTTCAAAGTTAATTTTTTTTATTTTAAAAATTCAAATATTTGGTTGAGAATTTATGTAATTTGTTAAAAATTCGTCCTTTTTTGTAGAGAATGATGTTCTTGCTTTAAAATTCGACATTTTGAACACAGCTTTTTTGTTTTATTGACCAAAAAATCTTTTTTGGATTAAATATTCTACTGTTTTGTGGAAAATACAATAGTTTGGTAGAGAATTTAACTAATTGGTCGAATTTTGTTGAACTTTGTTGAAAATTCATTTTTTAGTTAAAAATTCATCGTTTTAATTAAATTTGTTGTTTTAATACATTTTAATTTTAAAATTCAAAGATTTTTCGGGTTTCAATCGTGTGCGAAACTATGAATGTTGCCGACGTTTCGTGAACATTGCAGTTCACTTCTTCGCACACGATTGAAACCCGAAAAATTCTTATTTTCTAAAATTAAAATTTATTATAATGAATCCTTGTGAAAGTATTAAATCTTTTATTAAAGTTTTTTGCCTGTTTGTTAAAAACTAGAGTTTTTAAATAAAAATGTTAATGTTTGGTTGCAAGTTCAAATTAATGGTATCGCAAGGAATTTCGTAAACTTCATAAGGATTTGGAAAGATTTCATAGGATTTATAAGATTTTTGAGGATTTTGAAGACACTCAATAAGGTATTTTAATAAATTTCCCAGGATCTTAAAGGGTTTCATAGGTCTTTAAATATTACAAGAGATTTCAAGAAATATCAAATTTCATGTAATTTCAACGGATTTTATAATATTTTAATGGATTTCAAAGAATTTATTTACACGAATTGAGGGACTTCGAAGGATTTCAAATGTTTGAAAAGGTTTTTAAATATTTTGAACATGTTTCAAGAATGTGAACGGATTTTCAGGGTTTTAAAGGATTTTGAAGGTTTTAGAGTATTTTAAAATATTCCCAGAAATTGTCACACGTATGAAGAAATTTTAAGGCAAAGGTTTCAAAGGATTTGAAATATTTGAGGGATTTCCGAAGGATTCCAAGTTTTTTTCAAGAGATTAAAAAAATTTGAAGGAATTCTCAAGGTAATTTGAATTTATTTGTATGGACTTGATCAAATTTCCGATGATTTTCATGATTTTAAGGGATTTTAAAAGCTCTCATAATGTTTCAACAATTATTCTAGAATTTCAGGAAATATCAGATTTCATGAAATTTCAATGGAGTTTATAATATTTTAATGAATTTTAAAGAATTTATTCACACGAATTGAGGGACTTCAAAGGATTTCAAATATTTAAAAATATTTTCAAATATTTTCAAAAGATTTCAAGAATGTGAACGGAATTTGAGAAATTTAAAAAGATGTTGAAGTTTTTAGGGTATTTTGAGAGATTCCCAGGAATTTTTAAGCGCTTGAAAAAATTTGAAGGTAAATATTTCAAAGGATTTGAAATATTCTAGGGGTTTCTTAAGGATTCCAAGGAATTTCCAAGAGATTAAAGAAATTTGAAGGAATTTCCATAGATTTTAATGGTTTTAAAAAATAACAACATTTTATGCGGTTTTAAAGAATTTCTTAGAATTTTGAAAGATTTGAAAGGATTTTATAGGACCTATAAGGTTTTAGGATGTTTGAAAAGATTCTAAGGGATTTTAAAAGGATTTTAACGGATGTAATCAGATGTCCGAGGTTTCCAATGATTTTAAGGGATTTCAAAGGCTCTAATGGTATTTCAATGAATTTTCCAGGATTTCAGAAAATATAATTTGATGAAATTTCACTGCTTTTTCAAGGGATTTTACTGGATTTCAACGGATTGAAAAGATTTGAAGTGACCCCTCTGCAATTATTTTTAGTTCGGGGGTTAAGGGGTTTATGGGGTGTGGGTAATAATATTAGTAAAAAATTAGGCTGTGGCTAGTCGTCCCGAAAAATTGGGGGAGTTGGAAAAGGGGATGGACTAGTCGTCCCGAATTTTGGGGACGACTAGCCAAGCTCATGAAAAATACTTCACTACTCATCCCAAATTTCGGAACGAGACACTCCGAAAAAATTATTATTTTTCAAATTGTGCATCACGCTTTTCAAAATTCATCAAAGATGATAACAAAACCGACATATGCTGTAATAAACTGACCAATTTACAGTTAGACAATGTGAATGAATTAATTGGAAGATTATCATAAATAATCTTTCGCATTCTTTTACATTTAAAAATTATTTTTAATTTGTCTTTATTTTCCAGTAAAAAAGAAAAATGTAAAGATAAGTCAAAAAATCCTGGGGGGAGGGCGGCGATCGCCGGTTTCACCAACCTGTAGATCCGCGCTTGATTCTATATAATTAAAAATGATTATTATCTTACTTCTCGCTGTAAACGCTTCCTCTCTAACTCTTCCTTTTTTCTTAAATCCTCTTCCTTTCTTTTCTCATCTTCAATTTTTTTAAGTCGTGCTTCTTCAGATCTTCTGACTCTTTCCCTTCTAGCTTCTGCCCTTGCCTCCATTCTCACCAGAAAATCTGGTGTATTTGGTACTCGCAATGGTTCCAAAGATTCGTCTCTTAAAACCAAAATTTTCATATTTTATTTAGTAATATCTAATTAATTTAAGACAATAAACATTGCAAAACTTCTTCTCATCAATTTTTGTAAAAACTAATTGCTACGCGGAAAATACTTCTCAGATTAAAAATCGGTTATAAAATGTTTATGATGATATCACTATTTAAATTAATTTTTTGTTCAAATGAAAAACTTAATTGAAAAAAATTGTTAATGTACTAAAAATAATAAGTTGTATTAAGACTTGTGGTAAAGGAAATTAGTGAAACAAAATGTTGGGGCTAAATTTGACACCCAAAATTGAATTTTATCATTAAATTGATGCTTTATGTATGTTCAGCACCCCTTCAAAATTGTGTTTCTTTCAAAAAAAATTTGGAAGCAATTTCTCATCTTTATGAAAAATCAACACCTTTCGTTTTTATTAATAATTGATAGCTGGAAAAAATAAAAACCAATAACTCATAAAAGTTGGGTATCGTTGATAAAACAACCTTGGCGAGCTATAAATATTTGTTTAAAAGTCTGAAAAATATAATTTCCTTTCCTTTTCCTCTGTTTTTAGAAGATGTTGCGACGTAAAGCCTGTAATTAACGTGAAAGCCTCCTAATTGGAAATATTATTGAAACGTAAATGTTTGTTTAATTTTGAATCTTCAATTTTCAATATTATAAATGTTTTATATTTATAATCGTCCCTTTGAATGCGTTAAATTTTTTAATGAATAATTTTGTTGGTTCTAAAATATCGAATTTCACATTTGTTGCAAATTTGAGCAGCTTCCTTATTGCATTAATACAAATTTTGTTGGAAATGTAAAATACCTGTAGCCATTTTCTCTCATAAGATGCATTAGGGACCTTCTGTTTCTTCCACCACAATGAGCTAAAGCACCTTTAGCAGCATCAATTGTATCTTTATTAGCTCTTCTGGCATCCCTCTCGATTTCCTTTAATTTCATTTCTTCAATAATTCTATTTTGTTCGGCTAATTTAAATCGTTGCTCTTCTATAATTTTCCGCTGAACTTGAAATCTCGTCTGTGAATTTGATTTGCACCTACCACGAAGAGAATTTCTTCCAACGGAATTTCTCGATGGTAAAGAATTCTCGATTATTTCATCTGAGGCACTTTGACAACGTTGACTTGCTCTACATGTGGTAATTGTTGGACAATTAATTGAAGATTTTCTAATTCTTGACAATTCTTTTTGCTTTTCAGCAATTGCGTTGATGAAAAGCTCGATTTTCCTTTCATTTGACATTTCTCTTTCCTCCTTCTTCTTTTTTTCTAAGGCCTTTACATTTGTAACTCGATTCCTCCAGGCGTTAAAACATCTATTTGGACAATATTAATAAGGGAAGGTCCATTAATTGCGTAAGGATGATTTTTGAAATTTTAGACCCTTCCTTGTATTTTAAGGATTCGTAAGGTTTTTAAGCCCCCCTTCTTGCGTAAGATTATATATTTTTTACTCGATCTATAAATAATATATCACCTATTTTTACCGTAAACGAGATTTGGAGGTGTTTCAGAAGATTTGAAGTATTTCTGTGTACTATAAAGTATTTCAAAGAATTACAAAATGTTTACGGGATTTAACGAGATTTATAAAGATTTTCAGGGATTTCATGATATTTCAAGAAATTTGAAAAGATTCGAAGGAATTGTAAGAGTTTTAGGGTATTTAAAACGACTCCAAAGGATTACGATAGGTTTCACAAATTTCAAATAATTTAAAAAGATTTTAAGAGTTTGAAGAAATTACCATGGTACAATTTCAGAGAGAATTTCAATTTTTCAAGAGCTTTACAAGATTTTAAGGGGCTTCAAAGGGTTTAATCATATTTCCAGAGATTTTACGGAATTTCGCAGGATTTCAAAAGATTCCGACGGAATTTGAGGAATTAAGAGAACGATTTTCGCTGATTTCGAAGGATTTTACGAGATTTTGTGGGCCTTTAAGAGATTTCGGAATATTTAAAAATATGTCACGAGATTTTAAAGGATTTTAAAGGATTTCTGTGTTAACAAAGTATTTTCACGAATTTTGAAGGATGTGGGAGGATTTTAATGAGATTTCGAAGATTTGAAGAAATTGTAAGAGATTTTGGAAGATTTAAAAAGATTTTAGGGAATTTCAAAAGTTTAGCAACGATATCATAGGATTTTAGTGGATTTTAAGACATTTAAAGGGTCTTCGATGATTTCATGGGATTTCAAAGGGTTTTAAAAGAATTCAGAAGATTCAAAAGTATATCCACATATTTGATAGATTTTAATGAATTTTGAAGAGATTTGAAATATTTCAAGAGATCTCGTAAGATTTTGAAATATTTCACGCAATTTTAAGGATTTTTGTCGATTTTTATAGATTTGAAGGGACTTCCATGTATTGTAAATAAGGATTAAAAGACATTTTTGTGGGATTTTGAAGATTTCTAGCCATTTTAAGGATTTTCACAGTTTTTAATATCCATGGAATTCGAAGGATTTTACAGAACTTTTACATATTAAAAAGAAATTGTGAGGGAATTATAAAATTTCCAAAAGAATTCATATGATTTCAAAAAACTTCAAAGGATTTTACAGGATATTAACGGATCTTAAGGGTTTTCGATGATTTCAAAGGATTCAAAAAAAAAATCCAAAGTATATCCACGGATTTTAGAGAATTTCGTAAGATATAAAAAGACGTAACGAAATTAAAAAAACTCTGAATATTATAAATTATTTTAGGGGGTTTTGAGGATTTTCAATAGCTTTTAAAATATTTTATGTCTTAATATATTGAATGTATGAAAAATATAAAATGTATGAAAATATATAATATATAATATCAAGAGATTGAGAAAGATTTCCACCGTTTTTAAGGATTTCAGGTAATTTTAAAGGGATTTGAAAGATTTTAAGGGATCTCATAAGATTTCGAAAGTATTCATGATATGTCAAGCATTTTAATAGTTTTTTATGAGATTTTGAGCGACTTCCACGCATGTTAAAGCATTATCAGAATTTTTCATGGGATTTTGAAGATTTCAAGCGATTTCGAGGATTTTCACAATGTTGAAATGGTTTCAAGGGATTTCAAGAAATTTTAAACGATTGTAAGGGATTTTCAGAGATTTAAAAAATATCACTAGATTTCAAAGAGTTTTAAAGGATTTCAATGGATTTTAAGACATTCAAAGGGGTTCGATGATTTCACGAGATTTCCAAGAATTTCAAGAGATTTAAAAGTATATCCACGGATTTAAAAGGATTTCGTAAGATTTCATAAGATTCAACGAGATTTCAAAATAATTACAAATCATGTAAAGGATTTTGGGGTATTTCCAAGAATTTTGATGGATTTAAAAAATTTAAATGTATTGTAAGGAATTTCAAGAGATTTCAAAGAATCTCGTAGGATTTTGAAATTATTCATGGTATTTGAGTATTTTAATAGATTTTAAGGGATTTTCACGTATTTTAAAGGATTGTAAGAATATTTTAAGGGATTTTTAAGATTTCAAGCAATTTCAAGGATTTTTACAGTTTTTAAATGGTTTCAAGGGATTTGAAAATATTTTAAGCGATTTTAAGGCATTTTAAGAAATTTTAGAATAAGTCACAGAATTTTAAACAATGTTAAGGTATTGTAACGGATGATAAGAAATTCAAACGGTTTTCGATGATTTCAGAGGATTTTCAAGAATTTTAAGAGATTTCAAAAGATTCCAAAGTATATCCACGGACTTCAAAGGATTTCGTAAGATTTCATAGAATTGAACGGAATTTCAAAATATTTACGAATCATGTGAATGATTTCAAGGTATTTCGAGGAATTTCAGTAAATTTTTGAAGATTTTGATATACTGTAAGGAATTTCAAGAGATTCGGAAAGATTCTCAGGGATTTTAAAGATTTCAAAGAATCTCGTAAGATTTCGAAATTATTTATGGTATTTCAAGCATTTTAAATAAATTTTCAGAGATTTTAAGGGAATTCTATTTATTTTGAAGGATTATAAGAATTTATCATGGGATTTGATGCTTTCAAGCAATTTCAAGGATTTTCACAGTTTTTTAAGGGTTTCAAGGGATTTGAATTAATTTTAAGCTTTTTTTAAAGGGATTTTTAAAGATTTCAAAAGAAGTCACAATTTCAAATAATGTTAAGGGATTGTAACAAATCATAAGAAATTTAAGCGGGTTTCGATGATTTCACGAAATTTTCAAGAATTTTAAGAGATTTCAGAAGATTCTAAAGTATATCCATGGATTTTATAGGACTTCGTATAATTTTAAAAGATTTAACGGAATTTCAGAATATTTCCAAACAATACAAAGGATTTTAAGGTATTTCGAGGAATTTTAAAGGATTTTAAAAGATTTAAATATATTATAGGGAATTTTAAGAGATGCGGGAAGATTCCGATGGATTTTGACATTTTTACTTAATTTTAAAGGGATTTATAAGATTTCAAAGAATCTCGTAAGATTTCGACATTATTCATGGTATTTCAAGGATTTTAACCGTTTTTAAGAGATATTAAGCGATTGCCATTTATTTTAAAGATTTTAACAGATTTTTACGGGATTTTGAAGATTTCAAACGATTTCAAGGATTTCTACAGTTTCCAAAGATTTTTAAGGGATTTCAAGAAATTCTGAGGTATTTTAAGTGATTTAAAGGGATTTCAGGAGATTTCAAAAAAAGATTTAACGGAATTTTTAAGTATTTCGGAATGATATAAAGTATTTTAAGGAATGTCAAGGAATTTTAATGGATTAAAGAAAATTTTAATATATGGTAAGGAATTCCACGAGATTTGTAAAGATTAACACGGATTTTAAAGATTTTACTGAATCCACGTTGGATTAAAAAAAATTTTAAGAGATTTCAAGGATTTTCGTAGTTTTCATAACAGGTGTACACCATATTTCAAGAGTGGTTTAACTCCTGGACTGTATTTTGAATTAATAATTAAAAAAAGGAAACTTACGTAAGAAATTTTTGAGACTGCCTCACCCCTGAATAATTATTCACAAGATTTTCTGGACCCCCCCCCCCCCTCCAAGAAAAAGCCTTTCGTAATTAATGGATGCGGCCTAATTTAATATAATAGTTTAATTCATTCTTCTTTTTTCTTTGATGAAGCTAAACGATTGTACATTTTCAAATTTTTTAAAGCCCCTTACCTTTTTAGTCTTCTTTTCGCCATTTTTTCTTGAACTTTTGTTTTTAATTCTTGTATACGACGACTTTCTTGTGCATTTATTTTAAAAGCCTCAAAACATATTCTCAAAGTCTCTAAAATCTGTTCTCTTGATTCTACAACCGGCTTGTCCTTGATCGTGACTTTAATATTTCCATTGAAGATATTTTCCTCGTCGATTTCATCCATATAGACATCGTCCGAATCTGAATCTTTTTCTGGATTTTGAACATCTGCTTCTTTCTTAGATTCCCTATGGATAAGTATTCTATTATTTTATAATCTAATGGAATACAGGGCTCTTGACTAATTTTATATTTATTATATTGTATGATTCATTAATTATTTTTGAAACATTTTATTTTTATTTTAATCCATTTTTAATATTAAAGTTGAAGAATATTGTTTTTGCACCAAGTTTTTTTTCCGGCTCCAACACAATTAAAATCCTTCATTGAAGATCGCCAAAAATTTTCGTCATCCGAATCTGCGATCAATTTTTTGCTGCAAATATAAGATTTGCATAATTTTGAACTTTGACGTAACCGCCGTTTAAATTCTTTGGAGTCCTTGTCGAAGAGACTTCGGAACAGAATTTCGGGTTCCTCATTCATTAAATTTCTGTAAATAAAACGAAACGGTTCTCTTTTTCATAACTAAAAATAATTATTTAAGATATTTAGTGTATCTATTACTAAAAACATTTATTCCTGCTAATAACAATCAATGCAGTATGACATTTTTTTGAAAATTGAGGAAAATTAATTTATTAAATAATCTATCAAAGGTATTTTCATTCGAGTAAACCATCCCAGGATGGCCACTGGACCTTAGAACAAAAATCTATCTAATTACTTGAAATGTCAAAAATTTCATATCACATTATATAACGCAATTTGAAATAAGTTTGATTTCAACTCCTTTTTTTGAGTTAATTTGTTAGCTTAGAAGAAGATTTAACCAATTAGAAGCAATTAAAACCAAAATTTACAGATAAAAAACGTTTTAAGTTGATCAAATGTAAATATGAATTAATTGGTGATTGAAAAAAAATTAACTGTAGTTCCAGTATTGAAAATTGAAAAATAATTTATTTTACGAGATGGTTCTGAATCTGCTCGAAATTGAAGAATTCACCAATTTTAACGTTAAAAATTGAATAGTTAAAAGAGTTCAATTTTCCACCATAGAGATGAATTTTCAACTAAAATGATGAATCTTCTACAAAAAAATGAATTTTGAACAAATTAGTTCAACTTTCAATCAAGTATTTGAGTCTTCAACAAAAAAATATGAATGCTCAATCAGAATCTTAATAGTTGATATATCCACTAAAAAATATTTTAATTTTTAATCGAAACAGTTAAAATTCAACAAAAAAGATAGATGAATTTTCAAATCGAAAAGACTAATTTTCAACTGAATACATGAATTTTCAACTAAAAAATAGCAATTTTCAATCGAAAATGGAATAGTTAAATTTTTAGTGATAAACATTTATTTTCAACCTAGAAAACGACAGTTTATTTTTAACAAAAAATATCAGCTTTCATTGAAAAATGGAATAGTTAAATTTTCAGGTTAAAAAGTTAATTTTCAACAACAACAAAAAAAACGAATTTTCGACAAAATAGTTAAATTTTCAAACAAATAGACCAATTTAGTAGTTCAACTTACAATTTAGTAGTTGAATAAACAAAAGAATTTTTTTTTGTTTGGAATGAAAAACAGTTAAATCTTAAATTCTACCAAAACGACGAATTTTCAACAAAATACTTGAATCCTCAACCTAAACAAATTAATTTTCAATCAAACAGTTGTGTTTTTAGCTAAACAAGATACATTTTTTCCCGAAAAAGTAAATATTCGAATTATAATTATCGCAAAATTAAAAGTGGCCAAAAATTTAAAATTCCGAATAATAAAATTCTCTACAGCTTATGGTATTTCCGAATTGGAAAATTCCTGAAATAAAGTTGCCGACATTATAAAATATCCGACACTGTAAAATTGCCGACCATAGGAAAATTCACGAATGATCACATTTCCGAATCTAAACAATTAAGAAATTTTTAAATAATAAAACAATAAATAAAATACTTTTATTTGGGATTTTTTAATTCGAAAAATTTCCTGTACCGGAAATTTTATAGTGTCGGATATTTTATGATGTTGGCGATTTTATTTTTCGTTATTTTTCAGTCATTCCGTTAAATCTTGACGCTACAGTTGTAATTATTCCATTAAGAAAAATGATATTTTGTAAGAGAATGTCTTGGATTTTGATATATAAATATTTTGATGTATAAATATTTTGATATATAAATAACAATAAAACCATTATTGAATTGAAACGATTTAAAATTGAAATAATTTAACTTTTAATTAAAAAAAAAAATTAGTTTAAAGTAATTTCTTTTTGCAACTTTTAATGCTTCTAGTTTTACGTTTTCATAAATGATGTAATTTTAAACATTTAAACATTTATTGATTGATTCTTAAATTTAGACTTTAGAGCATTGCAAATGATAGCGCCGATATATTTTTTTAAAGCAGAAACCCTTAAACTGTGAAATTATAGAAGTTTAAAATTGAAAATGTTGCAGTTAATGGTATTCAATTTAAAATTGTAAAATTGTACGTGTGAATTATTGAGCATTTGAATAAAAAAATGGTTAAGCTTTTCAATTATAAAAGTTTAAAATTCAAGAGTTCCATATTGAGTACTTTAATTTGCAGTTCAGATTTGATTTCTGAAAATCGTGAAAAATCCATCCAGGGAATGATTGGGAATGTTTTCCTTGATTAAAACGGCTACAATTATTCCCTTTAATTTTGATTATATCATATTATTTACAATTTTTCTAGTTCTCTTAAAGCAATTTACCTTTATTACTTTCAGTGAGGAACCAGTAGAGCAGATTATTTAAAAAAATTGTATTTCCGAATCTTTTGGTTTAATTCATTTCACAAATTTTCAGAAGCACCAGTTAGCAAGTTTGTTGACTAAGCATTGGAGTTTAGAATGGATCGATTAAGGAGTATAGAATCTAGTTATCTGTTTAATAACACATTCTACAGTTAATTTAATAGGTATAATGCAATATTTAGGTGTTAATATTTAGGTCGTGTCTAGGTTCACCGGAATTCTGTAAGTGTAGCATCAACATTTCCGAGTCTATAAACACTTCGTATAATTTAACCCATGACGAGTTTAATTATTTGTTTAAATTTCCAACATTTTTGACAATGTTCTTTTATTAATATGAACGAATTGAAAAAAGTGACTCAAGCTGGTTACAGGTGTTTTATATTTTCGAAACAATTTCATTTTAAATTCAAATTTTACAGCATTTAGAGGGATCTAGAGTATTGAAAATTAAAAATTCACAATTGAACAAATGTTCATTTTTGAACAATATTTAAAGTCAGAATGTTATTTTCAAGGTGTATATAATTGGATGGTATTCCAAAATAAACAAATATCAAAATGTTATAATATTCAAGTATTAGGCTTTAAAATCAGAAATAATTCAAATTCTTCAACAAATTCGACAATCTCCAAATGGGACACATTTTTAAAATTTCAATTCGTTGGTAATTATATTAAACTAGTAAGGCTTCAAATTCTAAATAATTTAAAAGATATACGTTTACAAATGATTAAGTTGAAAACGCTATTAATTCAGAAATGTATAATTGAAAAAATTGTTTTCAGAGATTCTTCAATTTACAATGTAACAATAATCCTAACGCTCAACCTTAAAATTTCAACAGTCTGAATTCGTTGAGTCTATCATTTTTAAATTTTTATTATTTTCCATGCAAAAAAAGTATTGTAAGGAAATATCTGGGAAACCTCGCAATCATTATTGTTGAAAACCTCATTGGCATTCTATTATTTAAAGTTGTTTTATAAAATTAAATTTTAAATAATCCCTTCTATGTGCTTTTTAATACTCTTGCACGGTTATTTTAAAACGTTCAAATCATGTAATAAATTATTAAAAATATTATACATGTTTTAAGTTAACGCTTTCAGCTGTAAATTAGTATTTTCAAACAAGAATTTCAATCTAACATCATAAAGTTTTAAGGATTCAAAATTTCTAAAAATTGTAGGTTGTGTTAATTTCTTCCCCCGAAATAAGCATTTTTGAAAAACCTTATCCTCATGATTCCCAATTATCAACAATTTAAGGTCATCTCAGCGCTTTACACCGAGAGTAGGTATTTTTAATGACAGATTATTAGTATTAAAAGACTAGCAATTTTTCAACTATTTACGTTTTTTGGGTTTATTAACATTTTTTGCGGAATATCCGACTTTATAGTCGAAGTAAAAAAATCATTAGATAAAAAAAAATTAAATATTTTTGTGTTAAGTTACCGGTTTTGAATATCGATTTCAAAGAAGATTTACACTTTTGGAACAATTTAAGGTTATTTAAATTTCAAAGAAGTTTTACAATTTGGGAAAATTTATTCTTACGTTATATTAGCGTTTTTCGTCGGCAATTATTGTTATTAAGAAAATTACATGCTAAAGAATAATTACAATTTTTAACAATTTTAGGTCATTTTGGTGTATTTAATCCGAAATCGGTATTTTTAAAGAAAAATAGTTAGAATTGAATTAAATGATTTTTGTTTAAAATAAAAAATTAGATTTAAGCGTTTTTCAATATAGATTTCAACAAAGATTTATCATTTTTGAATAGTTTCAGGTTATATTAACGTTTTTCACATGAAAATGGTTATTTTAACAAAAATCATTAGATTTCGAAGACAATTTACATTTCTAAACATGTAATATGTTATCTTAATTTTATTTAATTGTTAGTAATTTTAAACCAAAAAAAATTAGATTTAAATCAAAAAATTTTTATTTAAATTTAAATTTGGCTTATGTTACTGTTTTTCGTTGGAAATAGGTATTTTTATTTTTTTTTTTTAAATTAGATTTGAAAGAATATTCACAACTTTACAACAATTTTAGGTTACGTTGGCGGTTTCCACCAGCAATCAGTATTTTTAAAGAAAAATCGTTGGAATTAAATGCAATGATTTTTGTTTGAAATAATAAAATCTATAAATTTGAACAATTTTGGATTATCTTAAGGTTATTTATTTATTCGAAAATCATTAGATTTCAAAGAAGGTTCATACATTTTTTTAGCAATTTCACGTTTTACTAGCGTTTTGAATAGAAAATTGGTATTTTTAAACGAAAGTCATCAAATTTGAACAAGATTCGGAATTTTTTAACAATTTTGGATTATGTTAGTGTTTTTTGCCGGGCAAAATTGAATTTTCTACAATTTAAAATAGAAGAAAATTGAAAATGGAAGAAAATTGTAAATTTAATTTGTATAACTGATGTTGTAAATTCAATTTTTAAGAGTTTTCAAATGTAACCTTTGAAAATTAAATTGTTCAAAAATGACGAAATTGGAAAATTCCGTTGGAAACTCAAGAAAAAATCGAATTTTGTATTAAAAACCAGTCTTAAGAATAAAAAATGTATATAATTTTACATAAAAATTTAATAAATGAACATTTTTATGCAATGGTTTAATTGTCTATTCATAGCCTAGAAATAATATACTCATTCTAAAGTTGAGATATCAATTTTCATCAATTATCAAAAATGTATTCCCTGCATATCTTTTCTATTATTCTATTCCTACTATGATTTAACAACAATTTTGTTTCAATATTAATTTTATGTTTTAATTTAAAAATTGCGCGAGACAAAAAGAAAGTAGTCGCGCGCGTGTATATTTTCTATTGAAAGTACATTTTTTTAGTTCTTAACTTTTGAGCCTTGAATTTGTAATCGATTAATTAAAGAGTACATGATCTAGTAATTATCTATTTGATAACACTTTCTAATTGCTACAGCTAACAATATAGCTATAGCCCAATGTTTGAGTTTTATAATTTAACTCGTAAGGTGTTTCATTAGTTGTTCAAATTACTAACATTTTTGAAAATGAAATTCAACATGAATCACTGAAAAAATGTAAGTAAATGAATATTAATTTCAAAAAAATATTATAAATATAATATTGATAAAAAAATTGAAAAACTGACAATAGAAATTTTAATCATTCACTTACCTTTTCTTATTTAAGTCAGAAATGTCCTCTCCAAAAAGTGAGACTTTTAAATTTAAAATAGCATTACTATCTTCAAGATCTAAGTTATCTTCATAGTTTTGTGTTTCCGGAATTCGAAAAATAGGCACTTGCATTGTCCTACTCATCACAGTTTCTGCTTCTTCGAAGAGAACAGTTTTTGTGGACGTCATTGTCAAAAATCATACGATTTGAATGATCACGTCAATTTCAAATTAAACAAATTCATTACTCTAACTTAAGGTGGATAAGCTTGAAATGAAACTTTGTTTACGCGTGTCTTCCTGTCGTTAAGGTGCGTGGTCCCCATGAATATTGAGTATACAGCTATACGAATACTGAGGGATATTTTCATCACAGGTGTGGTATTGTCCCTTCACAGGAATTAACCTGAGTCTATCGATCCAAAAAAATGCCAAACGTTTATATTTCCGTCTGCTTATCTAATGATTAAAAACATTCTTAAAAAATAATAATAAAATAGATTTTATTGGGAAGTTGAGAGAGTAATTTTTATCAGAATTATCGCGACAATCCAATGGAATAATCAAGCAATTTGAGACTACTTTTTTCAAAATAAATATATGAGATATTCAAATAAATGGAATAATATACGTTAGTCTAGCTAAGTTGGATTACGAGAAGTTTTTATCACAATATCATAATTACAAATAAAGTAGAAGCAATATAAAACGTTTATTTTTCTTATTGTGGAATTATTTTATCTTCTTTACTTACAATGAGAATAATTTAAAAGCCTATGGAGACTAGCACTGGAAATCAATATTTTAAAAAAGGCCATCTCTACATGTATCGAAATTTCGGTACGAATAGCTGCATTTTTTCGGTGAGAATAGAGGGACCTGGAAAAGGTATCATTTGTACCGAAATTTCGGTACAAATAACCGCAGTTCTTCGGTACGTCTAGATCTCATAGTTTCTGAGCTTTTGACCTAAAATTCAGCAGAATTACAGATGGATGGACTACATAGTTGTCATCATGTTAGTTATAGCAATATATGATTATTTATTGATTTCGAATAAAAATTAGTTAATATTACACACAATAAATTATTTGATTTTATTGAATGAAGCAAGCTTCAAATAATGAAATTTACCTTCTTGACAGAAACTTATTGCTTTTGATTCAATTATCAAATTTCTTCTTGTTCGTTAGCAATATATTAATGAAAAATCTTTAAAATGATGTATTCATTATCGATAAAAATGAATTTCACAAGATTGATTATAGGAATTTTATTGAAACTCAGATAAAAAAAGTTTAAATTATAAACCTGAATACAATTATTTCTTAGTAGTGACCTTAGTAGTTTCAGGCGTTCTTTTATGGAATCAACTAATTCTTAAAATTTTATTGCATGCTGAAGAATGGTCTACTCTTATTTATTTGATTATCAAAAGTCAAAATTTATAAAAGTAGACTTGATTCCATATGAAATTTGATTCATCATACGGACCAACCCGAACATGATTTAATATTGTATGGAGCAGTGGGCCGTATATAAATTATGTCAAGTTTTTTTCTGAAATTTTTAAATTAATAAAGTAGTTCAACTTTCAACCAAGTAGCTGGATTTTCAACCAAAAATTATAAAATCTCAACAAAAAATCTATAGATGATATTATTATCCAGAAAAATTTGTATTTAGAATAAAAAACGGTTGAATTGAACGAAACAGCATGAATTTTGAACAAAATCGTAGAAACCTCAACCAAAATAAATTCATTTCGAACCAAAAAGTTGCATTTTTAACCAAAGAAGATCAAATTTCTACCAAATATTTGAATATTCAACCAAAAATATGAATATTCAACCAAGAAGATAATTTTTTACTAAAAAGATGAACCTTCAACAAAATCCATACATTTTTAACGAAATGCTTAAAATTTTAACCATGAAGATTAATTTTGTACAATAAAAAATGTCAACAAATTACATAAATTTTCAAATGACTAAATGAATTTTCTATGAAATTTTTGAATTTTGAAGCAAAAAATACGAATTTTCTACGAACAGTTCAATTTTTTACCCAAAAATGTAAATTTTCAACAATAAAAAAAAAATTAATTTTCAGCCAGAAAAATTAATTTTTAACAAAAAAACTGAGTTGTAGCACAGCAGTGAATTTCAAACTAAAATTATGATTTAAAAAAAAAAATTGATTTTTAAGAATTCAGTTTAACATTCAACGAAGTGTTCAATTTTCAACCTAAAAAGATAAATTTTTAAAGAAAAATCTAATAGTTGATATTTTGACCAAAAAATATTTTAATTTAAAATTCAAACAATTTGAATTTAACCAAAAGAGACGGATTTTTATCAAAAGACTTGAATTCTCAACTAAGCCAGATTGATTTTCAATTGAACATTCGCAGTTTTACAAAAAGAAAGTTTTTTCACTAAAAAATACGAATTTTTATTAAAATACATACATTTTAAACCAAATGCACAGTACAATTTTTAACTAAAAAAAACAAAACATTTTTAACTACTGAAGGTTTTGTTTCTTGGCACTTGCATGTCTCTCCCGTGACACCCTTCATTTTCTTGAGTGGAATATACTTCTCTTTTTAATACCACAGTACCACATTTTTCATAAAAACCTTATCATGAAGAAAACAGCAGTAATATACTAAAAGTCTTGTCTGAAAATCAAATTATTACTATAATTTTCTTAAAGAAAATATTGCCAAATATAGGGTGAAAAAGCAGAAGAGTAATATAAATTTCCTTCACCTTTTCAGGAGCCTTCATCGTTAAGAGTTTAGTTATGAACATAATGATTGGTTCTGTTTTCCAAAGACAGACAATAGCCATCATCAGATGTAAGACCAAATGTCGTTTTACTGAATTTCAACGGAACACTCGTTTTCGAACAAACTTTCAGATTACATCTAGCCAGTAGGTGAAACAACATAGTCTTCGTTTCCAAAATCGCAAACCTATTTCCGACACACTGTCTGGGTCCAATACCAAATGATAAAAATGTTGCAGACTTAATGTTAGCATTGCCATTATCTAAAAACCGATCAGGATTAAATTTCTCTGGTTCTTCATAATAATTAGCATCATGTTGTATAGCGTAGGCCGGAATCCAGGCAATCATACCAGGTTTCATCACAAATGGTTTCGATCCAGGAAGTGTCGGTGGAAGTTCAAATTGTTTTGTACAAACTCTGTCCAATACTGGGAAGAGAGGATACTTTCTGAGAGTTTCATTTAAAATTGCATCCAGATACTCCATTCCATTAATTGCTTCATATGAAGGATCTCCATTAGTATCGCGTAGAACTGTATCAATTTCATCTTGTAACCTAGTCTGAATTTCAGTATTGACAGCAAGTTCATGAGCAACAAAAGACATATTGGTCGACGTCGTGTCAAAACCACCAAAGAAAAAGATAAAGGCCTGGGCTGTTATTTCCCCTGAAGTGAGTTCAACTTTACTTTTTTCATTCTCCCTATTCTCCATCAAGAGTTGTAGCATATCCGGTCGAGATATTCCCTCCTTGTCTCTAATAGCTATAGTGGATTCGATGATGTCTGTGAAAAATCGATCAACTCGAGGATGGACTAATCGAATTTTGAAGAGCTTCACAATCCAGGGAAAGTCTCTCACCAGAAACACTTTCGGGGCAATTTTTTCCAGGTCCGTGGCTTCCTTACCCATCAAATAAAATTCATTTTCTGGATTTCTCATCGAGTCGACTTTAAGCCCAAATGCACAGGTGGCTATCACATCATTGGTATACCTCGCAAATACGTCCTTCATTTCTCTAATTTCATTATTTTCTGTATCCTTAGCCAGAAATTCAGTGAAGTCGATCGCACATTGAGATATGAGCTTGTACATAGTCTTCATCTTGCTGGATGTAAAGGCTGGAGTCAACAAACTCCTGACATTGTGCCACCTTTCTCCTGTTAAGGAAAACAGGTTCCTGGCTAAGAGGGGATCCCAAGTTTCTTCAACGAAGGTTCGATGATTTGGAAAGCTTTCGAAATTCTTCACTCCGACTGATTTGATTAATTCAAGATCACGTAGCACAATTACTGGTTTCATGAAGTCATACATACCGAAGTACTTTGCATTTGAATAATTATCGTACATATTTTTCACCATATTTCCCACGTATATTTTGCGAAACAAAAATCGGTGCCATGTTTCCGAAGAAAAGTTTGGGTGGGCTGTGGGGAATTCCGGCAGTTTTGAAAATTTTCAGTTTCCTCAACCTGTAAAAAAGATAAATTCCAAGGCCACCGATGAAGGTGGTCACAATCAAAGTCCATAAGTTTAACATCATGATTCTTTGATCCGCGATTTTTGTAATCAGTAAAAATTCTATGTTGAACGCTCGAGTTCTTTACTGCAACTGAGACTGCGACTGCCAAATAATATCTTATCACGGTGTTCTTTGCCCAAATGTTCCGAATTCCTGATGCAGAAACAGCACGTCGTTCGCCCGATGTAGTGGTGGGGAGGCCCAAGGTCACCAAAAATTTCAAATTCAAATTTTAATTTTTCAAATATATATTCATATAAAAAATTAATTCTTGCATCTTTATTTCCCCTTCGCAAAAGTGGTATCTTTTATAGTTTCTGAATGAATGATAAAAGAGGCATTTTTTTAGAAATAGAATTTCAGTTTAATTTTTGTCTTCAACTCACGCTCAGCGCTATCGATTTTGGTAGTTTGTGATGAAGTTTAAGGGAAATATGTTTCAAAGTATCATTAAAATGACTATCAAAGTAAAAAGTTTCTATCTTTCGTTATAACAAAATAAAAAATTATTTTCTCGGCTATTGCATTATTATTCCTTATAATCTTTGAAGGTTTAGTTTATCGAGCGAAGTTTGAGCAAATGGAAACGTCCTGTGTAGAAGTTGTTTAAGACCGTACAAAAAAGTTTTCTGTGAAACCTTGATTTAAATCAATTAATAGCGGAAGGATTATGAACGTTTAAATTCCAGCGCGCGACTAAAGTTTGACTAATGCTTGCTTTTCTGAAGTTGAGATGACGTATTCTATTCGCTGCACCAGGAAAAAAATTATCGCTTAATCAATAAAGTTGAATGGAAAAAAAAGTTATTTCAATCCAACTATTTTCTAACTATTTCCAAAAATTGTAATGAATTTTATTCACAATACTGTAAAAAGAGTTCAAAAAGTAGAAAATAAAGAAAGTTGAGGATTCATAGTTGTTCACCTATTGATTTATTTGAAAAACTTCTTTGTACTTTTTTGATAATCATTTCAAGTATTCTTTGGAGGTTTTTTACCATTATTACAGAAACTATGGAAGATACAACTTTTCGAAAAAAATAAAATCACTAAGAGTCGACCTTTAAAGGGAAAATATCTTGAATATATATCTATAACATTTATCTTCTTACAGCCTAACTAAAAATGAAATATTATGAGGATACACATGCCATTACTGTGCTTTTTTCTTTTTAATTTTGTATATATTTGATTCAATTCCCTGTCACTGAGATTCGAAGTTTTTCAATTGGAAGTATTAAAAACTTAAAAAAAATAGCAGAACAAAACTTTATACGAGTCCCGTCTTTGATATTAAGGATTGTTTGTATAAAATATGTTTCCTTACCCTTTCATTGAATTATTATTCTATAATAATCTATTTTATGATAAGTGTGTAATTCATATGTTTTTCATAAATGTAGAACAGAAACTCTTCAGCGAGACGTTGACGAGGTTTGGTACAAACGGTATTTCATGAATGTAAGATATATATTTTTGTATCTGAAACGACTGAATATAAAACATTAGTACTTGGAGCAGCTCCATATTCACCAAGTTCCCATTAAATATTTTAAAAACTATTTAAACTCTGAAAAATTGCTTATAATCACTTAAAGTCTCTTATGTTCATAAACCATTGAATAAATAATAATTTAATAATGAAATTTTGGGTTTTCTTGGCATCTAAGTTTAGGAAGGAAACCAAACATGGCCAGAAACAAATGAG
The DNA here is from genome assembly GCA_932178445.1 of Andricus quercusramuli. Lineage (NCBI taxonomy): Eukaryota > Metazoa > Arthropoda > Insecta > Hymenoptera > Cynipidae > Andricus > Andricus quercusramuli. Next base: position 1,011,535 of record CAKNXH010000059.1, on the reverse strand, counting down.
TCACTAAGAATGACAACCAGGTAAAACCCTAAAATGAAATTTTACAGGAGATGCACAAACAGTTTTCTCTGCTAGAATACAGAATAGAAAATCCCGAGAACATGATAGAAGAAATTAGTCCTTGCGAGCTATACTTTAGACTCTTTAGAGATTTTCGAATATTGATACAAAATGTTCTGAGTAGAGTGGAGAAAAAACCAAATAGGCCATACCTAGTTGTCAATTTCAGTTTTATTTGAAACAGCATTTTTTCTTTCTTCATATCTAAGAAAACTCCAAAATAGTTTGAAAATTACATTTTATTATAAAAAAAACATTACACAAGGTAGAAAAAACAGTTTTTTTTCATCTATACATGCGTTTTATGAAATCGCGATCAGAGTCAATCGTAGATGTTTCTATTTCTTCGAGATTCACTTTCTAAAAAAAATCCATAGAATGAATGACGCGATGCACTGTGAAAAATATGTCTGCCCCCCCCCTTTCTGTACTTAATGTATGGTTTTCAGAAATAGAAAGATATGGGACATATACATATACAGTTATACACATACATATACATATAAATATTACTAGACATACAGTAAATATTCATGAAAGATGTATGTATATTAGTTAAATTTTTAAGCAAAGAGATGAACCTTTATTAAAAAAATAAATTTTCAACAAGGTAGTTCAACTTTCATCCATGCAATTGAATTTCCAGTTAAAAAAGATCAATTTTCAATAAAATAGTTAAATTTTTAACCCAAGAGATGAATTTTTGAAAAACAATTTCAAACAAAATAGTTGAATCATTGAACAAATAAGAGTAATTTTCAACCAGACAGTTGCTTTTTTATCCAAGAAAGATGCCTTTTCTGCTAAAACAGATGAATTTTTAAATCAAGAAGACAAATGATCAAAAACATAATTCAATTTTCATCTGAAAAGTATTTCAGTCTAACTTTTCAACATGAACATATGAATTTCAAAGAAGAAGTAGATTTCCTATAATAACACTTGAATTTTTAACCGAAAAACACGAATTCTCAACAAAACAATGTAATTATTGAGCAAAAAGGATGACTTGTTTACATAATTGTTGAATTTGAAACTGATTTTTATCCAACAAAATGAAATTTTTACAGGAACAGATGAATTTTTAAATACATTTTTTTTTTGAATAGTTGAATTTTTATCAAAAAAAGATATCAGTTGACGTTTCAACAACCAAATATGAATTTCAAACTAAAAGTGAATTTTCTATGAAATAAATGCATTTTCAACAAACCAGTTGAATTTTCAAACTACAAAAGAGGACTTTTTAACAAATTTTTTGAATTTTTAATCAAGCAGTTCCAGTTTTATTTAAGAAAGATGCAATTTCTACTATAATTGATTAATTTTTAAATTGAAAAGACAAATTAAAAAAAAAGTTCAACTTTCACCCAAAAAAGATATAGGTTGACTTTTCATCACCCAAATATGGCTAAAAAGATAATATTTAGTAGGAAGCAACTGCTAAATCCCTAAATTTCCCAGATCAATACAATTTCATAATTTTTTCGAAAATGTTGTTAGCTAGACGTTTTATCTCGTAATTTAAGAACGGTCCTTCATGGAACAATATCATAAGAAATCAGTACAACAGCCTGTAACGAGGGGTTAGTAAATTTCGAAATCTGGTGTACAAGATTTCATGGAATCTTTGAAAACTTTGTGAAATCTTTTGAAATCTTTTGACGTCTTTGAAATTTTTGTGAAATTATGAAATCTTTCAAATTCTGGACTAAATATAACAAAACACTGATAGAATTTAACTTTCATTTTGCATTGTTAAACAGAGCTCGCTAAAATTGTATTGATTCTCATTAATATCAACATTTTTGGGTTCACAAAAGCATGCAAATTATTAGTTATTTAAAATTTATATTTCTATACTGATTTTCCTATAATCATTCTCCTATAATATTTTTTTGCATGAAAGATCATTCACTTGTGTTGAGAATTTGTTAATCTATTGAAAGTATGAATTTCTTGAACTACTGCATTCTCAATACGACAGAATAGAAAGGAACTTAGAATTAACGTAGTTCGAGCTAAAAAACGTTAAGCGTTACGAAAGCAGCGGCTCTTGCGTCATCTGTTCTGGGCTTTACCCAGTTGTCCTACTCATTTTACCACAATTAATTTTAAAATTACATTTTTTCGCTACACAAATTTTCTGTACATATTTCTAACTTATATCGATAGGTCTCGACCTCGTGTGTCCTGGAGTACTCAAAATACAAAAAAACGATTTTCGAAAAATGTGGAATGTATCACAAGCTTAAAGAAAAATGCCAAAGAATAAAATCAGTTTCACAACAACTTTTTCTCACACGGGCCAAAAGATTCGATCTATTTGTGCCATTAGATTCTACGGAAAAAAATTACGTAAAATGAAGTTATAGGATAATTTTTGCACCACACCTAATTTGTTATATTCATGTGCAGACTATAACTTCTACACAATGCAATTGTTTAGTTATACTACTTCACGAATTAAATTCATAGAAAAAAATCGCGAAACACATAGACTTCATGCAACTTTTTTAGCTGAATCGAATAGTACTACTAGTTTTTCCGCATCTCGCACTTTGAGTTTGAAAACCAATAATAAAAAAAATGTATGACACGTGCTTATGACAGGGGACGATATTTGACGATATTTTTCTCGAAAATTATTAGCTTTTTCCAACTTCTTATTTATAGATCTATAGAGCTCTATCAACTCTCGAATGTACTTCCTCATTTTTTTAAATAATTCTAATGTTGGGAACGTCTTTTTACTCTAGTAAACATTTTTTTTCTTGTCACTTACATGGTTCTTCCGTAATACCCATAATTTTTTAGTATGAAATACTGTTATTTTTATTACCAGAGTACCATATTTTCCATAAAAATCTTCTCATAAAATAAACAATAGTATTATACTGAAAGTTTTGATTGTCACTCAACTCATTATAATTTTCTTGAAGAAAATATTGTAGTAAAGAGACATCTGCCAACTGAAGCGTAAAAAACAGAAGATACCTTTCCATGAGCCTTTATCATTAGGAGTTTAGTTATGAACATAATTATTGGTTCTACTTTCCAAACAAAGCCAATATCCATCATCAGATGTAAGACCAAACGTCGTTTTACTCAATTTTAACGGAACGCTCGTGTTTGAACAAACTTTTAGATTGCATCTGGCCAGTAGGTGAAACAACATAGTCTTCGTTTCCAAAATCGCAAACCTATTTCCGATACACTGTCTGGGACCAATACCAAATGATAAGAATGTTGCAGACTTAGTGTTAGCATTTCCATTATTTAAAAAACGATCAGGATTAAATTTCTCTGGTTCTTCAAAATAATCAGCATCATGATGTATAGCGTAGGCCGGAATCCAGACAATCGTACCAGGTTTAACCACAAATGGTTTTGTTCCAGGAAGTGTCGGCGGCAGTTCAAATCGTTTTGAACAAACTCTGTCCAATACTGGGAGGATAGGATACTTTCTCAGAGTTTCATTTAAAACTGCATCCAGATACTCCATTCCATTAATTGCTTCGTATGAAGGATCTCCATTTGTATCACGTAAAACTGTATCAATTTCTTCTTGCAACCTAGTCTGAATTTCATGATTAACAGCAAGTTCATGAGCAGCAAAAGACATGATGGTCGAGGTCGTGTCAAAGCCCCCAAAGAAAAAGATGAAGGCCTGGGCTGTCACTTCCTCTGAAGTGAGTTCGACTTTGCTTTTTTCATTCTCCCTATTCTCCATCATTAGTTGTAGCATATCCGGTCGAGAAATTCTCTTTTTGTCTCTCATAGTTATCGTGGATTCGATGATTTCTGTGAAGAATCGAGCAATTCGAGGATGGACTAATCGAATATTGAAGAGCTTTACAATCCAGGGAAAGTCTCTCATGAGAAAAATTTTCGAGGTCAATTTTTTCTGGTCCGTGGCTTCCTTACCCATCAAGTAAAATTCATTTTCTGGATTTCTCATCGAGTCGATTTTGATCCCAAATGCGCAGGTTGCTATCACGTCATTGGTATATCTCGTGAAGACGTCCTTCATTTCTCTAATTTTATTATTTTCTGTATCCGCAGCCAGAAATTCAGTGAAGTCGATCGCACATTGAGATATAAGCTTGTACATAGTCTTCATCTTGCTGGATGTAAAGGCTGGAGTCAATAAACTCCTAACATTGTGCCACCTTTCTCCTGTTAAGAAAAGCAGGTTCCTCGCGAATAGGGGATCCCAAGTTTCTTCCACGAAGGTTCGATGATTTGGAAAGCTTTCAAAATTCTTCACTCCGACTGATTTTATTAGTTCAAGGTCACGTAGCACAATCACTGGGTTCATGAAGTCATACATACCAAAGTACTTTGCATTTGAGTAATTATCGTACATATTTTTCACCATATTTCCCACGTATATTTTGCGAAACACCATTGGCGCCATATTACCGAAGAAAGGTATGGGTGGGTTGTGGGGAATTCCGGCATTTTTGAATATTTTCAGTTTCCTCAAACTGAAGAAAAGATAAATTCCAAGGCCACCAGTTAAGGTGGCCACAATCAGTGTCCATAAGTTTAACATCATGGTTTTGTGATGAGCGATTTTAGTAATTGGTAGAGATATTATGTTGAACGCTCGAGTTTTTTATTGCGACTGCGACTACCGCGCACAAATAGTAATTTAACACTCTATTTTTTTGAGCTTACAGATCACTTCATATAGCGTATCTAATTGATAAACTTGTCTTTACATGCGTGCAGGATAACGTATCGGTTTCCTTGTTCTGCGTGATACACGGTGAACTTTGCACGAATGTCTCGGTGCAGAAACAGCACATAGTTGGCGCGATACAGTAGTGGGGAGGATCAAGGTCACCATAAATGTTAATTTTTAAAATAAATATTCTCATAGAGAATTGAATGTTGCATCTTCAGTTCCTTTTCGCAAAAGTTGTATCTTTTGTAGTTTCTGAAAGAATAGTAAACGAGACGTTTTCTTAGATATCGATTTTAAGTTTAATTTTTGTCTTCAACTCACTTTTAACGCTGTCAATTTCAGTATTTTGTCATGGATTTTCAAGAAAACATTCTTTAAAGTATCCTTGAAATGACTGTTAATGTACACACAATTTATTTTTCGTTATAACAAATTAAAAAATTATTTTCTCGGCTGCAGCATAATTTGCTCCATATAATCTTTAAACGCTTTGTTTATCGAGCGAAGTATGTGCGAGTGGAAACTCCCTATGCAGACGTTGTTGAAAACAGTACGAGGAAGTTTTATGAACAAAGTTATTCAAATAAATTAATAGCGGATGAACTATAAATGTTAAACTTCTAGCGCGCCATTAATGTTCCATGCGAACCGTATTTTACGGCGATCTGAGGGTTGCTTTTATAAAGTTGAGGCGTATTCTATTCTTTGCTTGAAAAAAGCTTGATCGGTTAACCAATAAGGCTAATAAATTCACTTCTGTAGACAAAATATTAATTTTTTGATAATTTTACTTTAACATAGCTATTTTCTAACTATATTCCAGTTATTTTTTTGAATAGAAATACAATTAAATTTGTTGGAAAAAGTGGTATTCCATAGTACGTGGCTTATTGTCGAATAGCCTGCGCAATATTTATTCGAAATTTACCTGTTGAGAGAGAAAAATCATTTAGATATGAGAAAATGTCACATGGTCACCTGTCCCTGACTTCATTTTCCGAGAGTGGAAAGTGTTTTTTTTACCTATTGCACAAATGCACATATAACATTTTTCTAGAACAGTATTCATTATAAAACACACAATAATTATAAAATAAAGTTTATTAATTATAACTGTAGTGTACAAATTGATTTTTGAATGTCCCACAACTGAATGCCACCCTGTCCACGACAGTTTTGAAAGATTTTTTAAATGAAAGAGTTAGTTTTTCAAATTTAAATTTATTGAAAAATTAAATTCTCGAGAGTGCGTTTTGAAATAAATATTAAATCTGTCAAATATTTGTTATAACACAAGTAAATAAGATAATTGCATCCTAGATTCGATGCTTTCACGATGGTTCATTATGATAAATTTCAAATTTCAATTTCAATCGTGTGCAAAACTATGAATGTTGCCGACGTTTCGTGAACATTGCAGTTCACTTCTTCAGGGCTGACTGGTCGAACTTGATTGGCCAATCAAATCTTTTTTTTAAACCCCGGGAGGACGGAAAGCCAAATCGGATTGGTATTATATCCATTGTCCCTATTGATGTTATTAGGGTGTTTTAAGATTTCGATTGCTTCTCTATGTTTTCTTGGAAAAGTATTGTACGTTTTTGCGATGATGGTTGTTTTGTCAAATAAGATGCTATGTCCTGTTTCGATATGATGCTCAGCTAGTGCTGATTGCGTGAAATGTTTTAGCCTGACTTTACTCTCATGTTCATTTACACGTTGGCTCACAGTCCTTCCGGTTTCTCCAATATAGAATTTGCCACAAGAACAAGGAATTTTATATACTCCCGGATCACTCGAAGGTGCCTTTTTATCTTTAGGGTTGTTTAGAAGTTGTCATATTTTCGCAGGTGGCTTAAATATAGTTTGGATGTTGTGTTTGTTGAGAATTCTTCCTATCTGTTCTGTAATACCTTCCATGTAGGGTAGGATGGTGGTTGATTTTCTCTCTCTTTCTTCAGTAGGTTGTGTTGAATTGTTTTTTTGAGTGTATTTTCTCATTGCTTTATTTATTTTCTTTGTGTAATCGTTTTGTATTAGGATTTGGTTAACATTTTGTAGTTCCTTTTGTAAGTTATATTCATCTGTTATGGAGACAGCTCTGTGTACAAGGGAGTTGATGACTGATTGCTTTTGTGTTGGGTGGTGGTGGGAGGAGGCATGTAGGTATCTGTTTGTATGGGTAGGTTTTCTGTGAACTTCATGTTCTAATGTGTTATCAGATCTTTTGTAAACTAGTACGTCCAAGATAGGCAATTTTCCGTTTCGTTCAATTTCCATGATGAACTTGATTTACTGAGCGATTGGTATGCCTGGCACCTGAGAGGTATAATCTCAGAACTTTAATAACAACGAAAACCCCACCGCGATCCAAAAACACTCGATGAAGGATGGCCGGATTCGGAGTACTACCTTGAGAATAAACACGGGTGTGGCACAATAGGCTTTATAGCTTGAGCGCCAGGGGTTGGGACCTCACGGGCCCCCCGCTTACATTACAACTAACTGACTAGGGTGTAACTGATTGATAAAATTGAAGAACTTGTGTAGTTCATCCAGTCCATATCTCCATATGACAAAAGTATCGTCAACGTAACGGCACCGAAATTCCGGTTTAAGCTTGGATTTGTTAAAGATTTTAGTTTCTAGATTTTCCATGAAGATGTTGGCTATTACAGGTGAGATTGGAGATCTCATTGCTGCTCCTCAGGTTTGTTTATAGAATTGGTTATTGAATGAGAAGTAGGTATTAGTGAGACAGTGTTCTATCAAAGGTGTGCGATTGGAGGGGAAGTTGGCAACGGATTTAATAATATCGATTGTATTAGAGATTGGTACTTTCGTAAAGAGAGATACTACGTCGAAACTTACTAGGATGTCTTGGGGTTGAATGTGAATCTGTTCTATCTTTCTGATGAAGTCAAAAGAGTTTTGTAAGTGTTTGATAGAATTTCCTGTGGAAGGATTTAGTTTCTTGGCGAGAAAGCGTGCTAGGTTGTAAGTTGGTGAGTTTACTGCGCTGACGATCAGTCTGAGCGGAATGTTGTTTTTGTAGATTCTTGAGAGTCCGTAAAGTTTTGGAGAGATGGAATTACTTAGTATTAATTTAGATATTGTTTCGCTGGCAAGTAGAGAATACATATATAAGAAAAACATAACCTGAAACTTCAGTTTCAGGTCAGCCCCGAAGAAATGAACTGCAAGGTTCACGAACCGTCGGCAACATTCATAGTTTTGCACACGATTGAAACCCGGAAAAGTTTTGAAATTTTTAATTTTGATTTATCAAGATAATTGCATCATTTATAAGGCCGATCATATTCTCAGTATCACCCGGTCATGAATACCATTCCAGTATGAGGTGGATAGAAGCAGTGTTAAAGTCATAATATTATTACGATGAACAAGTGGGGAATGTATATTAAATAACAAACTAAAGCTTGAATATTAATTTTAGAGATAAGCAACCCGTCATTTTTTAAGCATCTAGGACTACTTATACAAATTATTCTCATCATAAGAGAGTTTCTACAGCTTTGAAATACAAATTTAATTATTAAAAAAATTTGTTAAAAAATGAATTTAAAATCAAAGTGAACTTCTCGATGTCGCTCATCACTATTTCTATCGTGATTAGGGTTAGTGCTAATGGGAAAAATGCTTTATTGAAATACGAAATACTTTTTTCGAAAACGATTTCTAAGCGAATTGTGTGCATTTTTTATTTTTATCCATATGCACCTTATTTAATATATTTATGCAAAAGTTCATTGAAATCGATCTATTGGTTTTGGCTTTAGGTGCGTGTCCATCTTAAAAATCATGAAAAATTACTCAAATATTGAAAATTTCAATTCATGTTCAAATTCGTTGAAAATATTTCTACCGGGGCTGTCTCTAGTCGTGAAGAAAAATCCGGAGAGTTGAAAAAGGGGATGGACTAGTCGTCCTCAAAATTCGGGACGACTAGCCAAGCTTCTGTAAAATAATCGACTAGTCATCTCGACTTCCGCGATGACGAGATACTTCGTTTTACAATATAATTTAAACTTAAAATAAAGGTGGAAGTAATTTGATAAAGGTGTGTAAGCTGTACCTTGGTCTGCATTTCAAACATTGCTTTTTTATTTTATTAACGGATCTAATTATGTATTGATTTTTATATAATTAATGTATAAAATCGTATAATTAGACATAATTATACAAGTTTTTATAATCATTAAAATACAATTGTAGCTTGCAGACGACGATTTTTAATATATTCCAAACTTACCAATTTGTTGTACTTTAGTGGTATCCGCCAATTTCGGTTGTGATACGTCACAAATTGACCGTGATATTCCAATTTTAGCTATGTTACATATAATTTCCTGTAGCGTTTTCTTTTCTTATCTACATTTCGTTTTTCAGATGAATTTCTTTTTTCTCCTATGGATATTTGGAATCTTTTGCAACCACTTTTTATTACTTGGCGATGACTTGATACCACGAATCTTAAGAATAATCGAATAAAATAATTTCTACAACACTTTTTTCTCACTCGCATCAAAAGAATTGATGCATTAGAGCCTTAAACCTGCTTTTCACTCTCCCCTGATGAAAACTGAGCATAATAAGCTAATTGTTACTGAGGTCCTAAAGGCATTATTTAAAAAAATGAACGTTTTTTAATAAACAAATTTTCATACATTTTCTTATGGTTTTTTTAATTCCAGGGTTCCACATTTTCCATAAAAATATTAGTATACATTGAAGAGCAGTATTGTACTATAAGACTAATCTGACAATCAAATCATTATCATAATCTTCTTTGAAAAAATATTGCAGTGAAAAAGACATCCGCCAAATAAAAGGGTTAAAGCACAAGAGTATTTTCTTCAGGACTTTAGTTACGTAAATAATGATTGGTTCGGTTTTCCAAAGACAGCCAGTAGCCATCTTCGGATGCAAGACCGAACGTCTTTTTACTCATTTTTAATGGAACACTGGTTTTTGAACACACTTTCAAATTACATCGAGCCAGCAAGTGAAACAACATAGTCTTTGTTTCCAAAATCGCGAACCTATTTCCGATACACTGCCTGGGACCAATACCAAATGATAAAAATGTCGTCGACTTAATGTCAGCATTGCCATTTTTCAAAAATCGATCAGGATTAAATTTTTCTGGTTCTTCAAAATAATTAGCATCATATTGTATAGCATAGACCGGAAGCCAAACAGTCATGCCAGGTTTCACTAAGAACGGTTTTGTGCCAGGAAGTGTCGGCGGAAGTTCAAATTCTTTTGAACAAACTCTGTCCAACATTGGAACGAGAGGATACTTTCTAAGAGTTTCATTTAAAACTGCATCCAGATACTCCATTCCATTGATTGCTTCGTATGAAGGATCTCCATTTGTATCACGTAAAACTGCGTCAATTTCTTCTTGCAACCTAGTCTGAATTTCAGGATTAACAGCAATTTCATGAGCAGCAAAAGACATGTTGGTCGAGGTCGTGTCGAAACCACCTGTAATTATATAAAATTTTTATTATCGCAGGCTAACCACTCTTTTCCCTATTTCCCTCTTTGCCCCTTTCGTAAGGGCATGTGACAGTCTGTCACGTGTCCAATTACATGTAATTATATTCGGCCGCTTCATAATTACATCACGAAGAAAAATGGAGGGTCAAAGTGAGAGAGTTAAATTTTAGAGAGTCAGTCAGTTCTAGATGGTCGGAAGGGCCTTCCATAATTTTTTCCACATTATAGACAGAGAGGCTCTCATTTTATGGCTAATCTGACTGTTAGAAGTAGTCCAGACTCACTATTAGGATAATCAAGGTATCCTTCCGGGATAGACAACACCATCATCTTGCTTTCACTCATCTCGAACATCCGCGGAGGATCAGATGACCTGTCGCGATAAGCGTATTGAATTTAAACATATTTTGAGGAAGTCTAAACTGAATTCTGATACTTCGAACATGCGTGGAGAGTCATATGTGGAACAATCTTCTGAGGCAGGTCCGGCTCAGACCAGACCGTCTGGTTTCAATCTTGATGTTGACTAGATGGTCTGGCGTGGGCCTGGCTAAGAGTGTAACGTTTTTATTTTGGCTAGCCTCATCCTAGACCGTCTGTTCAGCTGCTAGGTATTGGCTATTCTTCACTATAAGTGTATTAAGCTGATCAGCGCCAGTCCTGGGCTAGACCAGACCTTCCAGCCCGAATTAAGAGCTTTGATTGTTTTTAGATGGCTAAACAGCTCCAGTCCTAGGCCAGATCATACCTTCCATACCGGACGGTCTAGATGAAGTCATACCTTAGGAAGACTAGCGCCAGACCTGGGCCAGATCAGATCTTCCTGGCTAGACAGTCTAGATAAAGCCAGACCTAGGATAGATCTGACACTACACTGTTATGAAATTTGTCTGTATACGGAGTGAAGTGCATAAGAGGGAATATGGTGGAAAGTCGACTAAATTTTATTTTTTTTATTTTCAACGTCAAATTTGATACTTCCGAAGGATTAAGGACACATGCATCACTCAAAGCTCAGCAATCAATTTGTTAGTATTGATTGTTAGTATTCATTGATGATACAGAAAGTAACAAGATGTGTGATACACATTCATATCGGTTTTTGAATTTACACCAGTGCTTGAAATCTCACTATTCAGCGCAGTGACGCCGTGTCCTTAGCGGCTTAGCCACTCTTAACACTATTTATATTGTCAATGTGCACTTGCAATGTCTCATGAACGCCGCTTTCCACAAATAACAAAAAAAGCTTCCCAAATTTTATGAATAAAATATACATTTTCAGGTTTTGCAGGTTGTACTTAATTTTATAATTACCAATCTCTTGTAAGAGAGAGAGAGAGAGAGAGAGAGAGAGAGAGAGAGACTGAAATCTCACATATATGTATAATGTAGGTAGAAGAAGGACAACATACATAGAAGGTATGTGATAATCAGATCGACCTTCTAAGGTGGTGAGGTCGATTATCCGAGATGATCAAGTTGAATATCTGAGAGGATGCAGTCGACCATCCAAGATGATCAAATAAACTTTACCTCTCCTCACTTCACCCTCCACTCCTCCTTTTCCATATTCTTCCATCTCTACTCCCCCTTCTCCCCCTCCTCTCACTTCTCCTAATTTCCTTTCACTCAGTTTCCCTCACCCATTTTCTCCTCATTTCCCTTAATTCACCTACACCCCAGTTTCCCACACTTCTCTTATTTCTTCTTCTTCCCATTTCCTTATTTAATTTCCCCTACTTCCCCCCTTATCATCCATCACTTCCTCTAATTTCCCTACTCCACTTCTCCTACTTCCTTCTCATTAGTTTCTCTCACTTCTCCTGCTTTCCCGCCAACCATTTTCATTCCATAATTTCCCTCTCATTTCCCCTACTTCACCTATCCACCTATTTCCCCCCTCCCATTTCCCTAATTTTCCCTTATTTCCCCTCCGCTCATTTTCCTTGCCTTGCCCTGTTTTCCTTCCACTCATTTCCCTAATTTTCCCTCACTTCCTGTACTTTACTTCCCCTGATTTCCCCTTACTACTCTCAATTTCCCTTCCACCATTTCCTCTCAGTTCCCCTACTTTCTCACCCCTCATTTTTTGATGAAATTTTCGATAAAATTGAACTTTTTTAGTTATGGATTAAATTATTTGTATAAAAGCTTACATTTTTATTGAAAATTGAACTTTTTTGTTCAATATGTATTCGTCATTTTAGTTAAAGAATTTAACTATTTTGTGAAAAATTCTTCTTTGTAGGATAAAAATGCTATTATTTTGGTGGGGAATTCAACTATTTGGTTGAAAAATTTCGATTTTTAGTCGAGTTTTTAGTTGAATATTTATATGTTCGAGTTAAAAATTCAAGTTTTTTATAGAGAATTTGCCTTTTTAACCTGAAAGTTCAACAATTTGGTTGAAATTTGTTTTTCTCTCGACTGCAAAATTTTTCTTCGTAGAAGAATCAAATCTTTTGTTGAAAATTCGTCATTTTAATTCCAAAATTCATCTCCCCTGGTAGAAAATGGTTTGGTTAAAAAATAATCTGTTTTGATTAAGGATTTTGTACAATTTTCCTTTGTGTATGAATTCAATTTTTTTTGGTTTAAAATTGAATTTTTTTTAAATATCTACCATTACATTTTTTGTTCTGAATTTTATTTTTCATTTGAAGATTCATTTTAGGTAAAAGTTCATCTCTTTGGTTGAAGATTTGACTAATTTGTTGAAGTTTTTTTTTTTTGTTAAAAATTAAATCTTTCAACTGAATCTATTCAATTTTTTGTTGAGCATTATTGGTTGCAGGATGAAAATTCAATTATTTGGTACAAAATGCAGCTAATTTCTGGAAAATTCAATTGCTTTATCGAAAAATTAACTACCTTGTTGGAAAGTCATCTCCTTGGTGGAAAACTCAACTGTTTTGTTGAAAATTCGTCCTCTTGGATTAAAAATTTATCTTTTTTGGTAGAAAAGTGCTTGGTTGTAAACTTATATTTTTTGACAGAAAATTCAACACTCTTCTAGCAAATAGACTTTTTGGCTTGAAGATTCAACAACTAGGTATAAAATGCAACCGGTTTTGTTTGAAGTTTAATCTTTGTTGTTTGAAATTCGGATCATTTGCTTAAAAATTCATCTAGTTTGTTGAAAATTCGTCTGTTTTGCTTGAAGGTTCAACTATTTGCTTGTAACTGCAACTTTTTAGTCTAAAATTCTTAAAAGGCGTGAAAAATCCACTCTTTCGTTTTAATGGAATCAAATTTTTCATATCATTTTCTTCATTTAAATAAATTTTTTTTCAATTTTGTTGAATTTTTCATATAACTATTTTGTTGAAAATTCAATATATTTTAACTTGAAATCTTAAGCGTTTCATATATAATTCAATACAGTATCCATACATACATTTTATTTAAAAGAATTTATTCCCCTGTTATTCCTCTATTTTTGTGAAAAATCATCCTATTTCCCCTATTTTGAGAACATTTTTGGGCTGTGAAGTCTGTTATTGCACCTTTTCAAAAATGTTGTGAAACAAAGTCGAGTTAAGAAGATGCGTAAAGAGAATGGATGACGAGGGTAAGAGCCCTATATGCAGTATGATAACTTCAGATCGATTTGATAACTTTGATTAGCTATTTTATTTGCTTGATTACCCGAGCTGTGTTAGCTTAGGCACTCCATATTCTTCAATTAAAACTGATCAAACTAAAATGCAAAATGATCGTTAAATTCTGAAAAAATAGTTTTTATAAATGAAATCGGTACACACCAAAAAAGAAAACAAAGGCCTGGGCTGTCATTTCCTCTGAAGTGAGTTTGACTTTGCTTTTTTCATTCTCCCTATTCTCCATCATCAGTTGTAGCATATCCGGTCGAGAAATTCCCTTTTTATCTCTCATAGCTATCGTGGATTCGATAATATCTGTGAAGAATCGAGCAATTCGAGGATGGACCAATCGAATGTTGAAGAGTCTCACAATCCAGAAAAAGTCTCTCATGAGAAAGAATTTCAGGGTAATTTTCTCCAGGTCCGTGACTTCCTTACCCATCAAATAAAATTCATTTTCTGGATTTCTCATCGAGTCGACTTCAAGCCCAAATGCACAGGTGGCTATCGCATCGTTGGTATACCTCGTGAAGGCGTCCTTCATTTCTCTTACTTGATTATTTTTTATGTCCTTAGCCAGAAATTCAGTGAAGTCGATCGCACATTGGGATATGAGTTTGTACATTGTTTTCATTTTGCTCGATGTAAAAGCTGGACTCAACAAATTCCTGACATTGTGCCATTTTTCTCCTGTTAAGGAAAACAAGTTCCTGCCGAAGAGGGGATCCCAAGTTTCTTTAACGAAGGTGCGATGATTTGGAAAGCTTTCGAAATTCTTCACTCCGACTGATTTTACTAATTCAAGGTCACGTAGCACAATCACTGGGTTCATGAAGTCATAAATGCCAAAGTACTTTGCATTTGAATAATTATCGTACATATTTTTCACCATATTTCCCATGTTTATTCTGCGAAACATGACTGGCGCCATGTTACCGAATAAAGGTGTGGGTGGAACATGGGGAATTCCGGCAATTTTGAAAATGTTCAGTTTCCTTAAATTGTAGAAAAGATAAATTCCAAGGCCACCAGTTAAAGTGGCCAAAATCAGGGTCCATAAGTTTAAAATCATGGTTTACTGAAGCGAGACTTCAGTAATTGATAGCAATTGTTGAACGGTGGAGTTCTTTACTGCAACTGACAAATCATAAATGATCACTGCGTGTTTTTCACAACCTACACATACACTTCATAGCATATCTGAGACACGTGTCTTTAAACTTGCAGGATAATTTATCGCTCTTGACACTACATGCAAGGTAGGTAGGAAGATTAGTAGTTGCAGAAATAGATTAAAGCGCAGGAAATTCAATTATTTTGCGGGACATAATAATTTGAGTAAATTCATTTTGAAGTGAACTTCACACAAATCGGAATAGCTCTTAGTACGGGTTTCAGTGTAGGATAAATTATTTCCTTCGACAAATGTTCCAAATGCCTTTCCCTGTCAAAAATTGAATGTTTCCCGGTTGATTTTTCAGCGTTTACATAATAATAATTCATTACTAAGTGTCCATAAATTTTAAAAAGAATTAAACATTATAGAACTACCAGGTGAATATATAATGTAAATTATTGTGAAAGTGATTTCAACCATCACAGCCTAAATTGTACTTAAACCAGCGGAATAGGGAGTTTTTTCAAGAAAATAAGGAAATAATTGAAGAATGCATTTTCATGCAAAAAAGAAAAAATGTTAACAAATAAATTAAGTTTTCCAGCTGAAAAATCGACTGCTTTAGAAAATATTTGACTTCAAACCCCAAAAGATGAGTTTCCAACAAAAAACTTAATTCACAAACGGAAAAGATGAATTGAAAAAATAATTAATTTTCAACTAACACAGTTGCAATCGCAAACAAAAAGTTGAAAATTTAAGGCAAAAGAGACGAATTTTCAACAATCAAATTTTTATTTTTAACCAAACAGTTGAATTTTCGATCTACGAAGATAAATCTCTAACCAAATGATCGAATTTTTAACAAAAAAAAAAAAAAAGGATTGAACGTCAACCAAAAATAGTTGCATTCTCATCGAAATAATGGAATTCTCAAGCCAAAACGACGAATCGTTTAAATAAACTTTCTATAAAAAAAGAATGTTCAAGAACACAGTTCAATTTCCCATAAAAAAGGGTGATAGTAGACTTTACAATTGAAAATAATTAGTTTTCAACCGTAAAAGATGAAAGTTCAACCAAAAAATATGACATTTCAACCAAAATATGAATTGTTATCAACACAGTTTAATTTTCGATAAAAAAAAGATGTCTTATTAATAAAATAATTGAATTTTGAACAAAATAATGAACTAATTAATAATGAACGAAAATAATGAACGAGATGATTCCTGAACCCAAAATATAATAGTAGACAATTCAAATCAATATAATCATTCAACATTCAACCAAAAAGATCATTAAAAAAAAGAGTTGAATTTTCAACAAAATAATAGAATTTTCAACCAAATAGTAGAATTTTTAACCAAAATAGATGAATTCTGAATCAAAATCATGATCGTACACTCTTCAATGAAACAGAATTAATTTTCAATCATAATAAATGAATTTCCAACAAAATATTAAATTTTCAAGCAAAAAATTTAATTCTGAACCAAAGAGTTTAATTTTCATATAAAAAATAATAATTTTCAGTCAAACAGATGCATTTATGAACGAATAGTTGAACTTTCAAGCAAAAGAGGCGAGTTTCAAACAGAAAATTTGAATTTTTAACCAAATAGTTAAATTTTCAACCTACGAAGATGAACCCTTAAACAAATAATCGAATTTTCAATCAACGAAAATTAAAACACAACCAAAAACAGTGCACTTTCAACGAAAAACTTGAATTTTTAAGCTGAAAGGACGAATCTTTTAGAAAAAGTTGCAAGTACAACTAAAAAAGACGAAATTTTAACCAAAAGATGACAGTTGACAAGAAAATAATTAAATTTTTCCGATGCTTAAAATATTCCAGGCTAAATCCCGGTTTTCCCGGTTAGTGGACAGCCTGGTATGTGATCTATAGATTTTGAGTTTAGTTTTCGTCCTTGAAAATATTTAATTTTTATATCAAAAAATGAAGTATAAAAAATGTTACAAGCACTTTTTGTTACATTTCTTCTTTTTGCTGAAAAAATGCGTCATAATTATTAGTCACATGAGTATTTTGTTTCATCTTCCAAATTTTGGATTTTCGAAACTAAAGTCCTAAGAAAGCGTTAACAGATTCCTGAATATAACTGCACTTTAAAAATAAATTAAAAATTTTAATTTAAAATGTTTTCATAGAGAAGTTGCAGGTTGCATAATATTCATAATGATGGATTAATCACTTAATCCATGATGACTTCATAGGTACGTCATCTTAAAGCATCTCGTGCATCGATACGAAAAACCTACGTCTGCAAATTCTATTCACTAAAATTGTATAGGTATGTTTTTTTTATTCCGGTTTATCCATTAGGTAAAGGTAGGTAAATGCTCAGGGGCGCAATTAAAAAACGAGTTTTAAAATAACTTGCAAAGTCAATATTATTGTCCGACTTTGGATTTTTCTTATAGTGATATTTTTCATTCAATTTTAAAGAGACTAGAATTATTAATCGTAGGTTCTCGTTTTGAGAGGAAAAAAATTTTTAATACAAAATAAAAATGTCGAATAACTATCAATTATTTCAACAAAAAAGTTAATTTGCAACTACATATTTGAATTTTTAACCGAAAAAGATAAATTTTTAACGAGAAATGTAATATATAATTGATATTTCAATCAGAAGAGATTGTAGTTTTGAATTAAAAATAGTTGAACTTCCAAAAAAGACGAATTTCCAACAAAATAATTGCATCCTCAACCAAAAAAGCTTAATTTGTAACCAAAGAGATTAACTTTAAACTAAAATGATGAATCTTCACAAAAACAAATTTTCAACAAATTAGTTCAACTTTTAATAAAGTTGTTGAATTTTCAAGAGAAAAGATTAATTCTCATGGAAAACTGTAATAGTTGATAATTCAATAAAATCAGATTTTAATTTAAAATCAAAATCAGTTGAATTCATCCAAAAATAAAACTTTTATACAAAATACTTAAATCCTTAACCTAAAATAGATTAATTTAAAAAAATAATTTCCATCAAAATAGTTATACTTATAATCATAGAGATGCATTTTTAGCTTTCAACTTAAAGTTCAACTTTCAACCCAAAAGATGAATTCTGAAGAAAAAATTTAATATTCGATATTTAAACTGAAAACTATTTTAATTTCAAATAAAAAGAGTAGAATTTGTCAAAAAAAGACGAATGTTGAACATAATAATCAAATCATCTAACAAAAAATAATTATTTTCAACAAAACAGTTGCATTTTTAACCAAAAAGATCAAATTTCTACCGAAAAAGATGAATTTTCATAACATCTTTCAATCTAATTCAAAATATTCCTAAAATTCAGAAAAATATTTAAAAATTAAAAACATTGCCTGTATAGATTGCAGATTTTTTTCGGCATTTTTAAAAATGAACAATCGTTCAAAATCTTAGAACAAATTTTTCATTTTCTTTATTCCCTTCAAAATTCTTTAAAAAATTCAACATTTTTTCCGAAATTTTGCAAGTTTGAAATAATTTTTTCATTTCCTTTACTTTTTTTCAAACTAATCGAACTTTTCTTGAAATTTAACAACAAAAAATAAAAAAATTGCTTCAAAATTTTCCAGATTTCTTTCGGAAATTTTGACAAATCATTTAAAATATAATTTTTAAATTCAAAAATTAGTGTAATTTTCCCAAGTATCTTAAGAAATTTTTTCATTCCCATGAAGCCTTTCAAAATTCTTCAAAAGCTTTTTATTTTCCAAAATTTTCAAAAATCTACTTTTTGTTTTATGTTTTTTTTTAAACTTCTCAAGATTGAAATTATCTTTGAATCTTTTTAAAGCTTCTCAAACTTCTAAATATTTTTTGAAATTATTCAAAGCTATTAGAATGTTTCAGTTTAAATTATACCTAAATATTTAAATATTTTTCCGGGAATCTAATTGAGGCTGCCGGTAATTTTTTGGTGTATGGAATACTTTACAGATTATATTGCAGTGGCAGGAAAATGTTCAAAAGTTCATATTGGACATATATAAATATATGAAAATATTTGTAGAACTTCATATGTTTGAGGGATTAACAAACATTTTCTTTTAAATATTGGTACATTATACAGTTTTGAAGTTCGTTAAGAAATATATCTAATTTTGAAGGTCTTGAAATTGAACCTATTTTTAACGCAGGCCTTTGAGTTTTAATTTCGAAGTGTCTCGTCGTCCCGAAATTCGGGATGACTAGCCCGTTTTCAACATTTGGCTAGTCGTCCCGAAAATTATGTATTCTTTTTTATTTCTCTCCTTTTGAGTAAGCTGAAGATTAACAAAACTGCTATTCATCCCTAATTAAAAATAAATGTTAAAAAACGGATAAAACTAAGAGTTAGGTTATATTTTATAAAGGGTAGTCTTTTAAGCTTTAACGTATACAAATTATGTTATGTATTTGCACTGTGTCATCGCAGTCTCAAGGTCGTTCGAAACTTTCCCATGATTTCCGTGCTCTGATTGGACCTTCCTTTGATGTGATCTATAGACTTTAGACAATAGATACACTTGTTGCCTTTGTATTTAGAATCAATCATTCATTTGTAAAGAATAAAATTCAATAATTATTCGCTCTCGCACTCTAAAACACTTTTTTGTGATCCAAAAATTAATTTAATTAATTCTACAATCATGATTTATCATTCAAAATTTATTTAAACATTTAATATTTCCCAAAAAGCAAGTTCTTTCCTGCCAATGAGACTGCCGATGCGACGCATGCGCAGTACAGTTGGGGAGCCGAATTGAGAGCACTGCATCTTTATTCGGATTTTCGTTCGATTTTGCATGTTATTGCGCGTTGGTTATAGATCACGTGACATATAGATCAGCTGTTCTGTGTGCCGGCCTATACTGGCCGTAACACCCCTACCCCTTTTCCAACGCCTCGTGGAGGCGGAAAGGCACCCCTGTGGCAGGTCACAAAAATAATGTAAGGTAACAACCCTACCCCTTTTCCAACGCCTCGTGGAGGCGGGAAGGCATCCTTGTGACAGGTCACAAAAATAATGTAAGGTAACACCCCTACCCCTTTTCCAACGCCTTGTGGGGGCGGGAAGGCAACCCTGTGACCAGTCACAGAAATGATGTAAGGTAACACCCCTACCCCTTTTCCAACGCCTCGTGGGGGCAGAAAGGCACCCCTGTGACAGGTCACAAAAATAATGTAAGGTAACACCCC
>CAKNXH010000059.1:887587-991225 GCA_932178445.1 Andricus quercusramuli | reverse complement strand
ATGATGTAAGGTAACACCCCTACCCCTTTTCCAACGCCTCGTGGGGGTAGAAAGGCACCCCTGTGACTAGTCACAGAAATAATATAAGGTAACATCCCTACCCCTTTTCCAACGCCTCGTAGGGGTGGGAATGCACCCCTGTGACTAGTCACAGAAATAATGTAAGGTAACATCCCTACCCCTTTTCCAACGCCTCGTGGGGGCGGGAAGCCACCCTTGTGATAGGTCACAAAAATAATGTAAGGTAACACCCCTACCCCTTTTCCAACGCCTCGTGGGGGCGGGAAGCCCCCACGGATATCTTAATCTTGCCCATAACTACAGTATTAGCATGTTTTCGGCACAACTAGCCAAATGGTGAAAATAGTCTAGTCATTTTCAGTAATTTTCGTCTAGTTGAAAGCAGTAAAATTAATTAAGTGCATTATTTTCAGGCCGACTAGACAAATGTTGAAAATAGGCTAGTCGCCCCGAATTTCGGGTTCATTAACATTTTTTGTGATTTTTGTCTAGTTAAAACGAGAAATTTCCTAAAATGCATTATTTTTGGGACGACTAGCCGAATGGAGAAAATAGGATTGCCAATTTTGGTAATTTTGGTCTAATTAAAAACAGTAGAATTTATAAAGTGCATTATTTTCGGGATGACGAGCCAAATGCTAGAAATAGGCTAGTCGTCCCGAATTTCGGGATGACTAGCATTTATCTTGATTTCCGGCTAGTCGTCCCGAAATTCGGGACGACTAGACGCAGCCTTTTAATTTATAAAAAATACAACTTTTTAATCTCAAATATTTGAATCATGCATCTCGAATTTTCAATTTTATTGACTAATATTTGCTTGTAAGCCGCCAAATGAGCAATAATATTCCACGAAATGAACAATTTTAATTCGCTGTTTTATATTATTCTGATATATTTCTATTTACGTTACAAATTTTACACTGATTTACTATGAAGAAATAAAATCCTAATATTCTCTTTTATTTCTCGTGCACACAAATTCCAAAGAAAAAAATACACTAACTTATTAAAAGTTACTTGATTAAAACTATGCTACGCAATTGAGCGTTTAATCTACTAAAATGTTTCATATCCACTTATTTTATTAATCAGAAATAAAACTGCTTGTCATTCGCACTCAGGAAATATCAAGGAAAAAAATGTAATCGCCTTAATCACTAAGAGTCGAACTTTAAAGGAAAAAACATCTTAACATACTACTGATCTTCCTACAGCTTGGATAACAATTAAATATTATAATGACAAATGTCATTAGTGTGCTTTTAGTCAATTTATTATATTTTATTCAATTCTATGAAGGAAAAGAAAATCTGCGGGCGGTCACTGAAAGAGCATTAGTGAAAAATTTACTCCAGAGCGAGATTCGAAGATGTTCAATTGAAATAATTCGAAAATTCCCGAGAAAAAATAGAAAAACTAAACACTATACGAGTGATTCTGAAAAGACTGTGGAATACTCTTTCAAAATTTCAGAAAATCCGATTCAAGGTCGGGTCCCGTCTTTGATATCAAGGATTGCTGGTACAAATGATGTTCCTTATCCTCTGGAAGACTTTTGCGTCGTTGATGTTGCAAATTGGAATGAACTTCGTGCTTCATTGGATTTATTGTATAACCATGTTTTTTATGATAAATGTGTAATAAATATTTTTTTCAACACACATGGAACAGAAAATCTTCAGCAAGTCGTTGATGAGGTATGGTACAGAGGGTATTCCATGAATGTAAGATTTATATTGAATTTGAAACAACGAAATAGAACATTAGTTCTTGGGGCAGCTCCTTATTCGCCGAGTACGTGTCTGAAAGGAAAATTAATCGAGGTATGATAATTTCATTTATATGTGTATGCTAGGGTGGCCCAAAAAAAATTTCCATTTTTTTGTGGCGATTCTCCTCCATTTTGTTAGGTTCCCAAAAAAGTGTGTGTAATAAATTATAAGCAATACATTCATGAACTCATGAAAACTCTTCCGAGATCCTCATAAATGAATATATGGTAAGGTTTTATATATTTGTGTATTAATTTGTGAATGTTTAAACAAATTTTGCATATTTAAAAAATTATATTTGCATAGGATATCGCGAATTATATGTACATTATGAATTATGTGGCCTACTTGATGAACTTGTAGATATTTGTTATTTAATTTAATAAAATTTGAATGAAAATTTATTATTAATTTTAATTCATATTAGTTTATTAATTAATAATTTGTTAATCAATAAATTATTTAATAATTTATTAATTCATTGATTTCATTGATATTAATTAACAATTTTATTATTTTTTATAATTTTTATGATTTTTATACTTTTATAATTATTATATTATCAATTATAAATTGATTTCAAAAGATGTATAAATTTTAAAACGTATTAGATTGATAGAATGAAAGAAAATATGAGAATTTATTTAGAGGAGAAAAAATTAAAACTTGGCGAAATGATTATTTTTAAGATCAAAAAAGATAAAATCTTTGAAACTTCATATCACGGTACTGTTTGGTCATAAAAGGTTCATCAATAGGTATATTGAATATAATAAAAAAAAATGTTATTCAAACAGAACAAACCATTTTTTTGAATTCATAAATGAGTGGGTCATAAATGGTTTATCAATAGGTCAATCAATATGTCTCAAGGAAGCA
Source organism: Andricus quercusramuli (assembly GCA_932178445.1). Taxonomy (NCBI): domain Eukaryota; kingdom Metazoa; phylum Arthropoda; class Insecta; order Hymenoptera; family Cynipidae; genus Andricus; species Andricus quercusramuli. The sequence continues at coordinate 988,550 of CAKNXH010000059.1, read as the reverse complement.
AACATAATACACTGGATATAATATTGTCGTATTTTGAACATCAAAAAAGTTTTTCTTATATGTATGAACAGAATAAACCATTTTTTGAAACTTAATAAATCGGTACTGGTAGGTCATAAAAGTTTTAACAAAAGGTTGATCCATGCGTCTCGGAGACGCGAACAAATGAGCTGGATGTCGTATTGTTGTATTCTAAATATCAAAAAAGTTTTCCTCATATTACCAAGATACAATTTTTCTTTTCAAACTTCTAATCGCAAGAAAAAACTACTTCTAGATGGTTAATCAAAATATGTCAAAAAAGTATATTTTAAAAATTTAGGTCATGACAAACCTCCCTCTGTCAGGAAGCAATAAATCAATAATACCTAAATAAATAGTACATAGTACATAATAAACAAAGAGTAAGTAATATATAAATAGTAAATAATAAATAAACGAATAAGAAATATTTTCTTTTCTTCTACAATACTGGTATCAAAAACTGTAGGCTGAACTACACGGAAACATTTAATTAACAAAACATATTTAAATAACAAAAATTATACTTATTGAACGTATTGATTGTTCCTCAAATATCTTAAATGATATTTTGAATATAATGCCAGAAAAAAACATTCGTAGAAAATTCGCAAGCACCGAGAATCGAACCCTAGCCTCCTAAGTTTATAAACGGCGCCCGCTATGTCCACTAGACTACCGAATATTTCATTCATTTCCAACTTCAACAAAGAAGCACTTATTTACTAGAAACACTAGAATTACTTATTGAATTCATACAAAAAAAATGTATCACATATTTTACTAACAATTATTTAAATCTATAGAAAAATGTTTCCATTAATTTTTGTATTGCAAAGAAAAAATCTCCATATTATTATTACAAAAATTACAAGAATTTGACATATTAAAGAAAAATTGTTTGGAGAATATGCATTCTTTTTATCGCTTTGAATATCCTGTATATTTTTCGGATATGGACTGAGAAAATCTGTATAATTAACACTTAGAATTTTGTGTGTTATGAAGGGTGGGTCAATGCCAGACTTGGGCCGGTCTTGACTGTTAAGACGATAAGAAAAAAACAATTCTTTTGTTATTGTTAATTTCTTATTTCTTATAATTTAAGAAACCCTGACAAGCTTTCGAATATGGTGAAAAAAATTTGGCTGATTGATACTTATAAATTCTTATGTTATGGAAGGCTCGCGAGTGGTGGTTCTGACTCAGATTAGACTGTGAAGCATTTTTAGCCCACGGATGCTAAAAATGATATATATTTTTCATGTTTTCTGAATCTGCTGTGTATATTTTCTTGAAAAAAAATCAATGCGCATACGCAGAAGTTTTTTTTTGTCATTTAGTGATTCCAAAAGGTTTCATACAAATCAGTGAAGAATTGGCTCAGATATCAAATACGCATAAGAGAACTAGCGTCCTTTCTTTTTAAATCCCTTGAAATATTTGAATTATTTTTTAAGATCTTGAAAACCTTTGAGAAGCCTCAAAATTGTTTAAAATTACTTGAACCATTTAATATTTCGAAAATTTGGATAATTTCGTTTCTTCGGTGTCTAATTTTTATAAGATAATAAGAAACATCGCCAGTCGAGAAAAAAATAAAAAAATAAAAAATGCAAGTGCATGTAATTTTATTATACTATACGTATCTTCTTCATAATTTTCAGTGGGGCAGTTGTGTAAATGGAAAAATCAGACTGCTTCAAACCTCCATGTTTCCACCCATCAATAATTTTGGCGGCTGCAACTTGACATTCTTGATTCAACCACATTGTTTGCCTTACGTTGAAAATGCAGGACCTAATCCAGGTGGAGTTATGGGGAATTTCCTGAACGAGGTGTCGAAACTAATGAACTTCAGGCCAATTTATACGTGGGGCTTAAAAAAATCAGATTTAGTCAAACACTTAAAGGAACATAATCTGAATGTGGTCATGAATCTAATACCCCGAACGCCGAAGGTTGATCATAAGTACAGATTTTCTATAGGTCTCGCAGATAAAGTTTTTATAATACCTCGTGGCGTGAATATCTTGAAGCTCGATGAACTTCTCAATCCGTTTGACGCAATAACTTGGATTTTTATATTTTTAATTTTTATTTTCCTCGCCATTATTTGCTATACTGTTAGACAAAGTGAGACCATGACAATTCTTTATGACATTTACGCTATATTCTTAGGAGTTACGGTGGATGAATTTCCGAATGTGAGATGGTTTAAGTGCTTTCTCTTTTTCTTCTTGTTGCCCTCTTATGTAGCTTTTCAAGCTTATCTTGCTACTATAACCGAAAATTTATCAGCACCGGGAAATGTTCAAGAGATTTCTACAATGGATGATCTGTTAAAGTCTGATTTAGATATTCTCTGCGATGAACAAATAAGGAATCACGTTTGCCCGATGTTTGAAGGTAGGCAACGAAAATTGTGTGATCATTGTAAAAATGTTACAGATGAATATTTGCACGATGAATTCTTTCCTAATTTGTTTCGAACTGCAATGTTGAATAATTCTGCTGTGGAAATTAGTGAAAATATTTTGTTGGCCTATCCAAATGTTCGACAAGAGGTTGATATATTATCTACTGAGAAATTAAGTTTGAATAAATTCATAAGAGTGCGTGCCGGAAATAATTATATTTTCGAAATAGAAAACGTTTTCCGACGACTTCGAGAAAATGGACGTTTGAAAACTCTTATGGACCGTTTTGCGACATACCGTGGACAAGTTCGAAAAAATAAAAAGTATGAGTTAGGATTCCAATTGCTCTACATTATTATGATTCCCGGATGGATTCTGGCTTTGATTGCCTTTTTAGTTGAAATTCTTGTACATCGTTGTTCGAAATAAATAATTGTATAATTTTGTTTCCAATTTTTATATATTGCTTGTCGGAGTTAATTCATAAGCCAACCCACATGAAAAAAATTGTAATCTGAATTACAAATGAATGAAGCTTTGCACAGTCAATGGTTAATTAATTAACATATGGTAACATATGAAACATATGAAAATATAATCACAGAAAATATTCCACACTAATATCGTTGATTGAAAGCACTATAAACTTTTCCTCATTCACTCACGACAAATTGAAAAGAAGTTAGCGGAATATTCTTACATTTAATCAATAAAAGTCGAACGAAGAATGAAGACTAATTTTTGGAAGAAACAATTCCCATATTGAATAGAAAGCGTCAATTAATTTCGTTGGGTTGATTTTTTAAAGAACCCCTCTCTCTGTGGAAGATTTCATAAGATTTGTACAAACCCCTTTTGTATCTACGATTTTTTATTGTTAACATTTTGTCATTCACATTTTTTTATGCCGCATATTAGTATAAAAAGAAATCATATTTCACCTCCTTATGTGCAAATAGATCGGTACTCAAATACTGCGCACTTCTCTCAAACTTTGAAACAACATAAAAAAATGTATCCTCAGCTCTTTATCAAAGCATGGATTTCTGACAGCTGACAGTAAGATCTGTCAATTTTTTTATTGCGTAAATATAAAGTAGATATACTCGTACGAGGGCAATGGTAATGCACAATTCATAAGTGTCGTAAAGCAGTCTGTTAGAAAAAAAAACATGATTCACCTGATCAGCACAAATATGAAAATATTATTCATGCGTTATTACCATATATTGTTAAGTGTACTAACTATATTATCTTTTGAAAACATAAATTCCGCGCATAAGGTAAATGACATGATTGTTTATATTCTGTTCATAAAGCATCATGAGTTTCTGATGATTAGTAGCAATCGTTGAACGATCGATTTTTTGTTAAATCTAATCTGGATAAAAGAGGACAGCGAATTATCAACAGGTTTTTACAGAAATGGAATACGTAATAAGAGTTCCATTGTATATTACATATTCTTACTTACGTAATCATTCGCTACTCTTCCTTGATGCGATAAAGATTATTTTCCGATTTCCTTTTTTCAAATATTGTGTTCAGTCATCTAATCCAAATTCGATTTTAATTAATAGTGTTTCTCAGATTACAGATCAAATTATACGTCTTAAGATTATAACGTAGTAAACAATATTTAAAATTTTTAAAGTCAAAAATGCCAAGAACTTTTAATTTAAGTTTTTGGTAATGTGGTTTACTTGAGCCGTTCTCTACAAGAACAACTTAAGCCGACTTATAAGTTATTTCATTTTGCTGAAATGCATACATAATCGGTCGAACAATTTATACGGCCTGGGCGGTTTTACGATCCATGGGAAGAAAAAAACTTATACACTGTAGTCTTTTTTTGAATAAACTTTTTATAACAATTAGGTACAATTTTGAACACAATTTTTATGTTACTTCAATCTGAAACCTATTATCATGCATCACCTACATGCGAAATATGTAATTTTCTGAGGAAAATTTAAGAATAATAGTCTTTAATAAATGTTCTTTTCAAAATAACGTATAAATCTCTTTACGTAATTGTTTATAAACCCCTATGGAAATGATTAAACTGTAATTTTTGGGTCCCATTTCATCAAAAGATGATATTATTCGATAACAAATTCAAAAATCTATCACATTTAATCATAACAGATTAAAATGCTATTTTTTTATATATTCAGAGAACGGCTCAATTGTACGAAGTGTCTAGACGTACTGCAAATAATTATTTTATTTTTTCTGAAAACGTTTGATGTTAAAATCATGAAATTTAAAATGTTTAAAAAAGTATAGTTTTTATGCAAAATGTTAGAATATGAAATATTTGCAATATTTGAAGCATAAAAACGGTATCATTTGATAGCAGGGGAATTGGAAAGGACTGCTAAGCCTACCGAAATCCAATTACCGTAGACCAAATATTTTCGGCGTTCCTAGACACTTTGATTTAAAAAATATAAACTGCAATTTTTAATATATGAATTATTCATTTTCCATAATATAACAGATTTTTTCAAATAAAACTGAGATCGAAATCTGGAGAAAAAAACAAACAAAAAACTGTATTTGATTTAAAATATAGGAAAATGGATGGTTAATTTTTATTATATAAAATTTGGAAACAAATGTTAAACAAAATTAATAAGAGACAGAAATTATATTCACTGAAGTTGCAGATTTTTACAAAATATATTCTTTTTCCTCTATACTTCTCATTTCCAATTACTACACGGAAAAAAAGGCTTTGTCATTTTAACAATCTAATAATTTGTTACTGAAAATAATGTTGTTTTATCAAATGACATGATTATATTGACAAATAAAACAAAGTTAAAATAACAATGCCAACTTTGTTAATTCCATAACAAAACCTGTTTACTGAAATAACAAACTCACATTGTTACCATGAAACCAATTCATAACTAACAAAGTTATTTGTTACTCTGACAAACAGGATTATTTGTTACATTAAACATTATTTATTAAAATTAAAAATATTTCCTAATAATTATATATTATATTATATAAACAAATAACTTTGTCACTGTTACAAAGATTTTCCTAACAATGTCAACTTTGTTAATTTAACCCATTTTTTTTAATAGTCCAATCTTTACAAATTTATTTTGTTGAAGTATCAATTTCTTTTTCTACATTGACAGAGTATTTTTTTCCGTGTATTGTTCAAAAATAAAGCAAGACAATCAAAACAATTTTTTATTTAAGCATTTACAATTTATAATCAAATATTATATTCTGCGAAGCACATTTTACAAGCTATTTCAATTAAAAATGAAGATTAGATTGTGAATGTAATATCCCTTCCATATATATTGTATAATAATATAATTATATATAATAATATATAATAATATACCATTAATTCTGTCCATATTGAAGTTCCTATGCCGCGCACGCCTTTCGCGTCGCGACTCAATTTTTAAACGAAGTTTGAACTTATTTAATTTCTAGCGCTTCAACTTTGAATTAGTCTTGAGTACGTCTTGAGAATTTTGACGTTTCAAACCCAAGTGAAGTTTAAAGTGTTTGTGTCTGTGAATTACAATCCCCACAACGTATAACATTCGTTGAAAATTCAGGAGGAGTGCAATTGCACTCCCCCCACCAAAATGCAACCCGCGTCCTCAAGTCTACACGATCACCCTACCATTCTCAATCCTAACGTGACATCTACCAACTCCTCCATCAAAAAATACTACGCATACGCCACTTCTGAAATTTTCCCTAAAAAAGAACAAGGTTTACTAATTGAAGCCTGTGAAGGTATAGAATTAAAAGCATATGCGAAGGTCCTCGGTACTCTTACCAAAAGTGAAAACGTAAGATTTTCTTCTAAGATTTCTACTGGTAGAATCTGTCTCTTTCTCTCCAGCAATGAAATTGTGGAAGACCTCACCGAAAACCATAAAGACATCCTAGTCTAAAATCATCTTTTGGCCATGCGACCACTAATTAGCCCATTGAAAAGAGTCATTCTCTCAAATGTTTCACCAGTGTTCCCCAATGAGATAATTGAAGAAGAATTCCAGAAAAAGGAAATTATGCTATCTTCCAAAATAACCTTTTTAAGAGCAGGCATTGCTGGAAAAGGATTCTTCCACGTACTTAGTTTCCGTCGACAAATGTATATCCAACCTAAAGAAGTAAATCGATTACCTGAATGAATGCTTATTCAGTACGAAGACACCGCTCATCGAATCTTCCTCGCCCCGGAAATTACCACCTGCTTTATTTGTAAACAAGCCGGACCCCTAGCTTAACACTGCACATCCAACAATAACAGCAATCAACAATCCCATGATATAGATACGGGATGGGGTCAACTTTGCACGTAGCAACTTTGCACGTGGCCAACTGTGCACGTCGATGGCCAGACGGACAACTGTGCACGTCGTTGGTCAGACGGACAACTGTGCACGTGCCAACTGTGCACGTGAACAGTTGTCCAAGTGACAACTGTGCACGTCTAAATTTCAACGTGCACAGTTGTCCAAGTAACATCTGTGCACGTGCACAGTTGTCCAAATGACAATTGTACACGTCGAAATTTAGACGTGCACAGATGGACTCCTGTGCACTTTAACGTGCACAGATGTCACTTTCCTAACTGTGCACGTGCACAGATGTCACTTATCAAACTGTGCACGTGCACACATGTCTCTTGTCAAACTGTGCACGTGCACAGATGTCCCTTGTCCAACTGCGCACGTGCACAGATGTCACTTGCCCAACTGTGCACGTTTATGTCCTTACGTAAGGGTTTATACGAGGGTGATCCTCTGTATCTATGTATAATAAATTTTTAACAAATAAAACAATTAAATTCTGGTGGAATGGAGTGTATTAACTTTCCATATGTTAGTTTGAAAATATTTCAAATATTATTTTTAAGAAATTATTCTTTTCAAATTATTAAAGATATATGAAAATCTCTCTTTGTTCGACCTGCATACCTTCAATTTGCTGAATGCCTTGTTTTCTCTGAATTCCTTCAATTCTCTGAATTCCTTGAAATCTGGGAATTTTTCGAATTTTCTGAATTCTTCGAATTCTCTGAATTCCTTGAACTCTCTGAATTACTTCAATTCTCTGAATTCCTTGAATTCTCTTAACTCCTTGAGTTCTCAAAATCCTTGAATTCTCTGAATTCCTTGAACTTTCTGAATTACTTAAATTCTATGAGTTCCTTGAATTCTCTGAATTCCTTGTATTCTCTGAATTCTCGGAATACTCTGAATTATCTGAATCCTTGAATTCTCTGAATTCCTTGTATTCTCTGAATCCTTGAATTGACTGACGTCTTCGAATTTTCGGAATTCTCAGAATTCTTTGAATTTTCTGAATTCTTTGATTTATCTGAATCCTTGAACTCTCTGAATTCCTTGAATTCTGTGAATTCTCCGGATTCTCTGAATTCTCTGAATTCCTTGAATTCTCTGAATTCCTTTAATTCGTTAAATTTGAAGAATTCTGTGAATTCCTTGAATTCGTTAAATTTGTTCAATTCTCTGAATTCCGTGAATATGTTGAATTTTTTGAATTCTTTGAATTCTCTGAATTCCTTGAGTTCGTTGAGTTCCTTCAATTCGCTGAGTGCCTCTAATTCGCTAAATGCCTTGCTTTCTCGGAATTCCTTGAATTCGTTAAATTTGTTGAATTCGTGAAATTTGTTGAATTCGTGAAATTTCTTGAATTCGTGAAATTTGTTGAATTCGTGAAATTTGTTGAATTCGTTAAATTTCTTGAATTCTCTGAATTCCTTGAATTTGTTGAAATCGTTGAACTCCTTGAATTCGCTGAATTTCTAGGACTCGCGGAATGCCTTTAAATTTGCTGAATGTCTAGAATTCTCTGAATTCCTTGAATTCTCGCAATTCCCTGAATTACCTGAATAACCTGAATTCCCTGAATTCTCTGCATTCCCTGGATTTGTTGAATTCTCTGAATTACTTAAGTTTGATGAATTCCTTCAATTCGCTGAATGCCTCCAATTTGCTGAATGCCTTGCTTTCTCTGAATCCCTTGAATTCTGTGAATTCTTCGAATTTTCTGAATTCATTGAATTCTCTGAATTCCTTGAACTCTCTGAATTACTCAAGTACAACCCTTACGTAAGGCCATAAACGTGCACAGTTGGGCAAGTGACATCTGTGCACGTGCACAGTTGGGAAAGGGACATCTGTGCACGCGCACAGTTGGGAAAGGGACATCTGTGCACGTGCACAGTTGGGTAAGGGACATCTGTGCACGTTCAAAGTTGGGCAAGTGACATCTGTGCACGTTCACAGTTAGGAAAGTGACATCTGTGCACGGTAAAGTGCACAAGATTCCATCTGTGCACGTCTAAATTTCAACGTGCACAGTTGTCCAAGTAACATCTTTGCACGTGCACAGTTGTCCAAGTGACAACTGTGCACGTCTAAATTTTGACGTGCACAGTTGTCCAAGTACCATCTGTGCACGTGCACAGTTGTCCAAATGACAACTGTACACGTCGAAATTTCGACGTGCACAGATGGGCTCCTGTGGTTTTGGACGTGCACAGATGGACGTGCACAGTTGTCCGTCCGGCCATCGACGTGCGCAGTTGGGCACGTGCAAAGTTGCTACGTGCAAAGATGTCCGTCACCCTATGGATACCTACCATGAAAATACCAAAAATCAACCTAATCCGTTAATTGAAGTATCAATCGGAATTTCCTAATCTAAATCCGAGCCAAAACGCATGCAAACGTACTCTTTCTTCATCCAACATATCAGACGACACTCCTACTGATACTTCTACCCTCCCATTGCGCGAAACGTCAGATAACATACCCCGATCCCAGAACAGTAGGAAAACGAAAAAACCTCAAACAACCGAAAACACTAAAAAACCGACAGACTTTCATAATTTGCTTTTCCCAACAAAAGAAACATTAGAAAACAAACCTTCGGAATACATTTTGAACTAAGAGCAACTTAAAATACTTTTTGAAAATTGCAGAGAAGCCAAAAATATAACCCACATAGTCAGCGACTACACCGAAAATTTCTCAGAACTAATATCAACACTAGAGAGATTATTATTAGAGCGGAAAATCAAAACGGCGTTCACCAGACTAATCAAAAACTCAAACAACAACAACAACCTGGATCCCAAGTCGAAGACATCGAATCGATGATTGATTCATCAGACGAAAATTATAACTAAACATGGGCAATTGAAATTCTTCCATGGAATCTTAACGGATTTTGAATTCATATCCGAGAATTATAGATTATAATTCAAGAATATAATCATACAATAATTTCTCTGCAAGAAACCAACTTTAGCAACAATTCATTTGGCGACATCCTGGGTTACAACAAACTAAATAAAAATCGAGTCGATTCCAGCCACGCAAGTGGAGGGGTATTCACCGACATTAAAAACGGAATTGAATTTAACGAAATCCCACTACAAACTAATCTTGAAGCAATTGCAATCAAAATATCTACACCCGTATCAATCTGTTTATGCAATATCTACTTACCCAACAGCTACAAGTTCGAAGAATCTAAAATAGATAACCCAATTACTCAACTACCAAAACCTTTCATACTCTTAGGAGATTTCAACGCTCATAACACTCTGTGGGGTAGCCCGAAAACAAATACTAGAGGGAAAAAATTGGAAATGTGATTGATAACCACGATCTCTTTATACTTAACAATGAATCTCCAACCCATCACAACAACGCCCACGGGACCTTTAGTGCAATCGATGTTTCTCTGTTTAGCCTAAAAATTGCACCGAAACTCCAATGGGATACCTTGACAGAACTTCATGATAGTGATCACTTCCAAATTAAAATCACGTTTCCTAGTTCTGAACCTAATATAACTAAATCGCCCAAATGGAATTTAAAAAAAGCTAACTGGGCATTTTTTCAAGAGATCCTAGATATTGAAATTAATCAACTCGAAAACAATTTTCTAACAACTGACTCTCCAATCGACGATATCGTCTCTAAGTTTACCTATCTAATTAATGAAACAGCTGAAATCGCAGTAGGAAAACCCACAATTAAATCAACAGAAAACCACCCTCCATGGTGGAACGACGCATGTCAAAAAGCAAGGGAAGCAAAAAACCACGCGTTCAACAGGCTAAGAAAACAAGATACCCTCGAAAATAAAATTGAATTAAAAAAATTAAGAGCTACAGCCCGTCGTACTTATATACAGAATGGCAGGGAAACATGGATTGAATACTTATCAACTCTTAACAACCAAGTCTCAGCGTCTACAATCTGGAACAAAGCCATGAAAGTCATAGGGACCAAAGGGAACACAAGGATAGTAGGATTGAAAAGCCCAGATGGAACCATTACAACCGATTCCAAAGATATGGCCAACCTTATAGGATAAGAATTCGCAAAAAACTCCAGCAATGAGAACTTTCACCCTTCCTTTAGAAGGCACAAGGAAACCGAAGAATCCAAATCCATAAACAAAAACTGCTCTAACAACACAACCTTCTCTGAAATCAATCAAGATCTAACCATTGAAGAACTTGAACCTTCAATCCAGAAATCAATCGGTACAAGCCCAGGGCCAGACGGAATACCCTACGCCTTCCTCCAAAACCTTCCGCTCTCTGGCGAACAATACCTACTATCAATTATTAACCATATCTGGAAAAAACAAACCTTTCCTTCCATTTGGAGAGAGGCCATGGTAGTTCCTATCCCAAAACCCCGCAAAGACTACTCACAAGCTACAAATTGCCGCCCAATCTCTCTTACATGCACTATGTGCAAGCTCTTCGAAAAGATAGTCAATGATAGATTACGTTGGTACCTAGAAAAAAAAAACAATTCTTCGCCCCACAAAAAAGTGGATTCAGGCACAAAAGATCTACCCTTGACATTCTCATCCAACTTCAGACCAACATCAGCCAAGCCTTCAATAACAAATAACATCTCATAGCTGTGTGTCTTGATATTGAAAAAGCATATGAAATGTCTTGGTAAAAAAGAATAGTTAATATCTTAGAAGAAGAAATAGATGGAAACCTTCTAGCTATTATTAAAGCTTCTTCAATGAACGAAACATTTTAGTTCGCGTGAATGGAGACTTATCTGACAAATTCAAATTAGAAAATGGTGTACCCAAAGGTTCAGTAATAAGTGCAACTCTCTTCCTAATTCCAATTAATGACGTAATAAAAAACATACAAAAACCAGTAGGAGTCACCATTTTTGCTGACGATCTAACTATTTACAGCAAAGGAAAAAACTACGAAACAACCATAGCTGCCCTTCAAGGAATCCTTAATCACATATGTGATTGGTCACTCAAAACTGAGTACAAATTTTCTCAATCCAAAACGGAATACATAATTCTCTCCCGAAAGAAAATACCGATATCTATCCTAAACCTACAACTTGATCAACACGACATCAGAAGAGTAAATCAGGTCAAGCTACTATGCTTGATTTTCGATCCAAAACTGACATGGAGGCCTCACATTCTTAAATTAAAAGAAGACTGTAGAAAAAAACGAATACAAATTCTCAAAATCTTATCCTACAGAAACTGGGGAGCAGATTTAAATGTGCTAAAGCTTACATACAAAGCAATAATCTGAACAAAAATAGACTATGGATCAATAATATATAATTCGGCAAAGCCCGGTACCCTCGCCTTACTCAACCCGATCCACAACACTGGCCTCAAGATCTGCTGTGGAGCTTTGCACATCAGCCTAAACAAAAGCATTCGACAAGAAATTGACTAACCACCCTTAGACAACAGAAGACTCACTTTAAAACAAGGAGTATCGATAGTGGCACATAACAATAATCCAACCCATCAACTACTCTTCCAGGAAAAAATTAATGGCAACTACCAAGAAAAGCCAAATCTACCAAAACCAATCGGAATAATCCTCAAAAACTATCTAAACGAACTATCACCTCGAATTCCCCCTATCCAAATTAACCAAATCAGTTCAGATCCTCAATGGTGTATTAACGTACCGGAAATCGACCTCAGACTTCCACAATGCAGGAAGGAAGAATTCCCTAACCAGCAATGGATAGAACTCTTCGAAAAAATGAAAGAAAAATACTTTAATTTCACTCTCATTTTCACCGACGGATTGAAGACAGAACCTGGAACTGGCAGTTCTATCTACACCAACAACCTAGAGCTCTATTTCAGTTTACCCGAAAAGTGCAGTGTCTTTTCAGCCGGGATGGCTGCCCTAGTTAAAGCATATGAGACATGTAAAACCCTTCTCGGAAACAACTTCTTAATCTGAAGTGACTCTCTCAGTAGCCTCCAAAATATCCAAAAAAGAAAATGTCAAGACCTAAGAATCCAAAGAATCCAAAGAATCCGTCAACTTTACACTGAATGCAAACAAAACAACAAAAACATCATTGCTACATGGATTCCCTCTCACCAAGGTATCACAGGTAACGAACAGGCTGATCTTCTTGCAAAGTTCGCCACTACATTACCAATCGAAGAAGCAAATCTTTCCCTTCCCTTGTCTGATGCCAAAAATTAATCTCAACAAGTAATCCGTAACCATTGGAGGAAACCTCTTGAATGCTATAGAAAAGAAAACTTTCCTATAAAGAAAATCAATCCTAACCATCCAAAATGGAAGACCCTTAATAGAAAAGACCAAGTAGTTCTGACTCGACTTCGAATTGGCCACACAAAACTCACACATAAGCACATCCTTGAAAAGTCAGATCCTCCCCAATGTGATCAATGCAACGTCATGATCAACGTAAAACATCCCATTATTGAGTGTAGGATATACAGCGATACCCGACATAAATTAGAAATACCAGACTCTCTTCAAGAAGCATAAGGACAACCCACGCAAGCCGAAAAAACAGTCAAATTTTTAAAAGAAATCAATTTGTTTCCTCAGATTTAATCAAATTCTCTATATTAACAAATTTTTCCAAACAAATTTTGCTATGCTAACCATTTTTTTCCTGACAGCTGAATCTTAAAAGATTGAACAATAACTACATAAATATAAATAAAATATAAATGCATAAATCCGATTCTTAGCTTAACTGTTCCCGTCGCTAATTACCTAGCTGTAGATGCGACGTTAAATAAACCTTAAAAAAAGAACTTTGAATTCATCAGTTTTAAAAGTTTTCAATTAGAAAAACTCTTTAATATTCAACGGTGAAAATAATAGCGATGATACTTATTTGAAATATTTATTATCCTTTAAACGTATATGATTTCAATTTGAAATTATAGTTTCGCATGAGAAATTCTAAAACAAAATTATAAAATTTCCATACTTTTTCGATAGTCAATATATAATTTATTAATTTTAGATTAAAATATTTTTAGATATTTGGTTTCAATTTTCAACGTATATAATTGTCTGCTTTTTAAATTCTCTAGAATCGTAGAATATGAAATTGAAAGACTTCATAGTTGCAGAATTTTCAGTTCGAAGGATTTATAACTAAACAATTTTGAATAAAGTACCTCCAGAATGAAGTGAAAACAATACAAAATTATACAATAATTTCTGAAATTCAAGCGTTAAAAGTGAGCCGATTTTACAAACAGGCATTAAAAATTTAATTATTACATTATCATCAATGCAAATGTATTGGTTTTATGTGAAAAATGAGTTGAAAAATGAGAGAGAGTCAGAAAAAATAGTTGTTACGTCGGTGTCTGTCTGTTATCGTTGTTGTTGTTGTCGGTGTCGTCTTATGTGAACATGACAACTTTCGACAGAATTACCCATTGGATTGATCTATGACACACTTTATAAGGATGTAAAAACAAAGGGAGAGTTCGTTAGCCAGCCATTTTTGATAAAAATTCAAAATTTTTCAGGCCGAACAATTCATTCTCGTGACTATTTTCAAGAACAACGTCGCTTTTCAAAAGCCTTATAAGATGATCATAACAACTTTTTGAACTTTCGTGAAAAAAATGAAAATTCAAATTTCAATCGCACGAAAAATGATTGAAAATAAAAAATTCCATTTTGTGGTCAAACCATGCAAAATAAAAAAACGAATTCTCAAAAATTGTGCTCCCAAAAAGCATCTATTAATTTGTTTTAATTCACTTTTTGATAGGACACGTAGTTCTTCTTTCATTCGTAAAAAACGATATTAAAAATAAAAATCTAAATTTTTGGACGAACGATACATGCCACTAAAAATAATGAATAGACAAAATTGGTTTAGCCCAAGAAGAGCTACAAGTTTGTTGTTAATCATTTTTTCATGAGACGTGTTGTTTTTGTTTTAATCTCAACAAAATAACATAGAAAATAAAAAAAAATACATTTTTAGACAAACGATAGAAGCCACGAAAAAAATCTAGAGATAAAAGCTGTTCATCCAGAAAAGAACTACAACTCAATTATTAATTATTTGTGGGTGATTCAGAACCAATCTATTTAAATTTCCCAAATAGGAAAATAAAAAAATCCTAAATTTCAAAGTGTATTTCTGAAATTGCTAATATTGAATGTATTCTTTTTACACAATCTAAATAAAAAGATTCCTTTCAAGAAATTAAGGTAAGAATATTTAGACTCAATTAAAAAAATTCTGAATATATTCATAAGTAAACCCTGCAGATTGGAACGAATCATGAGTTTATTGTCTCTATTTAAAAAAATTTTTAATATAACATCGAACAGAAATCTATTTTTTCATGAATAATTTTATGCAAAATGAGCATAAAAATAACTAGAGAAAAAAGAGGGTGAAAAAGGGAAAAAGTCAACGAAAAACCAACCTCTCACTTTTTCCTTTCTCCGTCCTTTTTACACTACTAGGGAACCAACCCCTTCACCAGGGATTATTTATAGGAAAACTGATTTTTTGATTATATACAATTTTGAATATTATTACTTTCAAAGAAATTGATTAAAATGAGGAAATATTATTGATAATTTGTGAGAATATGTGAAAAATATAAGGGTATTTATTTAATTAACAAAACTTAATATTAGGATCGGCAAAAAACCTTTTTTCACTAATGAATACAAAATTAGATAGAGTAACCTATTCAAAAAGGCAAATGTATGTATGTATACAGGGTGTTTTTTTAACTTGAGACAACGAAATATCTCAAAAAATGTCTGGAATAAAAACTTTTTATTTTCGAGGGGGAAAAAAGATTTGTTAAAATTTACCCCACCCCCACCCCCACAGGGGGCAGGGGTGGAGGTAGCTTTGTAATTTCAAATGGCAACCCCAATTTTTTATCACAGATTCAGATTCTCCTTTACAAAATACGTAAGTTTTATTCGGAAAATTTGTTTCGATTCGCGATAGATGGCGCTGCAATTGCGAAAAACGAAATTGTTGACACTACTTTTAGCTCTACCCAGGAATAAAGACGCGGACGTAGTAGTTGTCTATTCCCTTCGGGGTGCTTAATTTCGCAATTGCAGCGCCATCTGTCGCGAATCGAAACAAATTTTCCGAATAAAACTTACGTATTTCGTAAAGGAGAATCTGAATCTGTGATAAAAAATTGGGGTTGCCATTTAAAATTAAAAATTTACCCCCACCCCTGCCTCCTGTGGGGGTGGGGTATATTTTAACAAATCTTTTTTCCCCCTCGAAAATAAGAAGTTTTCATTCCAGACATTTTTTCCGTAGGATGCGTATTTTTTTAGATATTTCGTTGTCTCTAGTTAAAAAAAATACCCTGTATATCTATTTTTAATTACAGGTATTATGTTTCTTTTTTAATTAGCATAAAAATCTAATAATCAGACCTTGTAGTTTTCCTAAAAATAATCCCTGATGAGGGGGTCTAAATTGGCCCCAAAACATATTGGTTCCCTAGTAGTATAAAAAGGACGGAGAAACGAAAAAGTGAGAGGTTGGTTTTTGGTTGACTTTTTCCCCTTTTCTCCCTCTTTTTTCATTGGTTATGTTTGTCTCTAATGAGCCGTAAAGTGAGCTAGCTAGGAGGACTCTTTTTTAATTGTGAATCTTTTCCATGCTCATTTTGCATAACATTATTTATGAAAAACTAGATTTCTTTTCGATCTTATGTTGAAAAATATGATTTATTTTTTGTAGAACGCGTAGTTTTTGTTTTAATTTAAAAAATAACATTAACAATAGAAAAATAAAATTTTTGGAAAAACAACACAAGGTATGAAAAAAGATAATGAATAAAAGTTTTTCACTCAAAAAATTATAAAAACAAGACAATGAAAACACTTTTGTTTAAATATCAATGCATATTATGAATTGCAATAATACATTTTCAGGATAGATGAGAATAAAAATTAGTGCAAAATAAGGAACAAATATCAAAGTAATCATGAGAAATGAAATTTGTACATTATTTTGCAATATCGGAATAAGCAGTCCCAGCCCAAGGTATAGAAATAAATTTAATATTCATTTGATATAATAGAGTTGAACTTGATGGAGAAAAGTTCACACTTTGGATAAAATCGAACGCGAAGCACGAGATGCGTGATGGGAATGTGTTAGTTAAAGCCAATGGAGCTTAACAAAAAAGAATTCAAAATTTATGTTTCAATGCTCCGGACTAGAACGTTTTGAAACCTCCTGAACCGAAAAAAACAGGTTTTTACCAAATGTCCGTCTGTTAGTCTGTCTGTAGATTTTTAGTTTGCTAGCACGATAACTTGCAAAATAATTAATACATTGAATTTGGCTATGGTATACTTTTCAAGTGTCCTAAAATGAATGTCGAGTTCGTTAGCCAGCCATTTTGGATAAGAATTAAAAAATGAGCGCATTTTCAAAATTGTTGAGACTACTTTTTTGAGATTTAAAAATCTTATCTACTGTTATTAGTAGTACTAAAAAACGAACAATTCATTTCAATTACTTTTCTTTTTATAAAAAAAAAATGACCGCAGTTATAGCATTTACAAATATCCAAAAAAAAAACGAAAATGAACACTTTAATCCAAACAACGCACGATATGAAAAAAAGTCAAGAAAAGGAAAAAGTTGATTCTTGAACACCTTACAAGAATATCACGACCTTTTACATTATCTTGAAAAATCGAAAATTCAAATTTTGACCGCACACAAAATAATGAAAAAACAAAAATTCCATTTTGCGGTAAAACTATATAAGATAAGAAAAAAGATGAAACAACAATAATTGTGTATTTAGAAAAGACCTACAAATTTGTTACACATTAATTTTTTATAGGACGTGTAGTTTTTGTTTGATTCGTAAAAAACTGCATTAAAACTAGAAAAATTGAATTTTTAGGCAAACCACACAAGATACAAAAAAAAAATAAATAAATAGACAAAATTTGTTCACCCAAAAAAGAGCTACAAAGTTATGACGTATTTTTTGATAGGATGCGTAGTTTTTGTTCTAATCGTGAAAAATAACATTGAGAATGAAAAAATTAAATTTTTGGAAAAGCGACGCAAGGTACGAAAAAAATGAATCAACAAAAATTGTGTGTTCAAAAAAGATCAAAAAATTTGTTAGTGATTAATTTTTGATGGGACGCGTGGCTTTTTTTGACTAAGGATTTAACTATTTTGTTGAAAATTCGTCTTTTCTGGTGTAATTCAGCTGTTTTTAGATTAAAATTAAAATCTTTTTTGGTTTAAATATCAACTATTATATTTTATTTGAGAATTCACCTTTTTCCTTTGGAACTCCAACTACTTAGTAGAAAGTGAAACTACATTATTGTAAATCAATCTTTTTGGTTGATAATTCATCATTTTAGTTGAAAATCCTCTTCTTTCAAATTTTGTTATTTTGTTACAAATTAAACTTTTTTGGTATAAAATTAATATTGTGGGTTGAATATTCAATTCTTTGGTTGAAAATTTAACTATTAGGTTGAACATTTCTTTGAAATTCCAAATATTTGTTCAATAATTTTGAAAATTTGGTTAGAATTTTGGTTAGAAAATTAACCTTCTTGGTTAAAAATGTATGCTCCTTGTTAAAAATTCATCTCTTCTAATGGAAAATTAGTTTTTATTGGTACAACTTTTCAATTAATGAAAATTAACCTATTCAAATGGTACATTCTCTTCAGAGAAGGTATTAGATTTGTGCAAAATTTGACCCCCCCCCCCACAGTTTTTGTCAAATGTCCACATTTTGAGACCCACTGAACCCGGAAAATAGCTACAAATTTATTAGGACTTATTTTTTGTCAGGATGAGTGTTTTTTGTTTTATTCTTAGAAAACAACATTAAAACATTTTTAAATTACTTTTGGGACCAACGACACAAACGATGAAAAAAATTAATTGACAAAAGTTGCTCATCCAAAAAGGAGCTACAAATTTGTTACTAGTAATTTTTGATACGACGCGTAGTTTTTGTTTCAATCATAAAAAGTAACAATAAAAATAAAGAAATTAAATTTGTTGGAAAATGGCAGAAGGTACAAAAAAAAAAATAAATAAAAGTTGTTCACCCAAAAAGGATCCAAAAATTTGTTATTAATAATTTTTAGACAGAACAAGTAGATTTTCTTTAAATCGTAAAAAACAAGATTAAAAATTAAAAAATTAAACTTTTGGAAACACGATATAAGAGACGAAAAAAATGAAAATACGAAAGTTGTTTAACCAAAAAAGATCTACAAAAACTACAAAAACTATTTTTATGAAAATATATTTTAATCAGAAAAATTACCTTTTTGGAAAAATAACAGAACCTACAATAACATTTTATTTGACAAAAATTTTCGCCTAAATTATATCTACAAATTTTTTCAAAACCACTTTACGCTAGGATACACATTTTGTGTTTAAATTGAAAATGAACAAATTAATTTTATGGAAAAACGACAGAAGTTGCAATGGACTGTTTAATAAGAAAATTGTTTTTTTTTTCATATAGTATGCGCACTTTTTTTCAATCACAAAAATAAGACAATGAAAATACGTATGTTTCAATACCAATGCATATTATGAATTGTAATAATATACATTTATTGGAGTGATACATTTTCCAGGGTAGCCGAGAATAAAATTTAATGCAAAAAAATAAACTATTATTAAATTATTAATGGTAAATAAAACTTGTTCTTTATTTTGCAATATCTAAATAAGCAATTCCAGGCCGAGGTACATAAATAAATATAATAATTTGATAATAAAGTGTTGAACATAATGTAGAAAAGTTCAAATTGTAGACAAAATCGAGTGCGAAGCGCGAGATACGAAGGAGTGTTAACAAGAGAGAATTCACAATCACCAAATTACAGTTGTCGATGTTTTGACCTTCGATTTTGAATGCTCTGTGCATAATGTGAATTTTAATTACTTCAAATTGAAAATTGTTTGAATTGAAAAGTTTATAAATTTTTAATTATATAATTTTGCACTTTTAATTAGAAGTAATACAATTTTAACTTATTTCTGATGAAGTTTTCAAATTTTCATAATTTGAGTCTGAAATTTTTAAATTTTGAGAGCTTCTGTTTAGAAATTTTGAGAGCTTCTGTTTAGAAATTTTGTAATTTCAAACACTTTCAATTTAAAATTATTTCATTTCAAACGCTTTGATTTAGAAATTATAAAAGTTCAATTCCTCGTCTTTCCATTCAAAATATTCTAATTTTTCGAAAGTTTACCTAATATTTTGCACCGGAACATCTACAATTTAAAATCGTTCGATATATATTATTTTAAATTTGAAACGTTTTCAGTTCTCAATTATTAATGATTAATTATTGTTTGAAAAATGTCTAGAAATTAATATTAAAAATGTGTTTGTTAATAGATTTCTTAATTGTTTATATTTTTAAAGTTATAAAATAAAAAGCCAGAGATATGAACTTATTTACTAGTAGTGTATAATAAAAAATATATTCAATATTTTTTGAAAAGAAATCTTCAACATTTTTAGTTTCTGAATAAATTAACGAGGTGTTTTAAAAATAAATTAAACATATATCTTCAGTACATTCACCTTAAATATAATATAGTAAACGATCACTTTAATTTTAGGAACTTGTAAAAGCATAAAACTTCTATGTATTGAAAATATTCCTTATCTGAAAAATTATTAATTAAATTTTTTTAAATTAAATTTTATAAAGTACAATTATTCTCTTTGGTCTTCACAGAACAAAAATGAACCATCTACATTTTTCTCTCTTAATAACGTCAAAAGTTACTAATGACTTGAGAAGTTGTGTGCCGCACATTGCTTTTTTTAACCAGAATGAAGTTGCTTTTTTAAATTTTCCCTTTTCCAACTGGAAAACTTCTTTAATAAAAGTTGTTCTGGATTTAATAAAGTAGCTATTCTTACAACTAAGTTTAAAACTTGTCAAAAGGATCATTTTGTGGAAAAGATACTGTGTAACAAGTGCTCAGACTATCCACAAGTGTGGCAGCATAAAGCGGTCATTATTAGAATCTCGTGCTTGCCAAGAGGACATAGGTTCTTCTACCACTGACTTGAATTTGTGAACTTCATGAAACACACACGTATTCTGTAACCGAAGTGGTTTCTCCATGTGGTTGCCAGTTGCAGCGAGGACATTCAGCCGAGTGCAGCTTCAGCCTAATTAAATGATAATTATTAATTTTGTGCATTGCTCGCGACAGTGAGAATTACTTGAATGAAGCAAAATGCCAGAAATTCGTGCCTGCTAAAAATTTTTTGCTCCCCTTTAATACTAAAAAATGTTTGTTTATTTCATTCATCGTGATTTCAGTGCATCAAAGAGTGATTTATGAGTGATTGTCGGTGATTATAAATACCAAAATTCATGAAAAAACCGCCAATGATATTACATAATCATAGTTATATTTAAAATGCTTTAAGACTTGCAGGAAAATAACTAAACATTTGTTTAGTACAGTTTTTCGTGTAGTCACTACAATGATAACATGTCTCATTCCCTCTACATAAAAAATGATTCAATCAAAATTGATTTTCTATTTAATAATCATCTGGTTATTGATAATAAATACTGGAAGTCAGGCAGATTTCGCAGATTCAAGTTTTCAAGAGATCGTTTACCCAACTGTCATGTCTCGAGAGGAAGTTCGAAGAAGAAGATCAGTTCTTGACATTGATGATTCGGATTCGATATACATATCAATAAGTAATTGGACTCTAAAAACAAAAATGAACAAGGGTTTAATTATTCCACCAGAATTTGCAGTTGAGTGGATTTACTCTAATAAATCGGAAAGTCAGAAATCAAAATTATCGATAAATTGTGAAGCTAGATCTGGATCTGTAGAAGGTAGAATAAATTCTCTAGTGGTTTTGACTATTTGTGAGGGAGAATTTTATGGATTGATGCTGGCTGAGAATCGGCACCTTTTTATTAAACCTCTTATGGCTGGAAAACATCTTCTGTATGAAGATAAAAATCTTGGATGGAAAACGATAAAGGAGGATAATGACTTCGTGACCCTGTTTCGAAATTCATTCAGTGATGAAGATCATAACTCTAATGAGAGGTATGAAGAGATAATATTGGGTATTTTTAATTTTCATATTTCTTCTGAAATTTCATGCAATTATTTTTTTTGGGGTAAGGCGATTAAAAAGGGATACGCAAACAGAGCAAAGTTTTTACAATTTGACTGGAGACACCTTTGATATAGAAAGTGAGAATAAAGATACGGTTACGAAAGTTAAAGAACAAGAAAATTTGGAAATAGAAGATGATAAAAAAGAAATATTTGAAGAAGATTCTGAAGATGTTGGATATTTCTTTGATAAAACTTGGGAATGGGACAAACTTCCAAGTGAGTTAGATATATTAATAAGTTTTTAGTTTTGTATTGAAGTTTGTAAACAAGTAGAAATTCATGATTTGTAAATGTTTTTTTTTAGAAAGGAAAACTGTTCACAAAGTATCTCCACCTCGATGGATAGAACTTGGAATTGCTGCAGATTATTCGGTGGTTGGTTTTCACGGTACTCGTATCCAGCATTATATTCTTTCCCTTCTCAATATTGTGAGTGTGTTAATAACTTATTTATTCACCTAAACTATAATGAACTATTTTCACAGAGCATGAATCAATCGTTTTATTAGATAGATATTTTCAAAATATAAAACAAAAGATTTATTAATTGAGGGAGAACTGGATGAAATATCTAATTAACGATTATATACAATAAATTATCCAAGTTTACTAAAAATACGAGCCTAATTAAGATTTGAATTATTATGCTTATAATTTAAAAAATAGGGAGACTAAATTCTTATACTAACAATTGAAAATGGAACAGGTCGGTGCCATTTACAGTGACCCCTCTTTGGATTCTAACACGAAGATTGTGGTAGTGAGAATGATGTTATATACCAACAAAGATGACAATATGGTACGAGTGAGATCTTATATTAATATTATTCAAAGGAAGAGTGTAATTTTATGTATTTTTTGAATTAATATAAAATTAATAGAAGTTCTAATTTATGGTAAAGGATGTTTTTTAAGTTTTACTAAAAAAGTACTTCGGGTTGTAGATTCGTCATGGAAATGCTCGAAAATCATTGGAGAATGTTAACAAATGGCATAAAAAATTATTGTCCTCTTCTGAAGAAGCGGATGATGTAGCTGTATGGTTGACACGATTAGACATTGGAGGTCCTTCAGGGTATGCTCCTGTATCCGGTGCTTGCGATCCTGCAAGATCCTGTGCCTTAAATCGGGATGAGGGATTAACAAGTGCCTTTATCATAGCTCATGAAGTGGCTCATATGTTAGTCATTAAAAATTACCATCTAATCTTATCATTATACTATTTTAGTCTTTTCGCAAAAATTAAATTAAATTTTTAATGATAGAAGTTGCACAAGATCCTTTTAACTACAGATTATTTATTTTATGCAAGTCTTATCATTGATCCTGGAAAAGGTATTGAGTAATGAAATAAAAATAATAAATAAATTTTTTTTAAAAAAAAAAATTTTTTTTTTTTTTTTTTTGAGCTACTTCAATAATATATAATTAGAATCAATATTTCATCCTAAATTGGATTTATTATTTCACATTTTAAATTTTAATATTATCTCGTTATTTCCAGTCTTGGACTAACACATGATGGTGACATGGGTTCTGGAAATGCCTGTGGTGAAGAAGCCTCTTATGGCAGTGTTATGGCACCTATGGTCGCTGCGACATTTCATCGATTTCATTGGTCGGCATGCTCAAGAAAAGAGTTTCATCGCAGGGCTAAGTAAGGTTTTCATAAATATTTATTACATATTGAGCTGAGTAAGAAAACTATCTTAAAAAGGAACAAAAAACACTTTTTGGTGGGTCTTGTAGGGGTCTTCTGAATTATTCTGAAATGTTTTGCAATTTGCTATAATGTACTGAAATTAATTTTACAGATTATTTTAGAACATTACAGAATATTTTGAATTGTTCTAAAATATTCTAGAATGATTCAGAATGTTTTTTAATGCTTTAAAAATTTTCTAGAACATTCTGGAATGTTTTAGAGTGTTCTGAAATGAATTTAGATGTTCTGAAATATTGTATAATGTTGTGGGATGTTATGAAAAGTTTTATAATATTCTCAAATATTCTAGAGTATTCTGAAATGTTTTTGAAAACATTTTGTTTCTTGAATTATTGTTGACCAATGTAGAAACTTCGATATTTTAATACATTTTCAGACAATGGGCTTGTCTCTTAAATAAACCAGAGGTAGAAAATGCAACGCACCTTAAAGAAGTTAGTCAGACAACGTTTACAATGGACGAACAATGCAGAATGGAATTTGGTGAAGGGTAGGTATATGGTATAAAACAAGTATTTAAAATTTGATTGAATGTCTTTAATTTAATTATTTATTTTATATATTCATTAATTACAGTTATCAGTTGTGTAGAAGTTTTGACCTATTAGAGCCATGCTCTCATCTTTGGTGTGGTAAACTTAATACCTCTAAAATTTGTAAAACAAAAAAGGGTCCACCTTTGGAAGGTACAGAATGTGGTGAAAATAAGGTTACATGTTTTCCCAAATACGTTTTTCTGTACCCTGGTTAGGTGATAACATTCTCATGTTTCTCATTTTCATTTCTAAAGTGGTGCATCAATGGATTCTGTGATTTCGTAGACAGAAAAAAGTTTAACCTGAGTCCAATAATTTATAATGATAGAAATGGATCTTGGGGCAATTGGAGTGATTGGGGAAAATGCTCGACATCATGTGGCATAGGTGTTCAATTTAGAAAGAGAAAATGCAACGATCCACTGTGAGTACGTTATTTTAATCCAAGAAACATTGAGATTCCAATATATTTAATTCGTAAAACAATGAATAAAAAGAAGAAAATAAAATTAATGGATTTTCTTTCGGGATAAAATTGAAGTCCAATATATGGAGGGAGTCATTGCAAAGGAGAAAATGAAGAATTCAGAGTTTGTGAACAGGAAGATTGTCTTGTAACAGTGGATTTAAGATTGCAGCAGTGTTCTCGACTTGCGAGTTTAACAGGCTTTCAGGAAAAATTTTTTGATTTCGATAACACGTGGCTTCCGTATGAACCTGATGAAGAAGATTTGAAATGTCAGTTGATTTGTAGAAGTAAAGAAACTGATAGTATTCATTATAGCAAATTAAATCTGGTTGATGGGACACCTTGTTCCTATGGTAGCAGTAATATTTGTGTTCAGGTAATTATTGTATATTATGCCACTATCCTAATTTTCTCAAATTTTACTAAGAGATATAAATGAATAAATGACTTATTTCTCAGGGTAAATGTTATCCCATGGGCTGTGATAAAGTCTTAAACTCTGAAAAAATAGAAGATTCTTGTGGAGTTTGTGATGGAGACAATTCAACTTGTCAAAACATTACTAATAAATTTCAGCGAAAGTTGCGAAGAAGTAGGTGAAGATTTATTATTATTATATTAATCAATATTTATATATTCATTGAGTATATTTATTTATTTGAATTTTGTAGCTGTGACAAGATTAGCTGTAATACCATTTTTGGCATATAACATCAGAGTGGATGTGACTTTTGCTGAAGCATTGTCACCTTACAATGACGATTTAACTATTGTGATAAGAGATGGACGAAGGCACAAAAACGAAATAAGTCATTTTTATTCCCGAGGCAGAGGTCAAGTTTTAGTTGTCGAAGGGGCTGCTTTTCGACCTCAAAAAATTAATGATACCTATACAATGTGGGCTAGAGGCCCAGTATTTTCAGAAATTGTAGTAACTGTAAGTGAATTAATTATTATTATTATTTATTAGGTTTAATTCAGTACACAAAATGCCCAAGTATCAAATTGAGCTAGCAAATCGCATCAAAACGTTGCACAATGAGTAATTTTCATTTGTTACATAATGCAGTTGTAATTTTTTCTGCATTTGCTTCGCAGCTGGCTGTTCCAGATTTTGCTATGAAGAAAGGAGTAATTATTTCTGTATTTTCTCGATATGTTATTAATCGAACTTATCAACGAAAGAAAAGTAAATACGTTTGGTTATCGGGTGGTTGGGGACCATGCTCAACTACTTGTGGCATTGGAAGTCGACACAAGACTTTGGCTTGTAAAGATGAAGAATCAGGAAAAATTGTTCATAGAAGAAAGTGTCCTATTAGTTCAAAGCCTGCTCCTGAAATAGAAAAATGCAACCCTTTCAGGTGTGACCAAAGAACAGTTTAATATAATTTATTGGATTCGGCTTCGAATTTCTTGTTAGAATATCTTTTCAAATTCTGTTTACATTGAACAACATATTTTAAGGAGGATTTTAACATCTTTTCAGCAGCGATTGAATTAATTTTTTGGGATATTACTGGTTAAATTCTACCATTTTAATGGTAAAAATGCTTTCTGTCACGATAAATTGCTTCTTTTTTTTAAAATTGTAATTTCAGCTGTGACTTCAAGTGGCTAACGGGTCCCTGGGAAGGATGCAGTAGAACATGCGGAAATAATGGCCTTCAACGACGTCAATTATATTGTGTGCATTCGTCTTTTCACGGAAGTCAGGTGACGAAAGACAATGAGCTTCACGTTTACAATATTATGCTTTCTCCTGACAAATGTAAAATGTATGAAGAACCGTCTTCAGAACGGGAATGTAATAGGATACCCTGCCAGGGACAATGGGTTTATTCTGATTGGTCTCCCGTAAGAAAAATTGTATATTTACACTATTTTATTATTGTAATAAAATTATTTTCCATTTCTCACAAATGAAATTTTATAGATAGTGTAAAAATTAAATTTCTGAATAACTGTCTATTTCTTTTAGCACATATTTTATTTTTCGAACTATTTTTATTGGTAAGATTTAATTCATTTAATTAATGAAACAAATTTTTTTCTTCAGTGTTCACAAAGTTGCGGAATTGGTATTCAATCTCAAATAGCACGTTGTGTTCCTTTAGAAGGCGAATCACTTTCATCTTGCAACGGAACATTTTTACCAGACAAAATGCGTTTATGCAGAGGATCAGGAAAAAGGAATCCAAATTGTGCTAATTACTGTCAAAAGGATAAGAGCCAATATTGCGGTCTAAGAAATCTTAGAAGATACTGCCAAATTCCTGAATTCCGAAAAAAGTGTTGTCGCTCTTGTCAAGAAATTAATAACTAAATTTTGTACCTAATTTTTTATTAAAATTGAATAAAATCACAAAAACATACCTTGATTTTATATCAATGGACAATAAACACTTAGAAAACTCTTAAATTATGAAGAAAATTCCTTTATAGGTGCTTTCAACTCAGTTTCAAGAAGTTTTAATTCAATATCAAATTAAAATTCGAGGATTTCAAACCATAATAACTTAGACACTATTATTTACAAAACCGTTTTATTGGCTTGCAAATTCTCTGAATTCGAAGCACATATCCCATTACGGCGATTTATCCCGAAAACATTGGAAGTTGGTTTTTTGAAAATATATAATATATAAAAACATAAGATCAATGAAATTAAAAAAAATGAATTAAAATAACACTTTTATATTTCTCGCGTTGCATTCAATAATATTTAGAAATGCACTCTAAACTTCAAAGCTCAAAAAAAAAATGAACAACATCAAATTTATAAATGTTTTTTTTAAATCGCAGGGGATACATAAATATGAGAGTTCGAAAAAATTATTCCATTATTTCAAAGCTTCAAATTACAAAGAAAGCTTAAGAAAAATACTGTGTATGTTTAAAGTCAACAAAAATAGTTCCAGTGTTACAAAATATTTGGTAATCCTAAAAAGGACCGATTAAAGGTTTCAAAAAAAGTCAAGTTCACGTTTCCTGTAAAAAATATACCAGAGTTTTTAAGCCTAAAATGAAAAAAAATCGGTTGGGCCCTTTTTAAAAAGGTTCTCTTCTTGTTTTGTCAATTTTTTACTATATGTTTGTAAAAACCAATAAAAAGCGAAACTTTATTTTCTGAAATTCTTTTACTTCTTGTTTGTTATATGTCGCTAATGAGCCGAAAAGGAGGTAGTTTGGAAATCTAATTTTGGTTGGTGATTTTATCACGCTCTAATTTCGGTACATACAATTATTCATAAGAGAGCAGATTTAATTTTGAAATTGAATGAATCTTTCACTTTTATTTTGAAATAAGATTTATGTTTTCAATAGCGGTTGATATCCTGACACTCTTCGAAAATTCTGAAGTACATGCAAAAATTGAGTCAGTTTTTAGTTATAAAAACATTTTAATTTCGATTTTCTTTCTGAAATATCACTTTCCATATGTAATTTAGGTTAAAGTTGTTCAATGGTATATTCGGATTAAAGTGAAGTCAATTCCCCACAAATTTAAGAATATAAGAAAGTGGAAACACTTTTAAAACATTCACAAATGTAAAATTTGCGAGGCGTGATTTTTGCAAAATTTACCATGTCCAGTTTAAAAGTCTTAAAAATTGAATAAATTTAAATTCGAAGCCTTCGAAGCTAGAATGTGCCGGTTAAAGCAACTGAGGGGTACTCGCTGATCGCAATTTTGGAGATATTATGCTCAGTTCATCCAGAGTCAAATCTCTATAGGAATCTAGTGTTCATGTGATCACGGTCTACCAGCTTGCTCTACCCCTATTACCCAACTTCTCCTCACTCAGCTGATGGAACTTCAGACTGCTGCCCCTTCTATTAATATTTTCTGAATACACTGTGTACGTTGTTGGCAACTTAATAAAAATCTATTATTATTATTCTTAAAATTAGAAGAGTTTCTGAGGTCGTGAATAGCTCCACCGAAATTTAACTTCAATAGTTGTAAATGCCTTTATTATCAGAAGTGTTGAACTCTCACAGAACAATAAATCGACTGCTCCTCCATACTTAAATAGCTTAGTTTCGGAATTTTTAAATACCATGTATTGAAGAAAATTCCGTATTGTAACTGGAAATTAGGTAATTTGTGAATTAATTTTCGCATATAATATTCATGAATTACTAAATGCAAAATTTAAAAAAAATGTGAGCCGTTGTAGGACGCCAGGCAGAAGTGATAAGTTCATATGATGTATGCATCATATTGTATGATACTGTCTTATATTCTATCATAGTATATGATATTGTATAATGGCATATGATATTGTATCATATTGTATGATAGCATATGATATATATATTGGCGATACCACGCTGAAAACAACAGTTCTCGTTAGATCAATGAAGTTAAGTAGTGTTGGGCGCGGTTAGTACTTGGATGGGTGGTCGTTCGGGATACTGCGTGCTGTTGGCTCGTCGTGGGTGTGGTGAGCCCACACTTGTAGTAGTTATTCACTACAAGAAACTATCCACCTAAAAACACTACCCGAATCGGGTAGTGTCACGCCTACCCCGAAAGGGAAATGGCTTAATGGCATACATACATACATACATACATACATAATACATACATACATAGTATAACTTCACTGGGGAAAATGTATTATACTCGGTAATAAAAAAATATGTTACCGGATATAATCTTGGACTATTAACTATGGGACAGCGATCCAGATCATTAAACTACAATCTATAGATATTACAGGATAATATCTTGAATTATTAAATTTTATAATGTGAGATAATAAAATCTATAATCCAAGATTTTAAAATTTAATAGCCGTATTAGAATCCTTGTCCATTAGATAACCTAAAATATATATAATCATTTTTGCAAACGTATTTATAAACCTATACAAATTTTTGTCAGACGAGCTCGGAAGTAGAACTGGAAACATAAGAGTACAAAAACGAAAGTAAAGGAGGCCAAGTTTCTGTACTTGTACAAGTGGCAGTGATGTGTAATGAAAAGAAATATAAACTTGACCATTTTCAAAATCCAAATCACGTGTGATTTAGCACTAATAATCATTTTATAACTTAATTATTACTTGTTTCAATGCGAACAGATGCATATGACACGCGCCACGATGCGACGTACCATCTGAGACTAAACAGACACCTGGTTATTTTAAAATCTGAGATGTTACAATTTAATGCCTGAAGATTATAAGAATTTAACATCTAGAGATTATATTTGGTAACATCTTCATATATTAGAAAAATATTATTGATTACACGCGCTTATATACTTTTCTATATATATAATATAATATTCTTTAATTCTATTATCCAGTTCGTATAATCCATTTTTGTCAGTGTTGGTAGAATATTCTGTATATCATATCATACTGTATCATATTGTATGATATTGTTTCCTAATGTATCGCATTGCATAATATTCTATTATGCTGTATCATATTTTATCATATCATATGATATTGTATCGTACTGTACCATACTGTGTCACATGACATCATATTGTATCATACTGTAAAATATAGTGTGTTAGTTATTATATTGTGCAATACTCTATTTATTGTGCCATGTTGTATCATATTTATTGTATTGCATCATATTGTATTGTTTTGCATCATATTCAATCATATTACATGAAACTGTATCATAATCCATCATATTATATGATATTGTACCACATTGTATTTTTTTTTCTTTTGAGAGGAGGTGAGAATGCATTTACGCACTGAGTGCGGGATTCTACCTAAAAACGTTAATACCCACTAAACTCACCTCCTCTTTCTGCCAACCCACGTCCTCGGAACCGCTTAGGGGCCATTTATTAATTACGTAAGGGCGATTTTGACCATTTTTGACTCCCCCCGCCCACGTAAGGATACATAAGACTTCTTGACCCGCCCCTTCTTACGTAATATTTAACTTCGAATTTTTCTTAATAGCGTTGAATAGCTACATGTCATTAGGAAAACTAAAACACGTTGTTATTTGACATAAACAAAAGATTTTTTGAAAAAATAATATTAGTCTTTGGAAGTAGTAGTAGCTACTTTGATCGTTCGCATTGAAATAATAATTGGAATAATAATAATATTACGTAAGAATGGTTTTAACTCCCCCTCCCCCGGAGGTAAGATCATGTCGAGATTTTCGAAAACCCCCCTCCCCCTCGGGACCCTTACGTAATTAATGAATCGCCCCTCATCGCATTACTTCAAGGACATGGGGGTAAGGCCAGTAAGCCGTGCTTCGGCTTCCACTTTTAAGCGCCAGCTTGGCATTCTTTCAATCATCATCCAACCAGGATGCACGCATCGTCCTCAGTAGTGTGGTGGTACCGCACAACGGGCTCGTCGGCCTTCGGCATCCTGGTTGGGTACTGTTCTTCTAGGCAGCGCGCCCTTGAGGCTTCCTCGCCGAGGTTGCCTCACGGAGCACCCTGCACCTCATTGTCCCGGGCCGATGGTCTCTGCGGGGCTTATCTTCGCTTGTGGCGCAGAGGTAGCACTGCGGCGTACTTTCGCTTGCTGCAGCCCTATGGCCCTCCTTGCCACATCTACAGCAGGCCCTCGTACGGTCTGGGCCTTCGCAACCGGCTACCATATGGCCGAAGCCTAGGCAGCGGTAGCACCGAACCTTCTTCGGTTTCTTGTGTACACGACAGGACACCCACCCCACCTTTAGGTGTCCTGTGCGCACCAACCTCGCATCCAATTCCTCTGGCAGCTCCATGAAAGCCTTTAGATTGCCTCTGAAGGGTATTTTCGTGAGGCTGACCTTCACACTTCCACACACTGTTTAACGAAGTGGCTTCTAACAGCCGCTTCGACCACTTCTGTATCAGTGGTTGAGTCGAGGTCCAAGACCTCGATCTCGATTCGGGGGACGAGCTCGCGCACGCTGCTGCCTCCACCAACCGCCTCCCTAACGGCAGTCGAAAATTCGGCTCTGCCCTTCGTTGCAGGTCCGAGTTCCACAAGGACCTCTCCGTTTCCTGTTTGCCTGACTCCCTTGATTTTTACGCCAAGGTTGTCAGGCTTCACCTTCTGCTTAAGGTCCTTGAGGACCTCGGCGTAACTCAGACCCTCGGCTGGTTTAATGAGAACCGCCTCGGGTCGAGCTCGTCTCTGCTTCGTCTTCGTGCTGCTTGCCGTCTGTGCTGACACTGCAGCAGTTTCCTTTGCCTTCTTTGGCATGGACGTCGCTTACGCTGCAGCGTTGCGCATCCTCACTTTTTTGCTCACCGGTCTTGGTTCACTTGCCTTAACGGCACTCTGAGTGGGCTCCCGCTCACGCTTCCCAAGTTTGTGAGCGGGAGTTTCCACGGCTTCTTCAAATTGAGTCCCCGCTTAGCTCATGTTGTTCCTCACCTGTTCACTATGGCACTTTTCGAGCTCTGCCTTTAGCCGCTCCATGCGGGACCTTTCTCCTTCTTCGCTCCTTTTGGCAAGCGAATAAGGAATGTACCGGAAATAATTCACGTTATTTCTGGTGCATTCTGCCACTTTCTCCGTCATCTTCTGCGCCTCACTAATACCCTGTCTTATTTTCAAAAACATGTTAGTTTTTGAGTCAGAGAATTCTCTCATGTCTTGCAGAACTCCCTCCAACCTCTGAACATATTCGAGTGTCATCTTGAATTGCTCGTGCACTCCTTCTCTGGCGGCTCCTTAATCACGTCCATAGTACCTCCCAACTCCTCACATACGCTTCGATTCAGGTTTTTATTCTTCTCCATACTGTTCCCACGAGTAGCTAGGGAAGTAAAAGTCCACCCCCGTAGAGCCCCGCATGCAGGTGTAAGGTCTGTATACTCTAGGAGGCGACCTGGTATCCTAGAGACACCGTACGGAACAACACACCCCGGTGCCACGCAGTCTTCGGCACAGTTGTTAATGCCTTGACTTGGGGTTTTTTCCTACGGGACCACCCCTGGACCATTGTTCGCGACTGCTTATTGAGTTGTGTAACCGTATTTAGCAGAAACCCTCGGGACAGGGCCCCCCTATCCGCAAACCGTGGACGCGCCCGGTAACCTGGTCAAAGGATGTATGTATTAGGATGTATCATAATGTATCATATTACATCATATTCAATTATATTGCTTTATATCGTATCATATTGTGTCATATAGTGTCATAGTGTATCATACTGTAGCATATTGTGCCATATTGTATCATATTGAATCGTGTTGCGTTATGTTGTATGATACTGTATCAAATTCTATCATAGTATATGATATTATATCGCATTGTATGGTATTGTAACATATCATATGATATTGTATAATAGTCTATCATATTCTATCATACTATATCATATTGTGCTATATTGAATCATATTGAGTCGTATCACATCATATTGTATGATACTGTATCATTTTCCATTTTATTATATGATATGGTATCACATTGTATGATATTGTATCATATTGTATGAGAGATAGAGGAGAGATGGCGAGAGAGATTGGAGAAATGCTGAGAGAGAGGGAGAGAGAGAGAGAGAGAAGTGGAAGAAGCGAAGGAGAGATAGAGAGGGATTGAAAGAGTCAGTCAGCGAAAGGAGCGAAAAAGAGATAAAGGAGGGGAAGCGTTACCCGTGGAGCGTTAACCGTATTTCCCCTTAAATGTTGTTAGTTTTGCGAGTTCACACCGTGCCATAAGACACACATTGTTGTTTTGTGTTGTCTTTCTCAATTAGCACAAAGGACCCCAGCCGGTAAGGGCCGACGACAGCAATCTAGCGATCACTCAGCTGCGTGAGGGGAAGTTTGGTAGTCGGGGTAAAGCAAGCATTTAGACATTGTAGACGGAGATCGAATGGGCATCGCCCATTTTTGTTGGGGGAAGCCTGGCCTTGCAATAACCCTCTCACAGGCCCTGTTTAAACGCTCACGATCCCTTCCTTATATTTTCATGGTCAATAGCATTTCACTAAATTTCTCCACTTTCAAAAATGTAACATATGATGCTTTCGCCCTCCTCCGCATCTCTCTGGATAAACTCAGTTTCTTAGACACATACATTCCGTCTGTTGTGTCTTACTCGTTTTTTACAAAACATTTCGTTACCCTCATTATTACTTTTCATTTAAACATACGATATTAAAATCTAGAAGTGAATCTAGAATCTCTTTTTTATTTCTTGAATTAGGGTAGGTTATATCGACCCCCCCCCACCCCAAAAAACTTGCGTGGAATAAAAATAAAATAAGCATGAGGATAAGCTAACCGAAAAATTAACATTTGCAAACTGTAGTTTTTACTGCTACCGTTGACAACGGTATTTATGTGCTAGAAGAATTTTGTGCAAGATTGGATTATATCATAGTTTGAGCTTCAATTGCTGTTATTGGTGATTATTCTCAATTATTTTTCATATATATACTGTATAGTGGTGAAGGTTGTATGAATTGGATGTGATAATAGTCTAGACTGAGTAAAACACTGTTACAAGATACACTAGAGTTCTAAAAATTAACAATATACTTATGACGGTCTCAAACTTGGCCAAAGTATAGGTCTTTCGAATGGTGAAAGAATGTTGTCATTTGAGCATATATTTACTTTTCTCAATTGAAGTCTCTATTTTTTATAATTTTTTTTAGTTCGAAGAGAAAGGCTGAGATTGTTTTCTTTGAGAATTATTGGATTACAAAATGTAAATATATTTTTTTCTGCATGAATAATGCCATACAGAGTGTGCCGAAGTTTTAACGCTTATTCTCATCAATAACAAATTGTAGTCACATTTTTACGTCCAGTGACACTTGAAGGAAAAGATATTCAGCTTTTTTTACAGAAAAAAATGTCTCATTCTTTGAAAAAATTCATATTAATATTTGAACTTTCATGGAGGTCGAATTCATGATTAAAACATGAATAATAATTTACACGATATTACATAACAGCTAAGTAAATTTTGAATATTCTAAATGTACTGAAATTAATTATACTGAGGCAAGCGCACAATAAAACGCTAAACATGATAGGTCTTAGCGATAAGGAGAGAAATAGACTCAAAAATGATTACAGACACAAAAAGAGGAAAATTAAACGACTAGTCACAGAGAGCAAAGAGAAAACCAGAAGAGAAGAAGAGAACAAAATACAAAACTACTTTGAAGGAATTATGAAACTATTATATAAACAGTTGAAGGAAAATAAAAGTGCAGAGTTTATCAGCATGAGAAACAGCAAAGGTGAAATGCTATATGATATAGAAGGAATAGTAGACGCTTTGAAAGACTCTTTCAAAGAACTATTAGGAGGTGAAGATATCGGACAACAAAACTGCGACATAGAAGATAATGCATTAGAAAACCCAATTGAAAAAGTCTGTGTCACTGAAGTCAGAGATATGATTAAGCTTGAATACGGTGGCGAATACATACCTCACAGGTTGTGCGAATTGATAAATTTACGTTTAGAGACAGGAGAAGTCCCAGACGATGAGAGAAAAGCGATTATCGTACCAATATACAAAAGAAAGGGAGATAAAAGCAACTGCAGTAATTACAGAGGTATCAGCCTACTAAGTACCGTAATTAAAATATACTCAAACATACTTATCCGTAGGGTAATTGAAATTACAGAAGAGAAGATATGGGAAGTCCAAAGTGGATTTATGCCAGGAAGGTCATGTATAGATGAGATATTTAGCCTAAGACAGATCACAAAAAAAAGCTTAAGAGTAGGAAAGACAGTTTTCTGTGTATTTATTGACCTAGAAAAAGCCTTTGACAAATTAAATAGAAGTAAACTTTGGGAAGTCCTTAAAGAGTATGGAGTAAATGGAGGGCTCCTACAAGCAATAAAAACAATATATACAGGTAGTAAAGCGAGTGTAAGGGTAAATGGGAAACTGAGTGACTGGTTCGATATTATGCAAGGTGTGAAGCAAGGATGCGTTATGTCCTCGTGGCTATTTATCATATTCATGGATAAATATCTAAGAACTGCCCTCTTCGACGAAGGTGTAGATCTCGAAAGCGTCAAGGTACGTGGGTTAGCTTCCGCAGATGACAAGATTATTATGGCATAATCAATCGAGGACTTGCAAAGAATGTTGAATAAACTTAATACAAGCATGAAGAACATGGGCCTCAAAATTAGCGTGAATAAAACGAAAATCATGATGTTTGAGGGAAAAAGTGAGAAAACAATATGCAACATTGTCCTAAATGATGAGAGATTAGAACAAGTTGACAAGTACGTATATCTGGATAGCCTATTCACTAGCGACGAAAAAATAGATGGGGAGTTAGATAGGCGCATAAATAAGGGTAAGCAGGTTATCGGTAGAGCAGGGTCCATCCTCAGAAATAAAAGCATATCAAAAAAAGCTAAAATGGCCATACATAACTCTATTTTCGTACCGACTGTATTATACGTTAGCGAGACATGGACCTGTCAAGAAAAGGACAGGAGTAAAATCAACGCGATCGGCATGAAACCTCTCCGCATAATATGCGGGAAAACACTGATGGACAAAGTCAGAAACGAGACAATCCTCAAAGAATGTGGTACAGGAGAGACACTAGTTGACATATGGGAAAGAAATCAGCTAAGGTGGTTCGGACATCTTGAAAGAATGAAAGATGAACGACTGACCAAGCAAGTATATAAAGGTAAAGTAAATGGCAGAATGCCCAGAGGTAGACCGCCGAAAGAATGGTTAGAATCTGTGAATGAGACATTAATCCGAAGAGACATAAGAAGCCATAGGAACACAAGAGCTTGCATGAAAAAATGCATGGACGTGAAGGAAGCTAGAGTAGTATGCCAGGACAGAAAAGTGTGGCGACAAATAGTTTGTAAACAGAATGACAATAGAGTGCATGGCGCCTGAAACAAAGGCCTTGGATACTAATGGGCCCAAGTGGAGAACCATACATAACAATTTTGTGAGGCTCCTCACTTGGGGTGATCGCTAGAGAGATTGATCAACAACCTGGGTCGGAGCAGTGTTGCCGAATGAACGTGTCATTTAAATAAATGACACGAGAATTCCAGATCAATCTAAAACATCTATCAATCTAAAACATCTATACCTAACACCTATATAACT
Organism: Andricus quercusramuli; assembly: GCA_932178445.1. Classification (NCBI taxonomy): domain Eukaryota; kingdom Metazoa; phylum Arthropoda; class Insecta; order Hymenoptera; family Cynipidae; genus Andricus; species Andricus quercusramuli. The sequence goes on along the minus strand of CAKNXH010000059.1, from coordinate 951,760 downwards.
ATATACCTTACACCCATACACCTTATACCCATACACCGACCCACTTGATACATATATACCTACTCACTATTTTCCAACCGAGCAAGTCACGCCTACCTCGAAAGGAAAATGGCTTGATGGTATAATAACAATAATAATAATCAGAATGGTCCAAATCTGGCTTTAAACCATTTTTAAATTCATATTTTTTTTAATTAATGCGAAATTTTTGGAAATTGAATAAATTTTATAGAATGACACTAGTTAGAATTAATTTCTTATTACACAAGAAACAAAAAACAGTTTTATTACAAATTACTTTTTGTTCAAAGTGAAGTTTCTTAAATGCTTATTATTGTTAAAAGCTAGAAAGGTTTCGAGTACTTAAATGTCTTTGAGTACTCAAAATTTGTGGGTTCTTGAACAGTTTCGCGTTTTTAGAAGATTTTGGGTAAAGAATGTCGATTTTTTTTACCCCAATTTTGTGTTCAGCAATCCAGGAACACTCTTCATGTATCGATTTTCATAAACGAGTAAAAGATTCTCAAATAAAAAATATTTCATGTTAAGGCATCAGAAAACTATCGAAATCTCTTTGACAATGAATGCTGTTTCTATTAAAAACCTAAAGAAGGCCGTTTTTAAACTCATTTTTACGTTTTACTATGATACCTCGTATGATACAGCTATTTTTTTAGCTATAATTAATGGTATCAGTGGATAGTGTTTAGTCTATTGGGTTTGAGTTCCATATATTTCATTTTCAATCGATTGATGATTACTTTAGATGCATGGCAACCGCATTTAATATAATTGATAAAAGAAAGTTTTATTTATTGACATTTCGGGAATAGGATCAGATGTGATTTTCGTATCAGTATCATTGATTGAAGCGCACTGTGAACTGTAAAATTTTTGAGCGAAAAGTAAATGCTCCTTATAACCTTACGGAATCTTTTAATTCCTTTCGAAATCTTAAAAATTCTTGAAATTTTGCGAAATTTCTGTAAGTTTTGTAAATGCTGTAAAGATTCCTTGAAATCTTCGATATGTTCTGAAATCTTACGAAATCATTTGAAATTTCTTACAAATTTTTGAATCTTTTGAGATTTTAGATAATCCTATTAAATTCTTTAAAATCTCATGAAATGTCTCGAAATCTTTTTCAATACACTATGTTCTTTGTAATCCCTTGAAATTGTTAAATTCCTTCGAATCTTTTTGAATTAACGTGTTCTTTAAAATCCTTTGAATTTTTTAAAAATCCCTTCAAGTTTGTGAAATTCCTAGAAATCTTTTTAAATCCTGTGCAATGTCTTTGAAATACACCGAAGCCTTGTATGGAATCCTTATAGAAATCCCTAGAAGTCCTTTACAATTTCATTCCATTCCATTTCATCTACTCCCTAAATTTCTCCATAAATTCTTCGAAATTCCCTAACATTCCTTGAAATCCTTTAACATCTTTGATACCCCTTTTAAATCCTTCTGAAACATCTTGAAATATGTTCCAATACTATAAAAGCTTTGAAACTATATAAAATCCTTTCAAATCTTCGATATCTTTTGTAATTTAAATAAATCCCTTGAATTGTTTTGAAATCTCTGATACACTTTGAAATCTCTTAAATTTAATTTCTTTAGATGCCAATCAGCGAAGGAGTTTGAAAATATGTTTGAAGGCATACTGAAAAAAGTTGCATTATACTAGAAAACAATTTGAGAAAATAGTAACATTAGCCTATTTTTTTCAAAATAGTAGCATTGTTAAAAAAAATGTGTAAAATAGTGTAACTTAAGTCCGAGGCCTGCGATTACACCAGTCTGATGTTGACAGGAATTGAAACCAGCGATTATTTAATTCAAATTTCATAGTAACACAAAAGCCCTTACATGTATATAAAAAATTCTTTTCTCAATGCCCTTAACGGTTTTTTTTAACACTCATGCATTTTTACTGGAAAAAATAGACGTGTAAATTTTTTTCGGGTAAATTTCAAGTGTCTAAATTTAAATTTTTGCGCAACAAAACAAACAATTATACAATAAGTTGATATGGTAACCATACCCAACTTCCTGGGTTTTTATCACATTAGGTGTTTTTCATTACACTTTTAATTATGAAAATGATAAAATGAACATTTTATACACTCTGACGGGGTATTTACAAATGATTATTAATTTAAGTGAAACAATAAAATTTTGAGTTTACAAGTATTTGTCATCTTCTCATACGCATTCAATTTAAAATAGTTAAAATGATCTGAAAATTTTAGAAAACTGTTGAACGCTCGTTTATATTTATATAAATCAGTTTTCCAGAAGAAAATTGCATGGTTAATTTTAGCAATGTATTCGTCATATATATTGGTTACATAAAGAGAACGCAGTGTGGTGTTAAGCGCGCATTCATAGAATATTTAAAGATTTAAATATCAAAATATAGAAGGCGCCATGAGTGTTAATCCAGGTCAAACAGTTAGGCTAAATAAAAATATATTTTTGAATACACTGATACGACACAGCTTTGTATTAAAACAATGAAGTAGATACAAAAAAGAAATTCTTCCACCCATAAGACCGAAACCTATGGCCGTTCGATCGAACTGCGTTTTTTATATATTACAAAAAAACTCTTCAAGAATCGCACGTCGACCGATGAAAGCGGAGATAATCGCAAAATTAAACTCGCCAGCGGTTCAGTTTAATTGCTTTTATCATAACAGTCGGTCATTAGAAGAATTTTATTATTCGTTTCTTCCTCGCCACCTCATTGGCCACACACTTTTGGTACAGAGCGCCTTTAACTAATTTACCAGGTGAAAAAAATCGCCTCTTTAATTCGCACATATATTTATTTTATAAATTTATCCATTTTTATTTCCAAAGACCCTCTCTTCAAAATTTCAAATTCCTTGGAAACTAGAAATTCGGAATTTTTTAGAGAGGTTTACAATTTTCAGTTTCTCTGAAAAACTTTGCTTTCATCTCCTTTCGCAGAAACTGTCTGTCCAAAGTTTTCCAAGAGTATCAAAGTCTTTTTCCACCAGGAAAGTTTATTGTGATATCAGGAGATATGTAAAGTGGATTCACAATGGCATTATTTTTTTATAATATAATATTTCGAGGAAAATGTAAAGCCAGTAGAGGATTATTAACTGACTAGAAGATGTGAGTTCAAGAAGTTTTTTTTTTAAGTGACTCCTGAGGGACAAAGGGTGCCTTTATTCTTAGAGATTTAATGCCCTTGGTTTAGGATTAGCAATTACTCTAAAAATTTTAATAGTAGCCGTAGTAACAGTCACTTTATCGATAATACGTATTAATTAGTATTGTCTGATTTTGAACTACGTCGGAAATGACGCACTTTTCTACTACTCCACTCTAAAAATGGCAATTTTTAAAACGATTTTAAAATCACTAAAATCTTGACAATACAAGTTTTTCTGATAAAATCATTTTGCTCGAGAAATACAATTAACTGTCTTGATACTCAAATTTCGGAGAATGACACTCGTACAAATAATAAAGTTTAACATTAACTTATTTTCGATAAGTTTTCAAATATATTTTTAGACCTGTAATCATGGGTCATAAATCATTCATTCTCGCCTATCCTATTTTTAAGATTAGGTATAAATAATGTTTACAAAAATATGAATTTGGGAAGGCAAACTCTCAATAAAATTTGATGAATTATTCAAGTAACTACTCTTAAAAATTGTACTCATACGAAGTATGCTTTTCAGTAGATCATACCACGAAGAGTTTAGTTTTGTCAAAACAAATTTTTTTCGAATAGAGAAGCACTTACATATACATATATTTTGTAAATCTTGCAGATGAAAATTTTTTTGTGATGTAGTATTCTCTCTGAGAAAGTTTTATCATGGTATTTAAAACTGCAAGATTTTTTTTTTGATTGAAAGGAATCCACATCTTTTAAAAATGTAAAGTAGAGTTAATGAATGCGCTCTGCAATTATTTTTGGTAGGCCTTCACGAGAAAAACAATGTTGTGGATGCACAATTGCAAAACGATATTACAACAATAATAAATTATTAACGTTATTGTACACTACTTACACGTTATCTTAGCTTATATTTGGTAGATGATACGTTACATACACGACAAAATTGTCATTAACGATTGATCGAGTGCACGTGTGGTCGGTTGACGTGACTGTGATCGCAGGAAGACTGGCGTAATTTATAAATGTATGTTGCAAAAATTATCGATACCTTCACATCAACCTTAAAAAGTGTTTTAAAAAGTTTCTTTAAAAAATTCTCGGTGGAGAATTTTATAATTCTTGAAAACTTCTATTTAGGAAGGATCGATCCTGAAGGAGAGGAAATGACGCTAGGACATTTTGTTATATCTGCGGAATATCAGTGTTCACGTTCTGATGATTTGTTGGTATTGGGGTCGTTGTTTTATTTAAAGTTGATAACTTTGACCGTTTTTCAATACCCATGTTTTCATGAAAATTGATCTTCCTCACGATCGTTTGGCCCGCTCTAGATCTCGGGATTTTAGTCGTCCTCACAATCTCTCGACGTAGTTTCCGGGGAAGGTACCAAAGTATCCGGTCCGCTGACTGGAACCCACGTACCATCCATCGTCGCATTTTTCCATTACGTAAACCGTATCCCCTTCTTTTAATTCCAATTCGTCTTCGTTCTGCGGTCTGTAGTTGTACAACGCTCGGTATCTGAAAAAATGTTTAATAAATAAATAAAAATAACCAAGACAACAAACACGCGCGCTTATTCAAAAAAAGTGTAAATAGGGTACATGTATCGTTTGTGACCACGCTTGTTCCGTTAGTAGCCACTCATAGAATATTTTTATATTTTAAATACTGAAAACATCTAAATTCGTCAAAAACACAATTAATTAAGTACTTTATTATTATAAGTTCTAATATTGACAATTAGTAAATATTTTAGAAAATTGCTACTAATACTTAAATGGGCACAAATCCTTTAAAAACAATAAAAGTATTTGTTTATTTTAAAATAAGTATTACATACTAATTAGTATTAAATGAGGATTTGAATAGTCTTAAAACCTTTTGAAACCTTTTAAACCTTCCAAAATTTTGAAATATTCCTTGAAATCTTCTGAAGGATCATCAAATCCTATACATTTCTCTTAAACCCCATAAAAAATGTTAAAATAATTTAAAATATGTTCCCTTATCATGTTTTAAACCTATTGGAATTACTTGAAATCCTCAGAGTCCCATTTAAATCTTTAACAATATTTTGCAATCCCTACAAATCCTCTGAAATTTCTTAAAATGTTTAGAAACCACTTAAAATCCTGCGAAACTCCCCAAAATCGTTAAAAATAATTAAAAATGCTTTAAAATCCCTTGAAATATTTTGATATTTTTCGACAATCCTTAAAATCTTTTGAAATACTTTGAGTTCTCTAGAAATCCCTTGAAATCTTCTGAAAGAAGTTGAAACATTTAGAATTTTTGTAATATCCCGTAAAATGTATCTTAATTCCTAGAAGTATTTTATAATCAGTTGAAAGCCATTAAAAATCTGTGAAGTCCCTTAAAATCTTTCATATGCCATGAAATCTCAAAAGATTCTTGAAAATTCCTATAAATATCCATGAATTACTTAAAACCCTTAATAAATCTGCGAAAACCCTTGAAATATTTTTAAATTAATTGAAAATCATGTGGAAGTGCTGTAAAATGTCTTGAAATATTTGGAAGTACTTCGAAAGTCCCTAAAAAATCGTTGAAAATACCATTTAATTCCTCAAAATTCTTTGAAATCTATTAAAACCCTTAAAATGTTCGTAATATGTCCTGAAATATTTTGAAACCCATTGAAAAAGCTTTAAATATTTTTTTATTTCCCCAAATACCTGGAAATCTTTTTAAATCTATTAAAATTCTTGTAAATCATATGAAAGTCCTTAAAATCTTTTATAATGCTTTAAATAGTCTCTAGAAATTGTTTGAAATCGCTTGAAATCTTTTTAAATCCCCTGAAATCCCATAAAATTCTTTGTAATCTTTTAGATTGGTCTAAAATCCCTTAAAATCCATTAAAATTCCTCGAAGTTTCTTGAAATCTATTGAAATCACTTGCAATAATCAGAAATATTTCGTAATTTCTTAATAATGATTTATTTTGAAGTGTTTTTTCCGTAGACAGTACTTTTATACCTTTCTGAACATGTTTCCCAATAGAAGTTTTTTGTTAGCTCAAAATTCGCTCGACTCACCATTAGCTTGAAGATATGAATGCATGCTTTATGCAATGTCTCAAGTAAAAATTAATAACATTTAATTGAAAGAATATAATCATATGTTATTTACTCTAATAGTCGCAGAACATAATTAAGAAGTTTTTTTGCAAATTTCATTAAAAAATCCCAAATATTGGCTGCATCGCGACGAGTTGAAGTTAAAAAACGTTTTTTTTTACGGCTTTTTTGGGTTAACTTAGAAAACGGCAAAAACTTTTCTGCCCAGAGAAAAAAGATACGCAATTAAATTTCCTGAAATTAAATGTAGTTTGGAAATTAAAATGCGAAATTTGATTTAAAAGTCTCCAAGGGCTAACGCCGTTCAGCAAAAACAGTTTTTAGGTGGTTATAGAATCAGCCTCCTCAAAAGTAGGTAAAATCTGCAAGTAAGCTTCAGTATCTTCCACAAAATTGATAACAAACTACTTAAAACCAATATTTTTTTATTTAATGAACAATTTCCAAAATTCCTCACTTTTAAAGGATCCTTAATTTTTTCTTGGGATTCAACATTAAAATTCTTCGTTTTAATCAATTTTTATTTCTGATTCAATTTTCATTTTGTAAACTGAATAATAATTGAAAATTAAACTTACGGCATTGGTTCAGAGTGTGTATCGATGTGCAAAGTTTCATTGACAGGCGCAACATGCAGTTTACTTCCTCCCATTCGTGGCTGAAAACGAAAGAATTAATTCATATTTTCAACAAAAATATTGACTGCAATATTTTGAATATTTAGTATGAATGAAACAGATAACAGACACTCTGGATGTCCGAAGAAAATTAAGTAGTTTGAAATATCCATGAGATCGCTTCTCCGTTTGGCCTTAATTTTTGATTTTCGATTTACCGATGAGTTTCATGGGACTCAATCAATATTGTTTTTCCAAAAAAGACCTTTTTATGATACTTTTCACTACAATGAGAGACTCACCAATGAATTATAATGGGGCTGTGATGAGTTAGTGTTAACTGGCATTGATGGTGTGTAATGATGAGGTCCCATGCTCATTTTACCACCGGCAGATCCATTGGATAATAGACTGTGAGCTGCTGGCGAGGCAACAGGTTTGACCTGGACGGGAGTTTCTAAAATGAAAATATTTTGATAAAAACGTTAAAGCGCATTATAGTTCTCCGTCTCTTATGATGTATGCTCAAATGATTAAATTTTCATTATTTTTATTATAATGTGAATTAAACAACAAATAAACGTGAGCATGAAGTACCCAGAAAAAAATAAACGATTGAATAAAAATTTAGTGAATCGGTTTCTTTTAAGAAAGAGGATTGGATGATCGTCTTCTGAATCGGAATGACGCGTTTGAATCGAATCGAATTGAATTGGTCGCTATCGGAAATGGCCAAGATTGCGGATTCACTAAGGCTTCAGATCGATTCAAATTTTTTAATCGGTTTTTTATTTCTGGGCAATTAAAAATTACAAATAAAATCCTTAGCTTAAATAATGATACAACTGAATAATAAATTCAGCATCAATTCTTCTAATCAATAATCTACCTGGCCTGTGTCCTGGTTCTGCGAGTACATCGACATAAGAGATCGGAAAGATTCCTTTTCTACTTCCAATCCGACCTTCATACCAATTTTCGTCAACCCTTCTCGTTAATACCACCATTTCTCCTGCAATGCAAAAAATTTTTTTTCAAAAAATGGTATTATAGTATAGATTCACTAAAAAAAAATTTCTACATCAGAATTCTTTTCTGGAATACTATATAACATAATATTAATTTATAATTTATTATACCTTTCGCTAAGGACAATTCCAGATTTGTCTGAGCGATAAAATTGAATTTGGCTCGTGCTTGTCCTTCATATGGTTTCTTTGGTGTCGTTCTAATTCCATCGTATGGAAGAATCTGCAATAAAAACAACATACTTAGATGGCTTTCAATCTTCCAATTGAGGACAAGACACATTGTGCTTCTTTTTCACCCTGAATTAAAAATCAATTTTAATCATTATTCTTTTTATTCCCAAGCAAACAAGTAAGCTCTGTTTTGTACATAATTACACAAATTTATTTTTAAAAGTATAGAAAAACTGAATTTATAATTATATGGTGTCATTCCACAAGAAAAGGCACCACTTTGTCGATTGTAGTTTAGAAGATATTTGTGCTTTTCAGAGAGGCCGGAGGTCAGAAAAAACCTGCAAATCAGGGAAACGTCAGGGAACTGTATTGAATCACGGTAAATAAATTTTGAATGTTTAAATTTCAATTTGAAATTGCTTGTCTATTCTAAAAATGTTACAAGATTAAGATTCTAGTCAGACAATAATTAGGGAATTTTGAAAATGAATTTTTGTGGCCAACCTGATATAATATTCTTGTCACTAATTTATTTGCCTTGTATTTTAATTTTTATTTATTTTGCAGTTGCTTCCTCCTGAGGATTATATTTTTGTTTAAAAATTTTATTATTTGGTTGAAAATTCAAAAATTTTATTATAAAGCCATTCTTCTTGGTTAAAAATTCAACTGTTTTATTGAAAATTCATCTTTTTGGGTTGAAAAATCAAATATTTTTGTAGGAAGTTAACTTTTTGTTGACAATCCGTCTTTTTGGGTAGAATTTTACTGTTTTTCATTTAGAATTTAAATATTTTTTCGTTGAAATTTTACATTACTCATTGAAAAGTGATCTTTTTTGGTTGAAAATTGAACTACTTGGTTGAAGGTTAACGACTTTGTTAACAGAAAACAATTTTTTCTGGAAGATTCATCATTTTTTGAAAATTAATTCTTTTAATTAAAAATTTATTTACTCCCATTGATGATTAATAATTTTAGTTGAAAATTCATTTCTTTGGTTGAAAGTTGAACTATTTTGTTAAAAATTTATCGTTTTTATTTAAAAATTCAATGATTTTGGTGAAAGTTAATTAACATACTGTGTTGAAAAAAATTTGGTTGAAAGTCCTTCTTTTTGAAAGTTTAACAATTTGAACAAACATTTCTTCTTTCTCGACTGAAAAATGTTCATTAGTTGAAAATTCGTCTTTTTAATTGGAAAGTCCATTATTTTTGTTGAAAACTTACCTCCTCAGTTGAAAATTTGACTATTTGTTGAAAATTCCTTTTTTTTGTTTGTTTGAAATACATTTTTTTACTGATTGAACTTTCCCATTTTTGATTGAAATTTTTTTTTTTACTTTTAAAATTTTATTTTTTTGTTGGAATATCAACTATTGCATTTTTTGTTGAGAATTTAACTTTGTAGATTGAAAATTCAACTTGTTGGTCAAAGGTTCAACTATTTTGCTGAAAATTCGTCTCTTTTGCTTTAAAGTTCAACTGTTTGGTTGTAAATTCAAGTGTTTGTTTAAAAATTAATTTTTATTGTTGTTGAGAATTTAACTATTTGGTTGAAAATGCAACAGTTTTTTGTTGAAATTTATTTATTTATTTTTTTGATAATTGGACTATTTGGTCGAAAATTCATCTCCGAAGGTATAAAATTCAAGTATTTTTCGATAATTCAACTGTTTTGTTGTATATTAGTCTGGTTGGATAGAAAATTTGTCCTTTAAATTGAAAATCCATTTTTTTTTATTGGAAAGTCATCATTTTTGGTTTAAAAAAAATAAATTTGAATATTTGGTTGAAAATACAACTGTTTTATGTTGAAGTTTAATCTTTTTTGTTTAAAAATTCGAGCACTTGGTTCAGAAGTCATCATTTTTGGTTAAAAATTCAACTACTGAGTTGAAATTTTAATTATTTTGTTGAATATTCAACTATTCTTGACTCCCGGAAGTGACCGCTAAAGTGGTACCTTTTCTTATGAAATAATTATACATTTAATTCTGAAGAAAGATTCTTTCAAAGAAGATAATACCAGTTCCTCATTTGAGTTAAAATGTTATAAAAATATTTTACCTCGACATAATTGAAGGGGAAGAGTCCTATCATGGCATTGTGTTCTCCCTCAAACCAATTTTTGTCCACCTGACGCCTGACGAAGATGAGATCTCCTCTTCTGAACGTCAGCTCCCTAGGAGACTGACCAATAAAATTGTAAAGCGCTCTTGCCACCAATCTTGGTTCCGGTGTTTGCTCCTGAGATCTGCTTCTGTGGCTAAGGTCGTCGAGAAAATCATCGTATCGGTTCAAAGAGATCGGGGATTTCTGGGAAGGTCTGCAATTTTAAAAGAAGTCCATAAAGTGCAATCGTCCAGAAACAGGAAATTGTTTCTAGGCCTATACAATAATATTCAACTCTTCTTATTAAAAAGAATACGTTGAAATATTTAATATATTTTTCTTAAGAAAATTTTACCTACTGAGGATAAAAGTTATATTTTTCTAATTTTCTAAAAAAATTAACTTAAATTAAGTTCAACCAAAAAGGTTGAAAGCAGGTCCAAAAGGGGCTGGTAAGTTAAATTTTATTCTTGTATTTCTTTCTGAGATGACTTTTGTTTACTTAAGATAGATAAAAAAAATTTGAATATTCTATTAGTGCTAAAATGATTTTTACTATCGCGACTTCCTATTTTTAATTATAAACCAATTATATTAGGAAGCATTTTAAACACGAGAATAAGTATTTCGTTTAATCTTTTAAAATACCATTGTCAAAAAATAAGTGCTGCTTAAATAAACTATGTTTCATTTAAACGAAGATTACATTTGAATTCAACAAATTTTGTTTGCTTCAAACAAATTTTACTTTATTCACATAAAGTTTCTTCAAATCGAACAAATCCTTTATTAAACTCAAATAGATGTTTCTTTTCACTTTAAATAGAGTTTTTGTTTAATTCAAATACATTTTATTTTAATAGAATCATATTCAAATATATTTAAATAGAGTTTGATTTGATTAACATTTTGTCTGTTTGAAACAAAGAAATATTTTTTTCAATATATGTGCTTGAATATTTCTATATTTAGAGTCCCTATACCAAAAAAGCATTTGTTTCATTAAAAAATTTTTATACTGAAAATATGACAATATAGCAGAAAATAGCTACTAACGGGTTAATGGCCAGAAACCCTATCAAAACAATACAAATAAATATTTCCGGACCACTTGTGAAATCTTTTTAAAACCTTTTAAACTTTTCAAAATTACTTTAAATGCCTTGAAATGTTTTGAAATCTCATGAAATCCTACACAATTTTCTGAAACCACACAAAATCCTTCAACACAATGCCAAATACATATTTGAAATACTTAAAAAAAAGTTAAAATCCGTCCGAATCAATTGCAAATTTTTGAAAGACCGTACAATTCCATGAATTTTGTTGATATCCCCTGAAATACCCTGAAATCCTTTGAAACCTGTTAAAATTACTTGAAATCGTTAGAGTCCCATTGAAATATTCAATAATATTGTGCAGTCCCTAGAAATCTTCTTAAATTCTTTGAAATGTTTAGAAACCACTTAAAATCCTCTTAAACCTCTTGAAAACTTTAGAAAACTTTAGAAATAATTTAAAATCTTGTGAAATCGCTCGACATCTTTTGAAAGCACTTGACATCTCTCTAAATCCCTTAAAATTTTATAAAATTAGTTGAGATCTATAAAAAGATGATGAAATCCTTTGAAATTTTTGATATACCTTCAGATCTTGTGAATCCTTCGAAATATTTTGAAATATGTACTTCGATAATAATAGCAATATTTAAAAATACTATGGGGTCTCTAGAAATCTCTTTAAAAAATTTTTAAACCATTTTAAACCTTTACAAGTTTCGTAATATCCTTTGAAATAGTTCGATTCCCATTGAAAACTTGACAAAATCGTTCAAATCTCTCTAAATCCTTTAAAATCTCCTAAAATTAGTTGAAATCCATAAGGAACCTGTGAAATCCCTTGAAATATTTCAAACAACTTCTATAATCCTTAAAATCTTTTTAAATACTTTAGTGTCTCTAGAAATCTCTTGGTCCCATACCTTTTTTGAAACCACTTGAAACCTTTACAAGTTTTTGCAATTTATTTGTTTGAAATAATTGATGATAAGTTAATAATATTGAAATTGAACTAAATTAATAATATTTTGAAATAATTCATTTGAAATATTTTGAATCCCATTGAAAACTTTGACAAAAACGTTCAAATATTTCTGAATCCCTTAAAATCTTCTAAAATCAGTGGAAATCCATAAAAATCCTCTAAAATTCCTTTATATACTTCCAAATGCCATGAAATCTCAAGAGACTTTTGGAAATCTCTTGAAATATTCTCGGAGTACTTAAAATCCTTAGAAAATATGTGGAGTCAATTGAAATATTTTTAAGTTACTTGCAATGCTTTTGGAAGTGCTGTGAAATCCCTTGAAATATTTTTAAATACTTCGAACATGTCTAAAATCTTTGAAAATATTTTGTGATTAAAAATCATTTGAAATCACTTAAAATATTTTTAAATTTCTTGAAATCCCCTAGCATTCTTTGTAATCTCTTAAAATGGTCTAAGATCCCTTGAAATCCTTTGAAATTCCCGGAAATCTCTTAAAATCTGTAGAAATAAGTCGGAATAATACGAAATACTTCGAAAACGTTAACATTTCTTAAAACTCTATACAAAGAAATATTATAATTCTAAAATCTTTTGAAATTTGGTGAAATCTTTGAGAATCTTTAAAATCTCCATGTCCGGTTGTACATTCAAAATTTAAATGATCAACCTTTTTGGTATTAAGGTATTAATGGCAACAAAGAATTTTCCTTATTTACTGAAATTGCGTTCTATTAATTTATTAAAGTAAATAATTCAGGGTCTGTATTCGTAATATTAACCAAATATGTCGCCACCATAACGATCACAAGTTAAATTAAAAGCTGTAAACACGTTGAAAGTTAGCACAATGTATTGTCTTGAATATTTATTATTGAAGGCTCCATTTTGCTGCATATTTGTCTAAAAAATACACTTATAGTTAATATTTCAAATAATTAAAAGAAATACTATTCTTTCAAGAATGCTCTCTAATTTTAATGTTTTTGAATTAAAAATAGAAAGAAGTACAAAAAGAAACTTTAACTTATCAGCCCATTCTGGACCTGATATCGACCCAAATATATTTTTTTTTTAATTTTAGAGATAAAAATCAACTTTTCTTTGCTTTAAATCTCACGCAATTGAAGAATATCATTCATTTTCTTTAGATTGTTGACAAATTTAAATTATTAACGATCCAAAAATTATATTAACAAAATGTTTTTAGAAATAAAATATTGTAGCTCGTTAAAATGAATGCTGTTTTAGTAGATTTTTTCTATTCTAAACAAGTTTTTTTCACAATACACATGGTAAACATCTGGTGAGTATATAGTTATATAGATATTAAAAAGGCAAACAATTTTTAAACATAGATTACTATTCATCTTGAGTTGAACTTAATCGAGACTAGCCGCGAATAATTTCCATAAAATGGAATCTCTCTTGTTCAAATGTACATATTTATTATACAAAAAAATATTTATGAAATATTTATATAAAAATAAATTACAATATTCTCCACGTGAAAAGCTGTACACAAAAAAATTGAATAGAGATCTTCATTGCATCAAAATTTGACGTGGGTGGTAGATTGTACCCTTAAAAAGTAATAAATAGAAACAAACTTCTAAGAGCTAAGATAATTATTTCATTTGTTTTTTTCATATATAAACAAGAGTTATTAAGTCCAGCTTGAAGCCATCAATTAAATTTAAATTCTTTGAGAATACGAGTGCATTTAATGAATGAATATGGACAGGATTTCTAGCCTGTAACTGAAAGATAAGATGCTGTTACAAATTTAATTACTGTCAAGATAAGAAGTCTTTATTTTTTCCATATTTCTATACATCACGCGTGGCTAACAATGCTCTATTTTATTTTTAACGGGACTAGCCATAAGGTTTGGTGATGTTTATCGTCCGTGCAAGAAACATTGTATGACCCTGATTCATTGCTAATTTTTGCATGAATGGTACACACATGAATTCACGAAATTGTTCTCTTTTGAAATTTCTTCACTTGGAAATTTTTTCGAAAAAATGAGATAATTATGACAATTATAAATCTAAAATTATATATGTTCTTATAAAAAAAAAATGGAAATTGTTCATAATGACTGATGTAAATGTACAGAAACTTTTAAATAGATATCTGATAATATCTCAATAACTGTGGTGTTTTTAAATTTGTTTAAACTTGATTCTTCAAGGAGTACTAATTTTATTGAATTAAACCTTATTGAAGGCGAAATTAATGGAACTTTCATTTATTGTTAACACATGACTGGCTTGTGCCAATTTTGACTGGAATATATTTTTTTTCGGAATTTTTCTGGATATGTTTTGGGGACGCCCCTTTTTCAGAAATCTTCATTTCTAATGCATTGCGCGCCTAAATAGTCAGAATCAGAATTTAAGTGCAAAAAATTCCCTGTAAAATTAAAAAAATCAATATTTTGTATATTTTTTCTGAAAAATGTTTCATAACGAATATTTCTAACTTGGAAACTATTTAAGACAAAACATAACATTTTTTTTAATTTTACAAGAAATTCTGTGCACTTAAATTCTTGTTCTGACTACTTAGGCGCGCAATTCACTGAGAAATAGCAATTTTAAAAAACAGAATTTTTGCATTTGTCTTAAACAAATTTAAAGCATGTAACTTGATTTTTAGTTATCAGAGGATTTAATTATATGCCAAACTAGAGGGTTTACATCAATAAACAGTACGTTTCCAATGATTCCAACCAAAACAGACTTAATGAAGCTAACAAAAAATTAAAAATTGAGATGTTCTTACAAAAGAGGTGCACCGATTTGTTCAATATAGGGCTTTAAATACTCAGGAGACATGTCTAAAACTTATTTTAAGAAAAACTAGAATGGGCAAGAACCTTTCATGCAAAATTAGCTCAAGCCAGTGTTCAATTTTCAGATTTAATTTAAGTTTTCAAGAAACTTCCACTTTTTCTTAGTCGAAAACTCAATTGTTTTGTTGAAAATTCATCGTTTTGGATAGAAAATTTGTCCCTTAGTTTTAAAATTCATCTTTTGGTGAAAAAGTTACCTTTCTTAGTTGAAAGTTAAAATTCATTTTAATTGAAAAGTCTACTATTATAAGTGTGGTTTAAAATTCATATCTTTTGGTTGGAAATTTAATTATTTTGTTGAAAATTCAACTATTATTATTTTGAAAAGTCATCTTTCTTAGTCCAAGATTCAGCTGTTTTATTGAAAATTCGTCTTTTTTGGTACAAAATTCGTCCTTTTAGATTGAAAATTCATCTTTTGATATAAAAGTAATCTTTTTTCGTTGAAGGTTAATTCTTTCTGATTGGAAAGTCTACTATTATAATTTTGGTTCAGAATTCACCTCTTTTTGTTGAAATTTTAATTATTTTGTAAAAACTTCAATTACTTTGTTCGAAGGCAATCTTATTTGGTTGAAAATTAAACTACCTAGTTAAAAGTTGAACTGCTTAGTTAACAGCTGAACTACTTTGTTAAAAATTCATTTATTTTTAAATTGAACTATTTTGTTGAAAATTCGTTTTTTATCCGAAACTATTTTTTTTTTATTGAAAATTTAACTATTCAATTTTTGTTTGAAAATTGATATTTGATGGGTAAAACTTTAACCAGCTGATTTAAAATGCATATTTTCCGGTTAAAAATGCAATTTTTGGTAGAAAATTCTTCTTTTTGGCTTCAATTTCAACAGGTTGGCAAATAAATTCAACTATTTAGTTGAAAGTTCAACTTTTTAGTTAAAAATGAGTTTATTAGATTGAAAATTCAACTGTTTAGTTGAAAATGAACCTTTTTGCTGAAAATTCAACTGTTTTGTGGAAAACTCGTATAGTTGGGTTCAAGTATCAACTATTACAATTTTTCGTTGAATATTCATCTTTATTGCTGCTGAAAATTGATATTTTTTAGTTTAAAATTCAACTAATTGATTAAAAACCGATATTTTCAAGTTAAAATATTCAACTTTTTTTTAGAAATATAAAGTATTTTAATAATTTTAATAAAAATATTTTAGAACAAAAATAAAAATTTTGGAATCTTTCAGGTCAAGGTAATATTATTAATTTTCTTTTGCAACATGTAACATTACAAATACTAGGCCTTGTGGAAAGTTGGAGTTGTATTTCTCAAAAGTTAAAACTTTCATGGATGATTTGAAATATTTCTTGACTTGAAGTTGAGATTTCTAATATAACTTTTGGCTGAAGTGAGAAGTCGAACAATTCTGAAAAAAATGGTGTACATAGACGAAAAAAAAAAATATTGCAAAATCCTAAACACCTAAGAGCATAATCTGTATTTCTCCTAATGCATTTTTCAAATAAATATTCAGAACTCGACAAACTGAATCGCAGCAATAAAGTTAATACTTTCAACGTTGAAAACTTAAAAATTGAAATAAAAGTTTATGAACTTATGTCGATAAAAATAAGCAAAGAATCAATGAAAGTTTATATAAATATGACCTGATCATCATAGAACGTAGTATAACTGATAGCAATATCATAAATGATGCTATTTTTCTAAAAGGAACTTGTTTCCTGTGACGTGAGATAAATATCAATTATTATATTTTGCATCAGCATCATTCGCCGATTGTCAGATCGCGGTGTCTGCTGGGTATTTTGTAGAAAATTCGTCTTTTTGGGCTGAAAATTCTACAATTTGGTTGAGTTTTTTTTTTCTTGTCTGGCAAATCGGTATTGCTTTTTTGAAAATTCAATCATTTGGTTAAAAAATAACCTTTTTATTAAAATTCGTCTCTTTGGCTTGAAAATTGATCTTTCTTGGCTGGAAATAATTTTTTTTCTTTGAAAATTCATTTTATTGGGTTTAAAAGTTAAATTTTTGCTCAAACATTCGAATTTTTAGTTTAAAAACTGAACTCTTCTATTGAACATTCATCATTATTTTAATTAAAAGAATTTATTCCCCTATTATTCCCCTATTATAACCGCATTTCCCTGTTTTTATATCATTTTCTGGTGTGAAGTCTGAAATTTGAGAATATCTGAGAAATGAAAAACTCACATAAAATTGTCTGTATGACGTCGCGAGTCGATATCGTGAAGTTCCTGAAGATATTTCCGACGTCTCTCCTCCTGGTACACCCGGCGCATATTTTCCGCACTTCTGCGAGCGAGTTCCTCTTCGCTCAGGTGCTCTTTTGCTTCCGTACGAACTGGGGAACGATAGTGAATTGTCACCTCGCCTTCCACATACCGCCTTGGCGATTCTGCAGAAAAATATATTCATTAGTTATGAAAAGTTTCATCTTTATAATGTATGATAGCTGACACAAAAACAAAGTAAGTAATATTTTTATAAAGTATGAGTAATATATTAATATTCAGCATAAGGTATTCAGAATATTACAATATATTTATATTTTGCATTATGCATTTCAGCAACTGCGAATGTTAAACTGTTGCTAAAAATATTTATATTATTAAATTTTCTTCAAGCATGCGGAGACCTGTATGAAGTTCATGATAATTCTGCATGAAGAGGATAATATAACACGATGCTCTAATAAGAATGATTAATAAATTATGTTTACGATTCTGGCTTGCAAGCAAAAGGTTTTAAAGCCCTGTTTGACCTCTGATGCATTCTAGGACGTTTATTTTAAGAATTAACTATTTAGGTACCAAACTTTTAATATAAGGTTATTAAAGCAGGTACAAAAACAAAAATAAAAATATGTGTTTATAATTAGAAGTAATTAGTTCATGAAAATAATTCAGGAAGTGAATAAGTTCAATTGGAATTGAATATTTCATTTCATAAATATAATAGGATACTAGAAAATATGACATATGGAAATTTGATAACATTGAAATTTCAGCTTATGCAAGATAATGATGACAAAGTGTGAATTTTCTTTCTTCGACAAAACGAAGATGTGGTAGAATCCATTTAATAACACCTTCAGAAGAATTCTTTTTAAAATTGTCTACTTAAAAAAAAAAAACTTTTCAGATTTGTAATTAATTAGCAGCAAGAATGATTATCATGAATTATTAATAGTCGAGAGCAAATGCAGCTTAAAAGCTGATAAATACACTCCATCTAGTACGGCGGCCCCCATCCGATTATAACCGATTCAAGAAGCTGCTTAACTTCGGTGATAGAATGAGAAGCCTCAAACATTTGCATTTATCCAGGCGGGTATTCGAAATTGTTTATTGCATCATTTTTGGTTTTCATTCTATGAGTACTTTGCTCTCTCTTATTAAAAAAATATATTATTTGCTACCACATAAAGAGTAAGCATTCATGTAATGATTTGTTATTCTATCAAAATTGTGAATATTGATCCTCCTTAAACATTCCCATTGATGACAAAATGATTTCCGTTCAGCAAAATTGAAGAATATAGTAATATTCATTTTTTATTTTGCTCCGGCAATATTTTTTCCAAAAACACACCATCGTCAAATTGTCAAATTTTAAATCAGTTATTGAATATAGATGACAAATTTTGATTTTAAAAATTTTATAAATAATTAAATGTCCAGGTGTGTAGAAAATATTTAATAACTTTACACCGAATTTTAGTGATCTTAACCACGATCAGTTTTCAAATATCTTTTCTACACCCTGAGGAAACATTTTTCGTCCTTTTTCCCCTAATAATTTATATAAACTTATAGACATACCCTCATTCTTTAAAGTATTCTCTCAGAATAATAAAGGCTGAGGTAAATTGGAATGAAACTTCAATTTTTAATTTTATAATCTTTTTAAAAATTTTGCTGTTGTCTATAAAATGAGATGTAGATGTTTAAAAATGATAACCCTAAAGTTTCCTCTAGACTCTATAAAAGTTTCCAGAAATAACATTTGTTTGTATCACCTCTGTTAAGATTTTATGATTTATCTTGAAAATCGTTTACGTTTTCAAAAGTGTCTTATTTTTCATTTATCAGGGTTTCGTAGCCCCAGACCCTTGTAGTTATGGGAGGATAATCAGAGCTGGAGGAATAGAGCCATTACCCACATAGCACACTTCCTGAAAAAAACCAGGTCTATATACCAGGTTTTTTCGGGAAAAGCATAGGTATAAACTTGGAACAGGCCTGATTTTTTTTGGGAGGATGCTATGTGGGTTAAGGGAAAGTAGGGGACATGAGGGGAGAGTAAGTATAGCTGGGGGAGTGAGGGGAGAAGTAATGTAAGTGTGGTTAGGGGGATAGAGAGGATGTGTGGGGGATGGAAGTAAGGGAAGTGATAGTAGTGGTGCAAAAAGTAAAGAAAGCGATGGACGGGGAAGTAAGTGTAGGGGCAGAAGGAAAGAGGATGAGAAGGAGTAAGGGGAGTGTAAGTAGGAGAGGGAGGGAAAGTAGGGGTGGGAAGGGTATGTAAGTGAAAGTAGGGAGTGACGAAAAGTATTGAGGGGAGGGGAGGGCTGATGGTAGCTACTTATGGGAGTGGTAGAAGAGGAGGAGAAGTGTGGGAAGGGAAGTGTAGGTAAGGGCGGAGAGGAGAGGGGGAAGTATTTAGAGAAAGTGTGAAGGGAGTAAAGGGGAGTGAATATGATTTTAAGATATGATCGAATAGGATCAGATAGGATAGAAAAGAGGAGTGAGGGGAGCAATAGGGGAAGAGGGAAAATTTTAACGACTTAATTAACGTCTTAATAGGTTAAGGAACACTTTTTTGTAGGCGCATGGCCCCTACTTTGATTTTTTTTCGTGTATAAGAATTAGAATCTTTGTCGTTTTATTTCAGCAGTTTTGAATAAAATCAACTTCTGTCTAAAATCATTTTTATAGACCTCAATTTACGTAATCGATGACAGGATCCGACTTTAAAGGGCGTCCCATAACGGATATGTGCAAATTTTAAAATATGCCGGTTTTCTAGAAAACGAGACTATCAAAGCGTTCGATCGTGCCTGGTTTTACTTCCGTTGTTCCACATATTGTATATACGCTTATCAACAGTCGTTACTTCGGTCATAAGTTCCGCTCTCGAGTCTCACTTAGCTCATCGGGATTAATTACTGTCAAATTACGAATTAAACTCGTGCGAATTTTCTGCATCAATCGAATTTCTGTTAGCGAAATTGCTATAATTGAACCTTTCAAAGCGAAGTCATTTCCGATTGCAACTCCACAATTTTTAGGGTTTCGTAGCCTACTAGAAGTAGGTGAAGGGAGAAGAAGTAATCGAGAGAAGGGGAAGTAGGGTGCGTTGAGAGTGAAGGGGAAGTAGGGTTCGGAGGAAGTGGGGGGAAGATATGGGACGTAACTAGGGGAAGTGAGGTAGGGGAGGGGAAGTATTTATAGACGACGGAAACAGAGGATCGAGGAGGGGAAGTGGGAAGTGGGTGGTACTGGAAGTAGGGGAAGTATGTAAAGTGGATGGGAAGGGGAGGAGTAGGGGTGACAAGATATGATATTTTCTCTTCAACCACCGGCTAACTTCACTTCATTAAGTGCTCAAGGGAAAACAATGGACCAAATGCATGGGAAAAAACTTTATTTTTGTAATATCTTCGTAATTAGTAATAATTATTATAATTTGATTATTTCATTGAATAGTTCTTAAAAAATAGAAACTTTGTTTCACATACACTTATATAGAAAAAATTAGTTTTTACGAAGATATTAACAAAATAGGGCAAAAATGGACCAAACCCCATGCATTTGGTCCATTGGTTTCCCCTCAGCACTCAACAAAGTGAAGATGCTGGTAATTAAGTGAAAATACCTAATAGGTTATTATTTTTTTAATTCACCTTCTTGATCTTCTAAATTCGTAGCATTTAATCTTTACTCTTATAAACGCAATTTCTATATATTTCTAGCGGAAAAAATCGCGTGATTGCTAGCTGGAAATGGCGGGAAAGGATACGAGAATAACTGTAAAGGGAATTTCACATAGAGTTTATCTTATGATCCGGCATTACGTTACGTGCTATTGCATTTATATGAGAACTTATGTGGACTTTAATTAAACACAATTGGCGAATTTGGAACAACGAAAGTGCCTGCGATATATGACGTCAAGGATTAGAGAATAAAATGAATTTAACGTGTCGCTGAAATGAAACAGAATTCACATTTCAAACGTCATTAGGTTCCGTATTTATGCATTGCAAAATTGTCTTTTTCATCATTGAATACATTTTTTCATTAATCTTCCTGATGTTCAAATTGAATTAGAAAGTACTTCTTGTGGACTATTATTGAAAGATTTTGGGAAAGAAACATAAAACTAATAGAGACGGTAGAATTTTACAAATTTTAATTTATGTACATTATTGCAAGTAGTGAATAGACACTCAAACTTTTGGGGTAGAAGTTTTTGAATGGGAAAATTGTTAAGTAAGTGTAATCTTTGTTTCTGAACATTTTTCGGTAATTGTTTACTTTGATAAACTTCCAAATTTTATAGTAAATGGTTTAACACCATTTGGAAAATCTTCTTTCTAGACTAAAAGCAAAATATAAGTTGACATTCTTAATACAATTTCGTTGAAAAACAGAAAATATGAAGAGAATTAATTATTTAAAAAAAAATGTTGATCATTTTTGTCTTGTTTTTGGGAAAAACCCACAAATGTTTTTATCTCCCCGGACTGCTATTTTACTTTGGCACTAGAACGAAGATTTCCTGAACGGCTTTAAATCTCAATATTTTTTAAGAAGAAAATCATATTTTAACAAGAAAAATATCAAAGAATCATTCAGTTTTTTTATGTATTATTATACAAAGTGTTGACTTCTTGAAATAGGTTTTAAGATCACGATACGAGGACTAGAAAATATCATTTTTATGGGCCTACTACAACAAATTCGTAAATTCTGGGAAAACTGAGATTCCCTTAATGAAATAATATTTTTGGGGATTGGTAGTTCCTTTCAAGTAAAATTTTGTGTTAAGAACAGAAATTGGTGTCATTATTTGAACCGCAGTTGACAAAGTCATTAATTTTCATGATAAAAGAGAAAAACTTGAAAAGAATCTATAACTTTTTTATCCTATAAATTAATTTATTTTGAAAATTGATAACCATATCGATAAAATAGTTTGAGAGAAAGAAATTGGTACTCATCAGGACTTTGTGCGAAATGTTCTTTCCAGAAAGATTAAACAAAAACTGATAAATATGTATTCTCAAAATTTGAATCGATGAGATGTTATTGATTTAAAAAGGTAGAAATTTGTTACTGAATCAAAATAGTAAGGATTTCACAGACTAAAAGTGAAGTATCACTTATTGACAGTGGAATTTTCACTACAGTCAATCAGTGAAACAATATTAAACTATTAATCAATGAAAATCTTCAGTGATTTGCTTCAGTGATCAATTTTTGATATATTCAAATTTAGGGAGTACAAATGATTTTGTATTTATAAAGATCTACAATTTAATTGCAAAATGTTCTTCTCTAGTGTTAGTAAAAACAATCGTAAAAATAAGAGCAATTCAACAAATTAACAGGACTTCATGTTGTCAAATATTAACAAATTTTAACAAATAATTACGATTTTAATTTTTTTACTAAAATTAAGTGAATTGTCCATTTTCATTCTCAGAAATTTGATATTCCAGAAGTCAAATACTTTCATTTTAGATTTTTATGGGTGTTAATTTAAGTAAAGAAAAGAGTATATAGTCGAAGTTTACACAATCTTTGGAAATAATTCCATGAAAGGTTTCAATATTTTTATTCGAAATAAAGTACAGGATTCGAGCCGCGATTACTCGTTAAATGACCCACTTCTGTACTCTTTGATTGAACTAGTTCAGAGGTCTGTTAGTAACTTTGTAAGGCTTCGGTCTGCAACTGTGCATTAGAATGATCGACCCTGCACTGTATCATTTATAAATTTAATCCTCCATTATCAGTTTATTTTAAGAATTTTTTAAAGAAAATTGTCGTATTTCCGATGAAGGGCATGTTTTAAGTTTATTGATGATTCTTGAATGATTATAATTAATGACTGGATGAAATGTAGCTTTCTATTACTAATTTTGTATCATTCGATTATCGAAAATATTTTTTCCAATCATTTTTACAATTCCAATATCTTGTATACTTTTAGGTTTAATTTTTCTTCCTAAGTAAATTTCTTACTTGACTCATTAACTTAAATCCATAATACGATGCACCACCTTCGTTAGCCTACGTCTTGTCTACGGAGGCGATGAATTTATACGTGTCGTGACTCACGGGAATATTGCATAATAAATTATCTCGATTTATACTTTGGTCTAAAATTACACCCTTATACGGCTACCAGAGGAAGTTCTATTATCTGATACAAAAATTTCCAAAAATGTGAGAAAACTGACTGATCCCAAACAAAATAAGCTTTATTTAATTTACCATACTAATCTCAGTTTTATATCATATTTAAGAAAAATTTAATGTTAAATTTCATCTTATTCAACTTATAAACTCTTTTATTACTCAAATTCTCTTATGAATTTTCTATGAAAAAAAAATGAAATGAATAAACCTTCGGAAGATAAAAAATTAAATCAGCCTTCACGTTCTCGTCCACTTGGACTGAAAATAATGACATAAGAACCCCCTAGGAACATTAAATTACATACGTGTCTCAGCTTGCAATCTCACGATAAGAACAAAAGCTTGCAGATAAAATCACGTACCGTCGAAATTTAAAATTATCGCGCCACACAGTTCAAAAGATCTTGTAGCAATTCAACTTCAAGAACAGCGGTCCATATTCATATAGTTTACTATATGAAATGGAAAATGAGAAAGGAATTAATAATTAAAAACTGAAAGTTTTTATATAAATTTGAGAATTTAATTTGAGAATCGAAATGCACCCGTCATTGCCCGTCGAGATTTTGCGACTGATATGATATTAGAATGCGACATGCAGGCTGACCAATCTCGAAACTTGAAAGGCCGCCGTTTTATCCGCATGCGCATTGACTTTCCCGATATTGAGTGTGCTCATCCCGATTTCTCTGCACTTTCAGTAAACAATAGATGCGAGTCATTGACTCCCACGTGAGCGTTATTAAAAGATGGACAATTCAGATTCTATGGGATGAAAGAGACACGTGCTTAGTGCATTTCTCAATTAGCCAGATATAGTGATAATAAGTATATTAAGACGAAATTATAACGTGAAAGTCTTTTTAATTAAAAAAAAAAAGTTTTACACGAAATTACTACCCGATAAGAAGGCTTGAATAGAATAAAATTAGAATTCTTTGATTCTAACGTAAAAGCAGAGGTAATTCTATTATTTTTAATACCTGATTTTTCCTTTAGGCTTCAATGTACAAAAAAAGAATAGGTTATCTCAAAAATATAATTTCCGGCTATTCATATAGCCTTAATGACATCTCTCTCGTATTCCGTAAAGCAGGATAGATTTGAAGTGTATTTAATTCACTCTAATTCCTTCAAGAAATGTGTACATAAAATTGTTTGAATTATCCATTTTGGAATGTAAGTTAGGAAGGGTCTATTTAAATGAATTCAAGTTTGCACTTCGGAGAGATCAAGTGATTGAATTCAAGAAATTTACATTGGATTTATATGTAATGTATTATCCTCAATTTCAATATAATGAACTGAATTGAGTGGAATACATTTTGTGATACCTAAATTCCAAATATAATTTATGTGTTTTTAAAAAATCAGCTATCTTATATAAATTGAAAACTTGAATTCAATGTAGATGAAATAAATTTTAATATGACTTTAATCATTGTACATGCATAGTAATAGTAAATCATTTAATAATTGTGAATTAATTGTATGTAAATTCGATTGATTCAAGCCAATTACTGTATTGACAGGAATAGCAGTTGCTTCTTTCTAATACTGTTTCTGATATAGGAGAACGAAGGGAAAATCAGGTATTCACAGGAATTGCATTTTTCAATCCTATTCTATTCAAGCCTTCTTACCGGGTATCTGCAGTACTTATTATTACGGAATTAACTGCCATTTCGGAAATTTGAACGAATTGTAAATTTTAAGTAAATGAAGGTTCATAAAGAAAATAATTGTGCAATTATTTCAAAATCTCGTTTATGAGTGGTCCAAGGCCTTCAAAACACTTATAATTGCGAAAATGGTATTTTATTTGAGGAGTAAGCGAACAAAACGTGATAAGTCCCTTTACTTGATTTATCAATATTTAAGGATATATTTTAGATTGAAATCCACTGCTCCAAACGAAATTTGAAATGGGCCATTATAATCAGTCTGGCTGTTGAATACATGAAATTCAATGAAAAAACATTTGAATTTACTATTGTCTTAAAGTTATTAACAAAATGAAAATGGATTTATTCATTAAGGTGCACAGTAGGGTGCTAATTTAAAATGAAAAAAAATACGTATTTTTTTATATGCAATTTTTTTGAACTCCTACACGATATTTAAAGTCCTAGGTTCGCTTAATATTTGTTAGCTTTAAAAGAAAAATCATGCGGTAATTTCTGTTCTTTCAAGAAAAAATCCTTTAGAATGAGACTGAAAATTTATTAAATTAGCTTAAATTAGACACTAAAGTAATAGAAGTTTTATGAATACAGTGGGTCTTATCCCCTGGTATTTTTCTTCAAATGACAACAATTTTCCCGTATTTTTTATATTTTTTAACAAAAAAGTCTCTTAGATCCCGCTTAAGGCTCAAAGAAGATAAAAATGTCTCGAATGGAAGAATAAATGTGATAAAAATATTTCTTTTTTTTTTTGCAAGGAACATATTTTAGTAACAGCTTTTTTGTCTGCAACAAAATAAAAATTTTTGTTTATAGTACTTTCGCCTAAACCTTTTACTGGCTTATAGGGTAAGAGCACTAGTGGTTGGCACTGCGCCAGTTATTGGCACCCTCTCTCATTTTTGTTAAATTTTAAGAAAATGCAAACATTTATCGTATTTTGATGGTATTATTTTAATTCTACCATTATTTCTGCGTGTACCGACATATATAATTCATACAAAATAATGTCAAATTTAGTGATAAAATAATGAATTCACTTCAGATCTTAGGGTGCCAAGAATTTATCAGGTTTTCTAAAGAAAATTTTTAGCTGACAACATTTTTTAATTTTGTTCAAACAACGTTGTGAATAAGTAAATCTGTTCCAATTTTTGTGAATATTGAAAAGAAATACTTGCAATATAATCAAAATAAGGAATGAACCTCGGCAATCATTTATTTATTAATTTTAGGGGGGGTGCCAATGGAAGTTAATATAAAAAGTATGGTCTTTAGTCGTTGGCACCCCAGTGCCAATGACCAGACCATGCAATTCGGGAATGATTTCATTCATTGGCACCCCTGCCTCGCCGGAAAAAAGTGAGGTTATGTAATCTCAAGACCTTGTGTTGACATGAGCCATTTCACGTATTTCTGATAAAATGAAGTGTTAAAAGTGCCGGAACAACAAAAGTCTTTACTAGGTAGACGAAAAAGTAGCTAACAATTATAATGAAGCTGTCATTTTAATACCGGTATATACCGGTAATCGTAACCTCCAAAGTTCTGTTCATTTAATTTATTATTCTTTTTAGGCCTCGAGGTATAGGTAAATATTGGTTTTATTTAAATTATAAATAGAATTTTATTATCTTTATACATATTGTGTTTAATAATATTGTCGTACAATGTTTTAAATGTTACGCAGGAATTCATGTTATTATAAATAGCCAAAGTTTTTATTTAATCGGTGGGTGATTTGTTTTAACTTTATTTATGTATCCATGTTTGAATTTGTTTCTTAATTTTTCTAGTTTAAAGTAGAAAATGAGAAAATTAGTAATATTTATGGTTTTTATTTTATTTATTGCCATATGTTTGCCCGTCAGAGAGTATCTCTGAGGAAAGAAAAACATAAGCCGAAGAATACATATGTGACATGGCTAGGCTTTATAGCTGCTGTCAAAGATATTGGCTTGTCCAAAAACAAAATTTATAAAATACTAAATTTAGAATTATTAATAGAAAATTTATTTCATATTTTCAGTTGCACAATTTGTTTTTATCAATGTTTTAACGCAATTACAGGAGTTTGAAGAGGTTATGTGAGTGTAGTGCCAATCACTGGTGACGAGGGGTGCCAATAACTGGGGTTAGCAGTGCCAAGCACTAAAATTTTGGGACTACATGCTTATTTTTAATAATTTTTCAAGTTTTTTTCATCTTTGAATAATAATTCAACATTCCAGTGTGTTCTGCATAAAATTTGGAGTGCCGGTATGATTATCACTATTACAGAATTCAATATTTTATGTGTTTATTTATTTCCTAAAGTCTAAATTTCCTCTTAAGGTGCCAATAACTGGTGCTCTTACCCTAGGCTTAAAATATTTATCTATCTGTCGTTATATTTTTCGAAGTAATGTTTCAAATAAAAGTTGTTCATTTTATGTACATCTTTCTTTCAAGTTATATTAGGTACATTCTCTTTATAAAAACGTTTTCTTTACATTTGAGTGGGAAAACAAAGGTGTTAGGTGAAAGTACTATGAACAAAAAATGATGTTCATGAAAAAGTAAAATGTTTTTTTCGTGTCCATTTTTTTCTTGAACCAGCAGTTCAGCTATAGGAAAGTGCAAAAATGCCATTTTCTTGACATTTGAGTGATGTACTGTTCAACAGAAGGATTTGAGACAAAAAACTGTTTCTAAAAAATGTTGCCAGCAAAACAATGAATTTTTTTTATTATATTCATTCTAGCATCAGAGCCCAGAGTTTAAGAGAGACAATGAAAAATTGACATTTTGTTATCTTCAATCGCTTTGAGAGGGATCTAAGATATTTTCTTTCAGAAAATAAAAAATACGGGAAAATTTTTTTCATTTAAAGAAAAATCTCAGGAAGTAAGACCCGATGAATTTATGAAACTTAGGTTACTTTAGTCTTTAGTGTCACGTCTGAGTTAATTCGAGAAATTCCCAGTCTTACCCTATAGGATTTTTTCTTTCAAACCCGAACCTAGAATTTTGAACGCCTTGCAGGAGTTCAAGAAAATTTTATAAAAAACATATGTTATCTTTTTTTATGATTGTTAAACTGTACAAATTTAGAGGCGATCTCAAGAGAAAACAAATTTTATTTTAAATTGGCATTCTAGTGCACAGTACACAGGAATCGGGAATTTACTGTTCAGAGTCCAATAGGGCCTACAATTCTTGATCGATTTTAATGTTTTTTTATGCTCAGGAGTAATTCCTGCAAAAGGACTTTAGATCCGATTTTTTAATTTCACTCCATAAAATTTATTATTTAAACAAATAGAACGTCAAAATTGGTGATTTTACGAATATTATTCTTTTTTCTCCGAGGACCTAAGTACCCTAAATAAATTCCCTAAATACCCTAAATACCCTAAGTAAAAAGTTTACAGCCTATGTTAACAAGTGATATTTTAGGTATCGTTCAAAATGAAAATATGCAGTTTGAGATTGAAGCTAATTCTTAAAAACATTTCAAATACAAAATTATTTGTATGCGGTGCTCGACAGCAGCGAAAAACTTTATCTTGATTACAAATTTGTTCATGTATTGTTTTTCTCATCAAGAAACCCTCAAACCAATACTAAATTAGGATGGATAGCTGCAGAAAAATATCCATGTTAAATATTTGTATTATTAATAACAATATTATAAACAAATTAAAAGTTTTCTATTGCGAAAAAATTATTCTTTGAGCTAAATCATATTGCAGATATCTCACTATTTATATCTCACTAGAAAAGTGTGGCACCAACTAATGTGTGGCAATTGTAATTGTTATTAACAATGTTTTAAATGAATAGTCACCCATCTCAGTTTTATGCCTGAGTAAGCGGTTTTTTCGTAATGATTATTTTGATGCATCTTGATAGTGGTACTCAAAGAAGTTACTTTGTTAGTAATCATCAATTAATATTATTATCAAATAATAATAAAAAATTCTGATACTCAGGAGCAAAATATGAAAAAAACGTATTTTGCTGTATTATTTTGCTATATGAGAAAAATTTCTTCTTTCATTGAATCTCATTATGTTGACAATAATTCGTGAAGAGAATATACTACCCGTCATTGACATTTAATAATTTACAATAATGCATTTTTGCTCAATACTGTTCTTGCATTTCAATTATGTTACTATTTATTATAATTTAATTAAATTCATCAATAATTTGAAGCTATTTACCGTGTTAGTCGCTTGATTTATACTTTGTTTTACAAAAATATCCCCGCATAAGTACATGCGGTCAAAAACCCTCTTATTCCCATAGCATAATAATTTTTCTTCTGTATTTTATTTATGAAAGTTATAATTTCCTAATATTATTTAATAATGATATAAATTGAGAATTACTAAGAAAAGTAATTTATTTGAGTACCACTATTAAGATGCAATACAATAACCATGATGAAAAAACTGCTTCTTCAGACGTAAAATTGCTATCGATAAGTTTATTTGAAATATTAATAATAAAAATCACAATTGCGAGTTGGTGACACGCTTTCTTACTGAAATATAACTACTAAGATAGTTTCAACATGATGTAGCAGGAAAAGAACAATTTTCTGGATTAAAAACGCCAGATTTTTTAATTTGTTTATAATATTGTTATGGACAATGCAAATATTCAACATTTATATTTTTCTGCAGTTATTTATCATAATTTAGAATCAATTTGAAAGTTGTTGAATAAGAAAAGCAACACTTAAAAAAATACAATTTGTCTATTAGATAATTTATAATAATTGTAATTGGCAACTAATGGTAATTTCACATTCTGAATACTACTCCTACGAGATATTTAGGCTTTTTAAATAAAGATATAGTTTTTTCTTGTGGTTGAGCAGCGTATGGAAATAATTGTTCATAAAAATTGTTTATAACATAATTTTTTTGTTTAAACAATTTTGTTCTGAAGTAAATGTTTGGAATTCATATAATTTTGTAATTGATGTGATGAACTGTCATTTTTAAGAGCAACATTTTTTTGGACTAAGGTAACTACCCAAATAATGGGTGAAGTATTAGGAGAGAGCAGAAACAGGTTTTAACAAAGGACCAGGGCAAAAGATCTGAAAAGCATAATAGTACTGAAATGATCAATTTTTCATGATCAATGTGGAAGAATGTGTAATCAAGAAATAATTATTTAGAAAATGTGTAAAACACTAAAAAATTAACGACAAGCGAAATACTTAAAGAAATCTGGAAAAATTAGTTTTTTAACTCGCATTTCCAGCAAAATGAACAATTCAAATTTAATAAATTGTTTAAACAAGTAAATAATAGTTTCTGAAAAAAATGTTGCTTCAGCAATGAGAAATTGTTCAATAAGAATTTGTCAAAAACTGTAGTAATAATATCTTAATGACGTAAAAATTTAATAATAAGCTACAAATTGATTAGATCACTGTCAAAATATTAACGAGGAATTAATTTGAATAAACAAAATCTATCTGTAGAAGAAAGATGAAACAAGGAACTTGTTTATTAATTTTTTTTTCAAATGACCCATTTTTCAATGGATAAGTATCATGAAAAAAGTTATTTTAATTATATCTGGAGCTGATTAAAAAAAAAACAATGAATTTCGCATGGTGAAAAATTATCGTATTATTAATTTATTTAATAATTTTGTTGAAATAATTACCAATTATTATCTTACATACAAAAATTGCATGGTATTTGATATTTATTGTCAATTATTTTTAAAACAATGGAACCAATCTATTTTTAAATGACGACATTATGCATTTGTTAATGAAATTTGTTTAAAAGTTTAAAAATGGTATTTATCTTTTGAAAGTCATATATAAATTGTTTTACACACAGAGTTTTACCCCAAAAACACATCTAAAGTACTTAAATATCGTTCACACTAAAAAACTAATTTTTGTTTATTACTCATTTGTTTATAAACATTGCATTCTTTTATATATGAAATACTGCTCAACGTTATTTTTGGTAAGTTTTCGCACTAGTTAAAAGTATTTTTGATTAAATTGGACCACTTTCTATAAAATTGTTCTTTCGACATTTTTGTTTTAAAGGTCATTTTCATTGTTAAATAAAAAAATTTTAAATGAATTTTCAAAAAATGTACCTCAAAACTTTGTCAAAAATATAAACTTCAATTTCAAAAAAGGCACTGTAGTATAGTATTACGAAATTTTTCGTAAGAAATGTAATTCTCTTTCAGAATTTTCATGCTTAACATAAGAACTGTCTTTATCTTTTTTTCTACTGTAAAAATGAAATGAAAACAAATATTTTTAATAGTGCTCTTGAAAAAATAGGTCTTTCCAAAAAAAATTTCAATGAAGTCATATGTTTCGTAAGGTCTGAAAATCTTATTACGTGAAGAATATTTATTGAAATGAGATAAGCTAGTTTAGAAATCCTTTTGTGAAAAACTCAATCATAATACTGACTTGAAATTTCCTATTGCCTGAAATTGTCATGAATATTTGACAAGTACCTGAAAATCGTATCAAGAAGCTTCACTCTATGGTAGATAAAATAAATTTGTCTAAATTATTCTTAGAAATAAACGTTTAAAAATAAAATAAGCCTTGAAGGTTTTTAATTTTTCATTCGTTGGACTGAACACAATACAACACAGAAAGCTCTAAATAAAAAATATTGATAAATTACTCATTTTCATATCACAGTACTGACTGTACGGGATCGGGCCATAGACCGAAGGAAGCGTGGTTCCGGTTCCTGATGTGTGCTTGCTGATCTGGTTCTGTTGATCCCATCGAGGATTACAATCACTGCTGTTAGGAACACTATTTCTCCTTTGGAAATTTGGATTCGGATGAATTACACTAGGAGGACTCGTACACCGTGAAAGGTCCGCCAAAGAGTTTTTAAAATTGTTCACCAACTGAGGTGAGAGAAGGTCACCCGAGTTCGTCAGGTCACAACACGACTTGTTCAAGTTCTTGGTACCCAAGACTTCTTTATCTCGTTCACTCTCCCCACAATTCTTTTGTAAGAATGAAGATGACCTCGAAAGATTTGAAGAAAATTCCACCAGATTGCTATTCCCCAAGGAATTATCTTTACTTCTCATCAAATCCTTATATCTTATCAGTTCGTTACTTCTAATTGAATCTTTATTTCTAATCTCACTATCAGAAAAATTCATGTCATTAACTAAAGTCACTAGTCCTTGAGAAACCTTAGTGACATCAACTGTGTGAGTAGGCATGAAATTTCTCTCCAACTCATCATACCTTTCATATCTTTCGTTCACAGTCGATAAATCCAAAGGAGGTGGTACATTCTTTTTTCTTTTCCTTATCGAAGAAGGTGTAGAATTTTTGGAATCAGAAGAGTCAGAAATATGAACACAGGATGCAAAAAATTTGGAGTCATCAACTTCTTCTGGAGCTAGATTTGTTGGTAGTGGTTTGTAAGTGTAAGCACTCGAAGGAAAATCACCTTCTGTGTTCACCAACAATTTGGAAACTTCATGATCAGGAATGGAAATGTTGTGAGTGGATCCATTGACTGAAACCCTGGATATAGAATCTGGCTGATCTATATCTGGAAGATTAGGAAGAGACTGATGGAATTTTGAAGGGAATTTTTTATTCTGGAAATTTTCTTCAATTTGGTACCGGCAATGACCATCCCATCCCAATCGATTCAATCTATCAGTCTCAAAAGAACTTCTTTTGTTGTCCTCTATCCTATTCTGAAATCTATCCAATAAATTTAAACCCTCATATTCATAAGTTCCTGTTTCCATACCAAAGTAGACTTTCGGCAAAGATTTATTTTTATCATCAACTTGACTTTTATTAATAGCATCATTCCTCTCATTTTTCGCTTTCTCGACATCAACTTGATTAGTTTGCCTACCAAGGTTCGTTCCCTTGAAACTTCTGAATTGAATTTCATTTTCTCCGAGAATATTGATAAATTGTTTATCATCATCAACAGAATCTGGAGTATTACTGAAATCAGCTCGAGACTTCCTCCCATTAGTACTACTATCAGCTGATTGGTTACTCTGACTTGTTAGGGTCTCAGTACTTCCAAATCCTGCACCGACGTACTTTGTTGTCTCCTGATTCCTTACTGGACTCACCAACTTCCCAGAAATCGTGCTTCTTCTCTGACTCCTGTTCCCAGGAGTCTCAGCGAAAAATTGTCTCCTGAGGTACCTATTGTATTCAAAAATTTCTTGCAGTCTTTCTCTACTACCTCTAAAACTTGAATTCTCATCCTTTAATTTCTCAACCGGCTTCTTGCTAATCTCTATAAAAGAACTTTCACCGACAGACTCTTCCTTTCCTTTGAGATCCGATTTTTGATCTGTATCTTCTTCGATTTGACAAGGCTGACAATCTGCTTGGTAGACTGGACTTTTTTCATCATCATCAATTAAAGAATTTTGATAAATCTGTCGATGTGGATAAGGATCATTTTTATAAATCTCCTGCTGATTTTGATAAATTGGTTGATTTTCGTTCTGATAGGTAGGTTGATTTTCGTTTTGATCAAAGGGTCGATCCTCCAAAGCTTCCTCTCCAAAATAAGACCTTTCAAATTCTGTTCTCGGTTTCCAGGTGAGTCTCTTGACCTTTGGAGATGCTGGTCGACCCGGACTCAAGGGACTCAGGGTCGCTTCTATCCTCGGGGAGTTTTCTTCCTGGGGACGATGAACGTATACGAGATCAGCCTTTTGAACTTCCGGCATTGATCGCCTACGAACCGTATACCTTTCAAGGTTATCGTACTCTCGATTCTTCCTGGCTGTTCTGCGTCGAGGATAATTCCGTTCTAGGTCACCTATGTTATTCGCGAGATCGGTCCACTGAACACTACGTTCCAAGTCTTCCACCAACGGAAACAGCCTTTCCGGCATCCGTGAAGGAGATACCAAAACACTCCTCATCGCAAATTCACAACTTCACTTCAGCTTTATTTCTTAGTACACTTCGCTTTTTATCCCCCACCAAAAAGTTTCTGAAAAATAATTGTGCACAAATCCGCATGGCGAGTTCCATTTTTAAATATGGATTGTTTTTCTTTAAAGTAGGGTTGTACGTTTCAACTAGGGGTTGAAATGTTTTTTTGTTAATTATTAAACTGAGAGCATCATTTCGCATCGAGTAATTTTCTGAAAGGACAAGGGATAAAGAAAATTGTACTTGAGTTTCGGAGATTTAAAAAATCTTTTGGCGGTTCGCATCGCGATGAGTTTTGCGGTTAGCATAACGATAGCGCCTTCACTAAGAGGTGCTCGTAACCTTTCGGAAGTTGGAGCAACACTGGTTAAGTTAAGTTTCTCGGGACCGAGGAGAGGCCCAGGGCCTCAGGCCAGAGACAATGCCCCTGCCCCGAGAAGATCGCCACGCTGGTTTACCTTACGAACGGAATTATTGCTTCGCCGACTCATTCACCAGGGAATGGAGGTTCTCATCCGCGTCATGCTTAATAGTCCCTTCAGTTCTTAAGAGGGTACATAGGTAAAATTTCCGATTTTTTAAATTCACTTTATTATTCGACAATACTCTACAAGTTTATTGAGCCAAGTCCCATTAAAAAATCTTGAAAATTACGGACAATACAGGCAAATTTTAATTTTATCAAGTGATGGCATTCTAAAATTCCCAAAGCTTTAAACTGCTTTTTCTCGTATTTCGATTTCTTAACGCATGCTTCGAATTCCTTCAAATTTACAGAGATGACGTAAAAAGAGTGTGTCTATCGCACTAATTAGCGACCAGAATTCTAAAATAATATTTCGAATTGATAAACAAAAAACTAACCATTCACGCAAGTGAATGAATCTTGATTTTTTTTATTTTTATTATTGGTATTTATTGTTTATAAAACAAATAAATATATTTTCAGATTGAAATCGCAATTACAATTGAAATTATGAATTTCGCTTTTCTTTTTTGAGGGATTTACCTCTGCAACCCTTAATTTTCAGATATAACCTAAGAAAGCCTGCCGTAAGAGACCAACGAGTTTTGCAGGTTTCGAATTTAATCGCGTTCGCGACCTACCTTAATTATACGATCAGATGTTGGAAAGATAAAAATAATATACCTTGAACCGGCAGCTTTTTTTGGCTCACTATCTTATTATTTAAATTCCATTCAGGCACTCTTTAGTATAGAAAATTGATTGTAAATACAGATAGGTTTGAGAGTGAACAGGGATGCCTCGAAAATCCCGAAAAATAAAGTTCCCGGCACTAGAGAATTCTCGTCCAAGAAATCATTCGAAATAGAAAATTCTCAAAATTAGACTGTTGCTCACAATTTAAAATCATTGAATTGGAAAACTCCCGACCGTTTATTATATTACCGAATTCGGAAATTCACGATAATAGAAAATTCTCGAAATAAAATTGCCAATATTATTACATACCCGACTCCTGTAGAATTTTCGATACAGGGAAATTCCAGAATAGAATAAAAACATAAAATAATAATAAAATAAAATAATTATATTTGGGAGACTATTCTCGATTGTATTCATTATTTATTTATTATTTTTTTTTTAATTTTCCAGATTCGAGAATTTTATACTTTATAAATTTTGTATTGCAAGATATTTTATAAAGCCGGCAATTTTATGTTGGCAGTTATCTATTTTCTGAAATTTTCAAATTCGATAATGTTATAAATTATTATGAATTTCAAATTGGCCACCATTTTATTATTTCGGAAATTTTCTATTTGGAATACAAATTTGCATTTTCGGGAATTTTTTAGTATGAGGAATTTTATTTTTCGGGATATTTCAGTCGTCCCGATAGTGAAATATATCCAAATTGATTCTTTGAAATATTTTTGGGGAAAAAAATTGGAATTTAAAACGATAGTTTGACGATCATAAACAATAATTGGGACAATCAGGGAGCTTAGTCAGCAAAAAAAAAATTCTCATGAATTTTAGTGTATTGTGAAATTGGAAGCATTTGAACTGCAGTGTTTCTTAATTTGGAGACATCGAAATTTAATAGCTTTACAATTTGAAGGTATTTAAAATTTCAGTTTCAAATCCTCAGTTTAAAGCTATTTCAGAATTTAGACGCTTGAGGAATTAATAACTTTCCAATTTTTAAGTCATCTGTATTTCTTAGTAAAAATGTCTACTAGCTATTAAATATAGTAATATATTCGCTTAACTAGCTCGGGAGTGAATCTGGTTTTTCATCATAGCCACGGACTAAGTCAAGTAAGTAGAAAAAACTAGAAAAAACTGAAAAAATCTAATCATAATTAGTAAAAATTGAGATACATTGATAACGACAATTTTACTTGTTCACTTGATTTCGAAAATCCCACTTGTCTTGAATGACTATAAATTGAAAGTTCTCAGTTCCGTATGGATACTTGCATAGCACGCAGAAGTCACTCAAAAATATTGTTTACAATTTATATCATTATGAAATTTTGAAATATAATATTAAAGGTTTAGAAAATTGCAAGCACTCAAATGAAGATGATTTTAAGAGAAAAATCCTTTTTTAGTTAATTAAACATTCCCAAATAAACTAAATTATACTTTAAAATAAATCATTAATGATCGATTAGAAGCTTTAAGGTTTGAACCACACAAAAATTGTAAAGCTTGTAAATTCGACTGACGACCAATTTTTGAACGAGCCTACATAATTTGGATGCTTTGATGTTTAACGTTTCTAAATTTGCTTTCAAATTGAATGAATCCAAATTTCAATCCCTTGATGATTCCTTATAAGCATCCGATTTTATAAAAATAAGGAACTCTGATGCTTTCAAATCTGAAGATTTTGAAAATTATAACATCCTCATTAAAATCAAAACTTTTTTTAACCATTAAGTCTAGCGATTGTGAAAATATACAGTTTCAAAATATCAATATATTGAAAAATGTAAGTATTTGAGTTAAGCTTCCTTATTATTTGAAAGAAAAATTAATGTAAAAGTTTTAAAATGAGATGACCCTGGAGTTATAAATGCGTGAATTGAATCACCATAAAGTTTCAAATGATCCAAGATTTTATGCCTTCAAAAAAATTTGAAAGCATGCAAATTTGATCAGTTTCGATGATTCGAAGTTTAAAGCTACCAAATTCATTGGTTTAAAACATTTTTTTTACCATTATTAATTTTAGGACCATTGTTCCAAGCACGTATTTATGAGGTAATACAATAAATTTAAATTTGAGAAAATATTCCTTTCTACTTATCGCAATAGCGTGCTTCATTTATAAAAATTCATAAAAATGGGTTTCACTAATATCATTCTGAGAATTATATACGTAATGTGAAAGCTATTTCGTTAACTGAATTCTTAAACGCTTACATGGCAATAATAAGTAATGTTAGTCAGGGGTGTTCAAGAAGTAGGAAGATCAAATCTCATCTTCAATTTTTGTGTTTTTTTTTCCTTCTGGGTCAAAAATGAACCATGTGGAAGGAGAAATGAATCGCATGATATAACAGATGCGGCTCATTAAAATGAGTATTTTTTATCCTAAGTTCTTTTTATTATTATGTATACTTAAGTAAATATGCGAAGAAACTTGTTATATAAAGAGGCGTGAATAATCTATTCCACTCACTGAGAGGTCTTTGGTATACATTAAAATTATTTTTATGTTCTTAAAAAACCATTTGTAGAAACGTGTAAAATTACTATTCTTGAAAAATTGGTTATGGTCAACGCTTCTTTACAGCAATTTTCTTCGCATATCTCCTTAACTATGCATAATTATAAAAAAATGTTTCATAAAAAATACTTATTTTAATGAGCCGCATCTTTTATATTAAGTATAATTTTGCGCAATGATCTACCGTTTTTGAGACAAAGTAATTTTTTCGTAAAAACAGATAACTTCGCATTTTTTCCTTCCACGTGGTTCATTTTTAACCCAAAAGGGAAAAAATGAAAAATAAAGTTGAGTTTTGGACTTTCTATTTTTTGAACTCCCCTACTTTCAGTTTAATTTCCAATTTAACTTTGGCACTTTGTATGCACCTTTTTAAACTAAAATGTTGCGATTTTCGAGAATCTAGAGTCAGGCCGAGGTCGAAACTATTTGGCAAGGAAACGGATGAGTTTCCGTCCTTCGATCCAAGCATGCAATTTTCCTAACGAACAAACTTCAGCGATGCCTTGAAAGCTAATTTATATCACGAAATTAAACCGACACTATTATATATTTATTATAAATATATTTACGGTTAGAAACTTATTTTTACCAAATTTTATGGATTGAATGGAAAATATCAATGAAAGCATGTTATTAGCATTAATTTTAGTAATTACATTAATTATACATAATAATAATAACATATTGAATATAATTACTAATTACTAATCATAGTATGAAGATATTTTCTTATTTTAAGATAAACAAGATTAATTTTTTCTGTACATGTTTTTCTTGCGAATAATGCCAGTTGCACTCTCACACCTGTCAAGTGTATCATTCAATTCTAATTACAACTCTTGTCTCCCGCGCAATGTGGAACGCAATTTCTCGACAGAACCAATGTGGCGCCTTATTTTTCGATGAGAGCTGATTTCACCACTGACCGAATACCTATTCTAATTAATTATCCCGCGAGTTTAGAGAGAAAATTATGGTAATTGGGATTGGACTCTCACTTTTTTTAACATGATTCCTTATCTTTGTAAATTCTTTACATGAATTGTAAACAAGGTGACGTACACAATAAGTAATAAAAGTAAAAAAAATGAAAGTTTGGAATCTCATTAATTTATCACTTTCTTTCTGGAATTGATCAGGGTGGCCGTTTTAATCAAAGAAAAAAATTCCCAGTCATTTCCAGGTTTTTTGCCGATTCGCCAAAATTTTAAACAGTCAATGAAATTTAAAAATTCGAACTCTTAAAACTGAATTTTTTTTTATTTGAAATAGTAAAAACTGTACTACAAATTAAAGTATACAAAGTGGAGCTCTTCAATTTCAAATTTTTTTAATTGAAGTTTAAAAAGGTTTTAATTCAAAATTTGGTTATTTAAATGCTCAATAATTAACACATAGAAAATAGAAGCTATTAACTCTTTTCAATTGAACAACTTTAAATCAAATGTATTGAAACTGTAAAATTTGCAATGTTAAACTTTTATAAATTGTACAGTTAAAAGACTCAGCTTCAGTAAAAAAAAAATATAAATCCACGTTATCAATTCCAGGGCTCTAAACTGAAGAATGAATCAGTAAATTTCTCAATTTTTCAAATTATATGATTTAAAACAATTTCAAGCTGGAAACATTAACAATTAAACGACTGAAAAAAATTTTGAACTTAAAACTTCTCAAATTAGAAGTTTAATTATTTTTATTTTTAGTAGTTTCAAATAAATAATTGTTCAATTGCAATTCATAGAAGAAAGTTCGTTTTTGTTTTAAAATATTCTTAAATAATCTCTTAAAATTATTGTTTCAAAATGAAAAATAATTCTAAATTTTCCCATGAATATCAAGAGAACTTTTTTAAATCATAAAACCTTTCGAAATCCTTAATAATCTTCAAAATTTTATTTCAAGGCTTCTAAATATCTTTTAAAACGATTCTCATTTTTCCTAATTTCTTTTTATACTGAAACTTTCGAAAATCTTTTGGAATATTCTCTCAAAATTAATTGAATTTTTTATTATATTTTCTTAGGAATCTTAAAAAAATTTTATTCTTTTCAACCGTTACACAATTCGTAAGAAGTTTCTAAATTTTTAAGTCGAAACCGGCGAAAATCGACAATTTTGTTTTAAATTATTTAAAATAATTTTAAGTTTAAAATTAATTTTTAATCTTTTGAAAACTTCTACATAACTCTTCAACTTACTTGAATATTTTTTAAATCAAACTTTAACATTTTCACTTACGAATTAAATGTTTTACAAAATAGAACAATTTTAATTGAAACATTCAAAGTTCAAATTTATTTCATTGAAATTTTAAGGATTCAAGGCTTTCTATTGCAAATAATTCACTTTCAAATAGTTTAGTTTTGAATATTTGATTTATAATTGCTTGTATTAAATAAATAGTAAAATATTGCTAAATATTGAGTAATTATTCCTTTTATTAATTAAAACTTTTTAATTGAATGGGTTAAAAATGCAATATTGTAGACTGAAACAATATTTGAATAAAATTTGTAATTTGATGAAAGCCTTTAATTATGACTCTATCTAGTTAGTTTATAAAGTTTGAATGGGATTTCTAAATTTTTTAACCACTAAGGCTTTCGAATTAAAACACTTCAATTCTTAGCATTAAAATCTTAAAACCTTTGTATTTTGAAGCGATTTAGAATCATTTTGTAAAATCAATTATTGTTCACTTATAAATATTTAAAGTGTAATTTGATTTTCAAAATAATTAATTAATTTATATTTATAGCTAATAAACCAAAACCAGTTCTTTTAAAAATGTTCTATTCCAAGCGCAGTTAATTTTTTATTGTTCATGTCTTCAACACTGCATTTTAAAATTATTCAAATAAAAAATGTATATATGCTTAAAAATGAAGATCTAAAATAAAACATTTTTTATCTAAAAGACTTTAGAATCACTGCTTACGGCACCGGGATATTTCAGGATATCCAAATTATGTTCAAGGATACCCTGTGTATGCTCTACAGATATCTGCTGGATATTTTCGGGATATCTGTACAAGGCGGAAATTTCTATATCCCTGGTATATCCATTATATATCCTGGGATGTTTTTTGGACGTTTTTAGGTTATTCAAACATCCAAAAAACATCCCAGGATATCTCATGGGTATTCTAGGGATATAAAAATTTCCGCCTTGTATGTATATCTCGCTAATATTCAGTAGATATCTGTAGAATATCCACAGAATATCTTTGGACATAAATTGGATATCCTGAAATATCTTGGTGCTGTACGGGACGCATCGTAAAGTGAACTTCATATCTAAAAGAAAGTTGAAGTCGAACTTATTTTAAGTTTGTAAATAATTTCCCAAAAAAGTGGAAAGATAGAAAGGTTCCCGGTCAAAAAATAAATTAAATCTTATTTCTCGGGTTTTGCGGGTCTCAAAAAATTTCCGGGCATTTTCTGACTCTCCCTGCTTCCCGGTCTAGCGGCCACCCTGTTTATGGATGACAATATCACAATATAGGGACCAAAATTCGATGCGAATGATGCGTTTATGACTGATAAATAAATCGCTTGCGGCGAGACAATGAAATTCCGCGCCGGGAATGGAAATTGTTAATCGTCAGGTATCACTTAATGACCTTTATGAATGTAATTTAAAAACCGCCATACGAATTTGCATCGTGTTGAATTTTGCATGCACATGCATGAGTCAACGTATTAGTGGTATTGAGAACAATATAATCGAACAGACTAGGCTTTAACACATGTAAGTTCATGACGTCACATACGATAAGACTCCACGAGTCCGTCCCTAATACCTGACTCGTCACTTTTCCTCAGATAAATTCCATTACCTTGTTACTAAATTAATATCACAATTTGTTTAGCAAAAATGTTTGAAAATTAAGGATGAACAAGTAAGAAATGGGGACAGTTTCGGTTAGATCAGTTATGATCAGTTATTTAAGATTTGTTTTTGAAATTATTTTCAAAGTCACCCAACCAAAATTGCAGAATTGAAAAATACATTTTTCCACTCCGATTTTTTTATCACTCCACTCACTAAATTACAAAGTTGTTCACTGATTTTCACATGTTTTCTATGACAGATCACATTGTTCGTCTGTAAACGTTCAACGAGTCACAACACTTTTGGTTTTGTCTTTCATTGTTATAGAATAACTTCGAAATAAAAATTAACGAGAAAAAAAGATAGTGATTTTGTATAAAAAATAGGAAATCTTAAAAGACTTTCACTTGAATGAGAAACGTAAGGTGCGTAAGACATTCGCGCGGCGTCTGGCAGACACTGCACTTTTTAAATGCACTTCACTTCACGTTGAGGGAGGAGCGTGATTTTCCCACCGACTCGAATTTATTCGGCGATGCACAACCGAGAGATCGTCCACGGAACTGTTGACTGTCGAGTATAAACTTCCTCCAATCGACTTCGTTTGTTGCAGTGGCAATAATTCTTACTAAGTACCATCACGTGGTTAGAATCAACCTTACGATAATGGCACTTGATATTACAGCGAGTACTCACGTATACTGTAACATGTGGGATGCACGCGATTATAGGTGTATTGTACAGGTCTTCTGACTCAGTTGTCATTTATATGGAACGTCGGCAAGAAAATAGTTCCGCTTCCATTTGAAATGAAAAATAAACAAATAAAACAGGTAACAAGGTTAAAAAATGATTAGTATTTACGAAGACGCAGACTTGAGGAATTCTTTCAGACAACTGCTGTTCCAGATTTCTTACATGTCACTCTTATCATTTGTGATTAGATAAGAATGATTTTGTCAATATCAAGAGCATCGTATAAGCTTCGTTAGCAAACAAAACCTAGATTTTAGAATTGTTTTGCTCATTATTTACGTTGAAACGACACGAAAACATGGCTTTACTATTGTTGCGAAAATAATAAAAAAATATAATTTTTTTAACCCATGCATGTAATGATCGCTTTTTGAGGCATCCATAGCGTGCGGGAAATCACCAATTCCGAAACCATGGTAAAAAGAATTTATAAAGAGACTTTTTTTCGCTGCTGCTTAAAAAAATTGTCGGTAATTTTACCGTAAATATCCAAATTTCCGCAAAAATTGTATTTATTGTTTGAGGCTCCCCTCCAACTCGTATCCGACTCGCCTACAGCAAACTTCACACTAGTGTGAAAATGCCCACTTTCAGCACTTGTAGAATAATGTATAATTCTTCGCAAGATATGAATATGGCAAATAGTATAAAGGATTATTTACTTAACTACCGAAAAGTACATTACTTTAATTTCGTGCATGAAAATCGATTTCTTCAGCAAAATATTTTATGTTTGGATTGCAAACATGAAATATGACATGTAATTCCAAAGTATTTCAAATAAATTTTAAAGAATGAATGATTGCAAAATAGCACAATTCCAATCAATTATTTCAAAACTCAAGGTTTCGAAATTCAAAGCCTTCGATGAGTAAGCGAAGAAAACTTCATGAATCCATTTTCTATAAAATTTGAGATGATGATTGTTTCTGTATGTTTGGTATATCATTAATTTGATTATAAAACTTAGGTTGACGAAAAAATCATTTTTCTTTTCAGTTTCAACGTCCATCCATAAAATG
The DNA here is from genome assembly GCA_932178445.1 of Andricus quercusramuli. Classification (NCBI taxonomy): domain Eukaryota; kingdom Metazoa; phylum Arthropoda; class Insecta; order Hymenoptera; family Cynipidae; genus Andricus; species Andricus quercusramuli. Next base: position 908,253 of record CAKNXH010000059.1, on the reverse strand, counting down.
AAATGATTTTTTTATATTAAATTTTCGAACAACATAACCATGTGAATAAATCAGACGTGTTAAGCATGTCAGTATTGTGTGAAATTCATAAATATTTTTCAATATTTCTCTTATGATTTATTATAATTTTACAAAACTTAAACATTTTTTACATTGAAAATATAGTACTCATGTATAAAATTTTTATCTGATTTTTTTTAGAAACAAGAAATTGTAAAATTATATCATAATAACATGAATAATCAGTGAAATATATCTTTACTGAGTCAAAAGTGAATAAATCTATTTCCATTTTGTTAATAACTTCAATTAAAGTTGGAATTTTGAAGGATTAACATTGCAAATTTCCAAATAGGACTTTTAAATTTGCACGGTTACAAATTACTCAAGTGACAAATTGTCCAATTTCAAATGGTATTTTATGGTTTTCAGAATTTCACCAATTTATATTAGAAACATTCAAAAAATTTTGAAATGGAAATATTGCAAAATGATTTCACATTTAATATAAACGCAATCTAGGCATGAACAAATATAATAATTGCAGAATTTCAAAAAACGTGAAAGTTTGGAAATTTTGAAACTGACTTTAATTTGGAAATTGTTAAGATTCTAGAATTTTACATACTCAGAATGTCGAAATTTTTGTTGATAGTTACAAATTAAGCGAATTTAAAATTTGAATGGAACAATTTTATAAATTTGGACAACTTAACATCGCAGAAAATTCATAATTGAAATATTTCAACCGTAAATCATTCAAAAATGGATAATTTTCTAATTTGAAACGCTTAGTACTGAAGAATTCGAAAAGAAGTGTTGTCAATTTTATAAACTGAAACACTTCAAAATTAAACAATTGTAGCGCCGCATAAAAACAGAAGATAGTATAGAATTTTTCGTGATCCTTTTGCATCTAGCATCTGAATTAATAATTTCTAAGGACTTAAACTAGAATTTTTCAGAAGGATCATTCACAATCGATCTGAAATAGAATATGAAATATCTATAAACATTTACGAATTGAAAGTTTAAATAATCAACGATTTTTACACTCAAGACGAATTTTGAGCAATCAACACTGAAAAAGCTAAAATTCTTTTTTTTTTATTTAAATTTAAATACTTCTATAATTAGAATTCTGACTAGTGCCAAGGAACTTTCCGTAAAACTAACCGGTCAAGTATAGCGCTAAGACTAGTATTATGGAATTTTCCGTAACGTTCACCCGTTACGGGTAATTCCGTAACGTTAGACAGTTCGAAAATTGAAATTGATGAAATTTCAATGTTAAATTACTAACCATTGTATAATATTTGATTGGGTTTAACTTTGAATTCCCGAAATTCTACATTCTTTCAGATTGTGCATTTTTGAAATGCTCAATTTCAGATGTTTCAAATATATATTTAAATTTTGAAAAGTATACATATTTTCACAAAATAATCTAGAAATAAATTATTTCCAAAATCTGTACTAAACTCAGTTTTAAATCACCAGTTTAAACGATGCTTACAAAACTTTTTGCTGTCGGAGATAATTTTTTTCTGTCACCATTTGGCAATCGTTCAAAGTAAAAAAAGATCACATTTCGAAATTACATAACATAAATATACATTCCGCTACACAATGAAACAATTGTGTTTTATAAAAGAAAAAGTATTCATACTCAATAGAAACAGAGTAAACAGTTTCGTTGTCGTAATTGCGCATTTCAATGACATAACGTCCCCTCTCTTTCAATTGTTCATAATGTAACAGGAAAGTGAGCGGTGTCTTCTTTACGGATGGTAAACAATTCGTATTTTAAAAATGCTGACTAATAAAAAAAGACTTGAAGCTGGTATTAAAATTGATCTAAAAATATAAATTAAATCGGTCAATAATGACAGGGAACTGTAATTATCTCTTATTTATTTACAACCATTCGAATTTTGAATTAATCCGATTATGAGTACCGATTAGTTATTCATTAGATATCAACTTTATTATTAGTCTATGATATATCTTGTTAAAAAATGTTAAAGTTTCCTAATAATAATTCTAGAATAATAAAATCAAGAAAAATGTGTATGCTCTATTGTAATTTAATTAGTGTCTTCAATAATAATCAGGGGACGAGAGGAACTTTTTTTCTTATGAATTGATCATCAAACTGGTCATTAATTTGATCACTTTAAATTTATGCTAAGGGAGAGGGGACATTTATAAAAGGTTACGTTGTTTTAAACGGAGGTTAATTATGTTAAGCAGCGGTTCAATCTTTAGCCTTGAATGATCGCCTTGTTCTCGCTTCCTGTGCGACATGGGGTCTCGAAATAAAATGTAAGACCCCATTGTCATTTAGTGTATGAAGGATGTTGCGTAAATTACGATCTACATTAGGGTGTATAAAAACATCGATTTTGGTCTTTCTTTTTCAGGGAGGCTTGAAAAGATACTAGTAGATGTCAAAATGAGTTCCTGAAAGTTTCAGCTAAAAAGAAAAATTCCCTCAGTTCGCACAACGCGGTCAATGATCAAAATCAGGAAAAAAAGTATTTTTCACGTTATTTTCATGCGAATATTTTTTCTGTGATCCGGGTGTACGGTAAAAGTTGCATACTACGATAACATAAGTTCCTATATCAATATAGACCTTATAAAAAATTATCTTAGGTTCGCACACACAAGTTACAGAACCGAAAATGGTACAAATCACAAAAATATAACTTTCCTCGTTATTTTCAAGCCAATAACATTTCTCTCTGATCCGGGTGAACAGTAAAAGTTTTATATTATGGTAATATGAGTGCCTCCCCTGGCGGACCGGCCGAACGCAAACATTACGCTACAGCGTAACGGTAAAGTAATGCTAAAGTAATGGTAAAGTAATATGGCATTATAATTAATAAAGGAAAGAAAATTAATATATAAACTGTTGCAATTATAATAAAACGTTGAAATTTACGTTCAACGGTCATGCCGAAATTGCAACAAGTTGCTTTTGCAGCATTAAAAAATAAAAAAACATAGTGACCGTCATTGCAGTCGGGCCCCTGCATATTGGCAACTCGCTAACGTGGCTTTAAGTGGGTTGCCAGTCTGCAGGGACCCGACTTGAATGACAGCCACTTTGTTTTTTTATTTTTTAACGCTGAGAAAGCAACTTGTTGCAATTACGGCATGACCATTTAATGTAAATTTTAACGTTTTATTATAATTGCAATAATTTACATATTAATTTTGTTTCCTTTATTAATTATAATGCCATATTACTTTAGCATTACTTTACCATTACTTTACCGTTACGCTGTAGCGTAATGTTTGCGTTCGGCCGGTCCGCCAGGGTCAGTAGTATAGACCTCATCAGAAATTATGATTTTACGTGATTTTGACCTTTGATCGCGTTGTGCAATCTCAGAGAATTTCTCTTTTTTGCTCAAACTTCAAGGAAGTCATTTTGGCATCCATTTGAAACTTTCCAATCCCTCTGTAAAAGAAAAGATCGACAATTTTCATTGTCGATACGTCTAAATACATTGTGGGGCACATTGGACTTTCATTTAAAAAGATATTAATTCATGATATGAGCTTTTTGCATATATAATATGATATAGTCAGCACTGACCTTGACCCTTTTAAATTTTTTCTTTTCGACATTTCTTTATTCTTCGCTTTAAAATTCTTTATCAGTGTCAGAGTTATTTTTATTACTTTCGATGACTAAGGCTCCGGCGTTTCTTGAAAATTGTAGGAAATGTGGCTTCAATAAAATGACATTGAAGGAATACCTCAGACATCCAAAATGGAATAAAAATTACATAAAAAATGAAAGATTGCACTGGGGGCCGTTTAAAAACTATAGGTCACGCTATTTTCAAGCAGATAAACATAATATTTAAGCAGACTTCACAGCCCAAACTGTTTTCAAAACAGAGAAAATAGGATGGTTTTCACGGAAATAGGGGAAATTATTTTTAGTGAAGTTGATGTATAGGTATCATATTTAGTTCAATATGTATTGCATTTTCACAAAACAGTTGAATTTTCAAACAAAAAACTTTTATAATACTCCGTAGGTTATTTATATTTTACTTTCAATTTATTAGTGAAAAAAAAATTATTGAGAATAAAAACCATGTTTTCAACAACCATAATCGTTTTTTCTGTTTGTTTTAATTGGACCGTAAGACCGAAAAAAGAAAACCTTATTAAATTTTTAAATAATTTTCATCATAAAAGTTCATTTTCAACGAAATAGTTCAATTTTTAATGAAATAGTGGAATTTCTAACCAAATATTTCAATTTCGAACTAAAACCAATCAATTTTCAACAAAAAATGAAAGAATTAACTTTTCAGTTCCAAAAATTGAATTTTCACAAAACAAAAATGATTTTCCAACAAAACAGATAAATCTCCACCAATAAAATAAATGTTCAACAAAATAGTTCAACCTTCAAACAAGTAGTCGAATTTCCAACCAAAAAAGGTGAATTTTCAACCAAATTGTAGAATTTTTAACCAAAAGAGATGAATTCAGAACCAATATAATAATAGACTTTTCAATTAAGAAGAATCAACTTTCAACGAGAAATAGTTGGATTTTCTTATTGGGTTCTGGCTATTTAGTTATTCGAATTTAAGTTAGAAAACGAGATAAAGGGGTTGTTTGTTGAAAACAGAGGGAAAAAGAGGAATTCTTCAAAAAAGGAAAAAAAAAAAGAATGGGGGAAAGAGTGCGACGTAGTTTTTGAACTGCCCCTTATGCATTTTAGTAGGAGATTTATGGTTTTCTACGGAATCGTTTTTTGACCTGCAAGAGTAATTCGCAGACATTCAGTGCATGAGGCTTAAAAGCAATCGTCAGAATTTAATTAGAAATAAATAAACGAAAAATACACTCTTCTAAAAGCATATTAATTCCGGAATGAATCTGAAATTAAAAACATTCAGTCTTGCTTGAAATTTGGCTTTTTCTATGTATAATTACAAAATTGAAAGATTTATACACATTTTTCAAATCCAAAGAATTAAAGACATACTTCATGAACAAAAACAGTTTTCTATATATGGTAGTTTATGAATATATATATATCAAAATTTCGAAATTGGAAAAATGATAACTAGTTTAAAACAAAATATTATTAAAGATATGTTTTTTTAAAATTTGATTTTGTCTAAGCTGAAAAGAATGCAAAAAAACAATTGAAAGCTTGAAAAGTTTCATTTATTTAATCTATTGTGAAATTTCATGTATATAGCCACCTTAATGAGATTTTTCTTTTAAAATAGTGAAAAAATGTCTGAGAATAAAAAATACGATACTTTTAATAAATTATAAATATAAGAACTACGAAAGTTATTTATAAGCATCGAAAATTAGAGTTTTTACTGGATACTTGGACTTGAGATAGATTTTAATTACAAGTTTTTTATTTTAACTCAATTTTCACAAAATCGACAAAACTTGATATTCTGAAATAAATAATGAATTAGTATGAAGTATAAACATCCTATGTGCAATAAGGTCATAATGAACTTAAGGGTCAATGCCCTTAATGACCTTATAATTTATCGTTGAACCTCACCCATATAATAACTCATCTTTCAGCAATGAATCGACACTCATCGATTCATGCATTACAATCATTTGATAAAAGTTAATCGATGGAAAGAAGCTGTTTGATCTTTTCGTCGTTAATCACCAATCTTACATTTACGTGCAATGAAGCATGCCTGATGTCCATTTTGGTTCAAATGCAAGCGGGTATATCATCACTGTACACAAAGAAAAAAAAAATCTCCCTCTGCTTTTTTCCCTGTTATTATGCAAGGCAAGAAATGGAACATACAGCAGGCAAAACACGCAATGACAGATTTTAGAATTCTCTCTATATGAGCTCTCTCCCTATATATGCCATAGATATTTTACAGAAAATGCTACAAATTGCAATTATTATTAAAAAAATAACTCAAAACTCTTTAAATTGTAATTTTGTTGCATAAAATATCTTCGCGTGCAACATCGCATGCAACATATCAACATGCGATCTTCGAATCTTCACATGTTCGAAATAATTTCAGATGCTTGGAAAACTCAAATGAAATTTTTAATTTATGAGTATCATGTTAGAAAATAAAAAATTCAAATAATGGGCTAATCTTGATAAGAACAAGCCCATGATTTGTTTTTTCTACTATATTTAATTAAAAAACTATATCAAAATTAATAAATACTTTCGTAGGCATATACATATTTTTCGCACTTTATGAATTCTTAGAATTTATTTTACGTTAATTCAACACGTAGAAATAAATTCTATTAAATTTACAGAATTCTCAGTAAAAGTAGGAACGGCATAGTTTTTCTGTAAAAATGATCGAACTTGCTGCAGTGTTTACAGAATTTTCAGTAAATTGCTAAATTTATGGATACTTTTTGTAATAGTTACAGAACTTTTCTTTTAAGTTGACATTTCCAAACTGTGAAGTCTAATGAAAAATTCTGTAAAATTTACAGAAATTATCCATAAATTTGTGAAATTATTGAAAATTCTTTACAATCTGCAGAGAATTCGGTAAGCTTTACAGAAAAGCTATGCTGTTCCTATTTTGACTGGAAATTCTGTAACTTCAGCAAACTCTTTTTTCTTAGTAGCCTATGGTTTTTTGATTAGATAATGAAGAAAGATAAACCAATGCTTTCATTTTTTAAAATTCCAATAATTTTATAATTTATTTTTAAATAGACTTTATAATTTACATTAATATTTAAAGAAATATTTATTGCGATAGCAGAAATGTTTGACAACGAAATTAAAAGTATTTTTCCTAATTTTCATAATACCAACACAATTTTTGGTTAAATTTGACCCACAAAATTCAACTTCACCGGAAAGTTACTAAATAGCAAAATTTAAAACTGTAGAAAATACAAACAAAAGACAAACTACAGTCGTATTCTTTACATCAATATCAAGTTTGCCATCCTCAAGAAAATTTCAAAAGATCTGGAAGAATACTGAAAAACTGTCCCACCATACAAAAGAAATTCCGACCTGAACGTTTTGAAAAAAAATATTCTGAAAATTTGCTATATTTCAAACGATATTTGCAATTGAAAATTTCGGTCCCTGTTTTTAGAGAAATTCTTACCCTATTTCTGTTTATGTTGAAAGAAAAAATCTTGATATAAACTTATTCAGAAAAATATTGCATTTTAGAGAAAAATAAGAAAAAATTACTCAAATGAAAAAACTGTTCTTCTTGCTTAAAATAAATACAATTTTATGAAACTTTTTTCAAAAATTCAGCTGTTCCAAAAGTATAAATTCAAGGAAGAAAATTATCTTCTTGATCAATCATTAAAAGTGTGTAGTTTATTGAAAAACTTTTCCTAAATCGCAAAATTAACTACGTATCTTTGTGTGAGAGTATTTTTTCGTACAACAAATATCAACAGAGTCAAAGTCCCTTAATTTTTCTAAAAAGACGTTAAATTGACATTGCATTATTTTAATTAAAGCATTGAAGAAACCTAAATTCATCAACACAAAAATCACAATCAACAAATACAAATTACAATGAGACAAGTAACGAAATTTAATCGTTAACTAAATGGCATTACCTTGAAAATCACCTCTGTAGTGCTGGGCTTTGGGCGGTGGTGGTGGTGCGATCGAGTACTCTATGGATGAGCGAAAAAAACGAAAATAATAAGTAGCCGTTCTAGCACAAATCGCTGGAAACGAAGCTTAACTTGGACCCAACGTCCTTCCTTGGCGTAATTCTTCTACGTTCTATCGATATTGGCGCTGCTTATCTTAATTGGAATCTCTTTTAAACAAAACAATCTCTTTAAATCACAATAATAATTAAACCAATCTTCACCACACTTTTTCCTCAAATAACCTGACTATGAATCATAATAAAAATAAAAAGCGAAGTTTCTAGTTTACAAAAAGGCCGGACCTTCAAAAGTAACCGTCGGTCTTGCAGTGTAAGTTGGTAAAGGTGGCCACCAAGGTCGAGATTCTCGTCGAAAAGTTGGCGAAGGTGGAGGAGGTGGAGGTTGATACCTGTACCTCGGTCTGTGTTTGCTAGGGTCGAAATGTTGATTGGCGAAGGCATCTTCACTGTTTTGTTTTAAAATAGAAACTGGCGTCCTTGGTCTCACTGGAGATGAAGAAGTAGCTCTTGGTTTTTCAACCCTCCTTCTTCTTCTTGGAGGAGTAATGGAACTTGCATCAGAAACAACCTCTTTTCCACCTTCTTTGATATTTTCAAGGTCAGGTGGTGAAGACAATGACCGTGCATTATCTCGTCGACGAGGGTACTTATGAGCAACCCATCTCCCAGCCAAATAGGGTGCAATATCCCTCAGCTCATGAACACTCGGCGTCGAAGTGAACATCTCCCCCAAAATCGATGTTTTATCATCCTTTCCAGATTTTTCAAACTTGTCACGAACCCTTCCAACAGGACGTTTTGCCTCCAATTCTTTCGTTTCCTCCTTCCTCGCGATCGAATTAGTAGACTCAAGAATCGAAGAATCCTTCAACTCTGCCATTTTGCTAATGACGTTGATGTGTGGCATCGACAAGTCCTCCAGTCGGAGTGGAACTCTAGGAATCGGTGGAGAACTCCCTGATCTTCTGGCTCTTCCCCTCACTGGTTCATATTTTCTCCGTAACCACGCTACATCCGGAATCTCTTGAGGTTTGATGTAAGCTTTGCTAGCATCAGTCACCTTCTTCAGCAAGTTCCTCGTGAGTTCAGGATCACTTTGAAACCTCTTAGGCGTCACTAAAATTTTGGAGCGACCCAGAGAAAGATCCTCAAGGCTTTCAAACTTGTCCCGAAGTCTACGAACAGTTCCGTTTCTCACCAATTTTAAATAGGTTCGCCAATACCTTTCCGGATCAGGCGATGTGCTTCTGTGCCAAAGACTCTCGAGACTGCAGGATGAGTTCGTCAATGTCCCGTCTCGATAGGGACTGACACTGCGAGGTCTTTCATATTCACGGTCTCTTAAACAAGCGCGGAATTGTCGCGTGTTCAGATTGTCCGGCGAAGCGGATGGACTTCTTCCTCTAGTCCCCCTTCCTCTCCTGGGAGAGGTCGACCGCGATCGAATTCCATAAAGAGGTAGTGTCGCATACTTTGCTGATTCAACTTCACCAAAGAGTTCCTTCAAGTCAGCAAAACTTTGGGATAGAGAAAGTTTGCATCTTCTAATGTTGTTACTTATTGGCACTTCCTTGTTTTCAATATTTTCAAAAAAATCCACCTTCTTAGGTACCTCTTCAGAGTCGTTTTGTACAACTGTTCTTACTGATGCTTCGGAACTCTCTGTTGCACTTTCAAACTCACTTCCAGAAGTTGGAAACATCACTATAGAATCTGGCATTGTCATTGCTAATTGTGGTGGTTTTTTGGACCATTCTTCAAGGACGTTTTCTACTCTTTGAATAGTTGAAGGGCTTTCTTTGTTTGGTGTTAGGACTAGAAGAAAGTCACTTTTTTCTTTTGAGTTCTCTCGTGAGGAAACCGTTCGTGGAGGTGTTTTTTTTTCTTTCTCAATTTTTTGTATGTCTTTGGATGCCATAGCAGCTGCAATTGCTCCTCTAGTTTCCCTCGGACTTATCGACTTTTTTTGCACCTTATCCAAAACCTCTTTACTGAGAGTGAGGGATAGTTTTTTCTTCTCTAACTCACTCATTGAGGAAGGAACAACTACCCGGTCTGATTGAGATCTTTCTAAACTTCTTACTCGACTGATAGAGTTACTTCTTTTCTTCAAAGAAGCATCAACTTCGTCTTTATCGACAATCATCGAATGACATCTAACATGAAGTTCGCTATCTTCCTTCGAACTATATCTGGATTTCGGAACAATGATTTCGTACCTTTTCGATAAGTCTTTTTCACGGCTCAACTTTTCTTTTGATGGTCCTTGGGAAACATACTTAGGAGGTAGTTTCTGGGAAGGATTCTCACTTTGTGGGGGATCACTTTTCTTTTTTAAAGATTTAACCTTAGGGTTATCACTTCCATAGATTTCGTTCAATTGATTCTTGAGTGTATTCACCTGATCAATGGATAAACTGCTCCAAAAATTCTTACTTCCTCCAAGAGTCCTTTGAAGAGATGATGTCACATTCAACTTTTCCTGGTCTGCTTTATCACTCGCTTTTCTGGACATAGTATTTGCAACATTAACGACGGAACTACCTCTCCAGAGAGGCTTATAAACATCTTTCTTAGACGCTATCTCCCTTTGTCTCGTTGCTTCCAATTCACTTTCTTCATTAGCAAGTTTCTTAAATTGTTCTCTAATATTTTCGACTGACCTTTCCTTACATCTAAGTCCTGAATCGCCTCGCCATCTGTACCTATCAAGATCCTTAGTGCTGAAAAGAAAATCCTTCTCCTTCTGTGCAGTTTTTAATTTTCCATAAAGAACTTTGAGTTCCTGGTGAGCTTTCTCCTTGGTTCGAACTTCCTTCCAACGATCATAATCTATTATCTCCTCGTTTTTCATTCGAGGACGAAGATCACCAGTTGAAGTTGTCTTCTCCAATTCTCCCATCTTCTCTAAACTTGCATAAAAATCGTGTAAATCTTTGTACCGGTTTGACTTCTTTTTGCAGTGGAGAATTTCTAGGATATATTGATGATAATCTTCTCTATCAGTATTTAAAGAACAAGTGCTTCTTGCTGGAGACATATTGGAACCTAATTCTGCTTTTTTATCATGAGAATTGTCCACATCACTTGCACTTTTGGCTCTGACTTTCCTTGTTCTTTCAAGATTCTCCTCCAGATTTGATCCAGAATCTTTCTGATCTTTAGTGTCTTTTTGATCTTGTCTCATATTACGTATCCGACGAGATGAAGGAGACCTGGTAGGTGATGGTGATGAAGAACGTGATAAGTTTTGCTCTGGCAAGGTCCTCAAAGGCGGTTCACTTAGACTTCTCTCTTTGGTTTCCCTCACCAAATCAGGACTGCGACCTCGTAGAGAAGCAGACGATCCAAAATCTTCAGCACCTAGCAAGCTATCAAATTTACTCACTTTTTGGAAAATAGACCTACCAGGCCAGGAAACACCACGAGGACTCGAAGACCTCGAAGAAAGACTTTCTCGATCCCAGTTTTTAAATCTAGAATCAGAAACTGCTCTCTTGTTTGTAAGATAGATGTTCAGGGACCTAAGAGATGGTTCCGATTTGAAGTTCTCTGTTCCCAGTTCTTGAAACATCTTCGCTCTTTCAAGTACTGCAGATTTTCTTAGAATGCTAGTTTGTGAAGGGGTTGGAGAAATGTTTCGAAGAAAAAGACTTTGAAAGAATGTATCTGACCTTGTTGCTTCCTGATGTTTCTTGATTTGCTCGACAGTCAAAGCTGATATCTCATCTTTAGAGCTAACCTTGTGACCAAGTTTCCCCTCTGATTCCAGTCTTTTGATAGACCTAGGTTTCTGTACCTCACCTTTTTTACCATTATTAGTCTTCGATTTCGAACTTTTTTCCAGTTTATCTTTCCTCATTGTCTTCTTTGGCGATTTTTTATCTTCTGGATTTATTTGTATCGTGAAAGGTTTAGCTGGGGATGTTCTCACAATGGTCTGAGGCTTATCTCGGTACTTTTTCCTTCTTGATGTATCACTGGAAGTAGTTTTGGAAATAGAAGATAAGGAAGGTGAAGATTCTCTAGCTAATGGCTTGATGATTTTTGGCTTCGGAACCTCGTGTAACTTCCGAACACAAACTGGCGACGAAGTTGTGGATATTTTTGATAAACTCGTAACGCTATCTGCCTTTGTCGATGTTTGCAAAACTTCCTTAGCTTTAGGGGATATCGAGACTGTGACTTTCAAGAATTTATCCTTAAGAGGTTTCGGTTTATTGAGACTAGAACTTGATGCGTAAGGAGCCGCTGAAGTTTTGCAGATAGTTCCAGGAGGAAAAACTTTACTGGGTCCTTCTCTATCTTTCAGTTTAGGGACTGGTTTATGTAGATCAACGGGCGCAGACAGATCAGCAGAAGATCTGCTAAGTCTCTTGCACGACTCCTCTTGTTCTTTCCTTGTTCTTCGCAATTTGGATTGTTCTTTCTTTGCAGAAGCTGACAAGGGTTTAGTACTGTTATGCTGGCAGATGGGTGTAGCTCTTCCTAGACTTTTAGAAGATAGATCACACGTCTTCTTAGGAAAAAATATCTTCTCTGGTGGCTCCCTTGTACTTCTCACAGGACTGGAAATGGAGGAAACTTGGGGACGAATTCGATCGAGACTCCTAGAGAGGCTAGCTCCTGATTTGTGCTTTACAGGATCTGGCGATAGGATTCTTGATGATCTACTCAAGCAAACAGGACTAGAAGAAGCAGCTCTTATAGTTCTGAGTTTCTGGACTTCGTCCCTCTCTCTTTTATGTTTTTCCAAATTGCAACTGAGTCTTTCTCTCAAGAATCTAATACTCGAAACTTTATCAGCTACAAAACACTGTTCGTGTCTGGTTTTGGGTTGATGTGAATTGTTACAATTCGAGTAGAGTTGGAGTGCTCGATTATTCCTGGAGGATTCTCGTCTTGGTGGCGAGGGAGGTCGAATTGGAGATGTCCCTCTAGAGGCAAGTCTACCAGAAAAAGAAGATGAGCCTTTCTGTTGTCCTCCAGCTAGGGAATGGGTTTCGGAAGTTGACCTTTTTGAAGAAATGGTCGCCATAGAAGGTGCTGTCCTCTTGTATCGTGCAAAAGTCATCGACGACTTGAACGACGAGGCTACAGGATTTTTCCTGTGAACTCGAATCCTCGTCAAAGTGGGAGAGATCGGGAAATACTCGATCTCAGAGTCGTCTGTGGACAGAGGTTGGGATGTGATGATGTTAATGGTAATCGTCGAGCTAATCATGGCGTACCCTTTCACCAAGATCAAGCCGTGTGAGATCACTTTAAAACTCAGCGTGCCGTCGCGCAAGATCGAGATCCTCTTCGTGGTGCACGTGTTGTGTGAGAGAGAAAAAAATCGGCAGAGAAAAATTTGCGTACCAATATCGATAGACGTTTAAGAAAGTGACGAGTGTAATATAGTTAATTGTGAGGAATTCACCACTTGCTGTTTTGATCTACATCGAATTTAAGGTTAATTCAAATAAATCAACCAAAAAAATCAAGATCAATTCAACTGAATTATACTGAATTTAGGTTGAATTAACTGAGCTAAACTGATTTCAAGGTCAAGCCTACTGAATATAGATTCAACTCAGGAAGTTCAATTTGAATTCAAGGTTAATTGAGTGGAATTCAGTGGTGGTTAACCCCTCAGTTGAAGCGAAATTTTTTGAATTTTGCAATTACTTCCAATATTAATGCAAGAAAGCTTCCATAATGGCAAATGTGAGTAACAGCATTTTTTACTTTTTTCACAATTCCAAAACTTTTATCATTTCTTCTTACAATCAATCATGAGTTACTGTTTAAATTTACTCTCAAAATAAATTGGTAAAAGTTATTTCTGTCGGTGAACTTAGATTCTTTTAAGTGTTGAAAAATGCACAAGCTTTATGATCAAAATTTGAAGTTCTTGCCAAATCCAGTCGACTTCCTCTTTGTAGAGAGAATAATTCAGCCGTTCACAAGCCGATAATAACGAGCATGCTAGTGATGTAAATATTGTAAGTGGAACCAAAAATCGTGTATGAAATTATAATCGAAACCAAAATTGTTGTCAAAAAAGGTACTCGTGAAGCTCATAAAATATTAAATAATAAAATAGATGCAGAATACGTAATAATGCACAAATTTAAAATAACGTGCAGGTTGCAGATACAATAAACTTCTTTCTACATTTTCTAAACTCTGTTTTACGTATGAAAAACCAAGATGCTTAAAGACGATAGATTCGTTAAGATTCCTTATATTAATAATTAATATAAGCATGTTGGATAGGTCGCAGCTAATTTTCCTTTTTATTCATTTTAGGGCGAGAGATATTAGTATCAAACCTTGTACATGCCTGATTAGTAATTTCCACCGTAGTAAGATTAATAGAATAATAAAAAGGTCGTTTTATTTAGTTTTGTGATCAACAGATGAGTATTCGTAAAATAAAGAGAAAATAGAGAGGTGATGCGAACCCCAGTAAAAGCATTTGATTTCATTTGAAAACTTACCTTTTGGACGTTCTGGCGCTGGTTTTCGAAGACCATGGAGAGGCACGTCCCCACCTTGTTGTACCGTTTTATATGCTATCCTTTGTTCCAAAGGGCTCAGAGGGCTTAAAGGATTGACGTCTTCTCTTCTACGAAATATTAGCGTAGAATCACTTTCATAGCCGGATTCTTTCAAAGCACTGAAAATCAAATTATTTTGTTAATTTCTTCTGTTAGTCAAGGTCAGTTAAAAACAGATTAAAAAACAACAAATCCTGCATGGACAGTAAAAACCTTTTCATAAAATTCTTATAACGTAATTTTTAATTACTGTATGTTAAGAATGTTGAGTTATTCACTTTCATTAATAGATTATTCATTGTCAGTTTTCTACTTAAAGAACATTTTTTAAGAAGTTAGAGAATAAAGGTTTCAATTGACAATTAACTATCTCTTACTACTTTTACGGAAAGAGAAAAAATATTCTTGTTCAAATGTTACTTACTGGGACATGTAAGGTTTTGCTGAGTGAGTGTTACGCTGGTCGAACGGCTGTAAAATGGAGAAGGGCTTCGTTATTTGAACCTTGTTATAACTAAATATCAGGAGCATGGAGGGTAAACGATTATTACACATAGTACAAATTACATGCTAGTGCATTATTATTCGCGTCTGTATAATGTTTATTTGGTCAAGAGTATTTGACCAAGATGTTTTTTTGGTTGATGAAGCAAATTCGAGTATTGATCGTTATTAAAATAAGTGATATGTGCAATACTGCAGTAGCATTCATTTCGGAGGCACCGCCAAAGCTTTTGATGTGTTCAAGTGGAGAGCATGCTGTGCACTGCAGAAGATAAACTTTGGTTAGAATTAATGTAACGAGCAAGGTTAATGTAAAATTTGTCAAGAAAGGTCAATTTTATTTAAATTATGAATAGAGGACTAATAAATAATGAGCACTTATCAGGATCAGGAAGAATTGTATCGATATTTGATTAGGGTCTACAAATTTCGAAACTAATTGGAGAATATAGGGGAATAATTGTAACTGATGATGTAAATTATACATTCTACGTGCAATTCAGTGTTGTAAGCTATATAGATGTATATAGAACGAGAGAGAAAGAGATTTAGTGAATTGCGATGTAACTAGAGGTCGTATATTGAGAGGGTTTGCACAAAAGCTTTGCAGCAAATCCGGTGTCTAATTATAAATAAAGGCAATCGTTTTCTATAAGCTATGAATTGTGGTGTAGTGAAAATAACTATGTTGCAAGTCTAAAATGAAATATTTTAATCTGAAAATAATATGAAATAATTTCAGGTTGCGTTATGCTTAGGAAATCCTGTGGTTAGATTTTGAAATAGTAGAAACTATCATATTTTTGAAGAAAAACCTTTAAGGTTATTGCTATGAAACACTCGGATCATGACCATCATGTCAGTATATATCGCGGTGCCGCACATCAAGATTGCAATCTGATTTATGAAGATACTTATGTGCTTCCAGAGCAGGACTGGGCACTAAGAATTTCAATGAAATAAAATAAAAATATATGAATTTGGTTTAAATTAACTTCAATTAAATTTCAAAAAATTACATCATATAATCTAATGTGAAGGATACAAAATACAATGAAAATACTATAAAATTAAACTTTGAGGGAAAATTTAGGATTTGAATTGAACAATGATTAGTTTTAAATTAAAATCTGAAAATTATAGTTCGAACAAATTTAATTTAAAGCTTATGAGTGAAGCAACCATACACCTGGAGAAATTGTATCTATTTCTTAAACTTGGCATTAAAAAATCTTCCAAATAAGCTCAAGTACAATTGAAGGTTCTTGTGTATGGAGTCTTATAAAGGATATTGCCTTGTATAGTGTACAGAATCCTGATAAAAATCCTTCATTTTCTACACAGGAACCCCAGTGAGACCTGATTAAAAATATCAAATAATAATTGTTTATAGTATGCAGGGTCCAAATAAATATCCTAAACATCAATTGTGATCAATCTGTTGCAAGTGTTTCACTACTCATACAACAAGATCGTGCAATCTACAATTGGTGGAGGTGCCAGGCTCTAACCCGTGAAGGTGACATCAGAGAAGTAGAAGGTGGCGGTGGTGGCAGTAGCGTGACATGATTGGTGCTAGAAGAAGAAGAAGTAGAAGAAGGTGGAGTGCGTTGGTGATGGTGATGATGATGGTGATGATTTCGAGGGCTCGGCAGTTTTGGCAGTAAGGATGAGCGGTCCTCAATTTTCAGCGATCGGGGTCCGGTTTGCGGTACGGATCGCGGGACACAACGGTCCGGAAGAACGAAGCTCTTAGATTTTCCTTCCAGCATTCCTAAATTCCTGTAGTCTGGATGGCCCAAGGGTCGAATAATTCGGTCCAAATGGTAGTCCGTTGTCTTTGTCTTGATTTTATATTCATTTAAATTCATTGTCTTACTTTTATTTTCGTTCAAGGTCAAGTTTCGTGCGTGAAGTTTGCTACCGATTTCGAGACCTAAACCGGCAAGAGATGCAGTCTGATCAGCAAACATTGTCTTGGACCGGCCGCGAGCAATATTAGAGCGGATTTTATCAAACTGCGGATGGGGGTCAAGATTGTCAAGGTCCTCAAATCGATGTCGGTATCCATTTTCGCGTTTAAGCTCTCGAGCACGAAATCCGGAACCGTTTTCTGTACTTTTCGTATACGAGCTGAGATTTGGTACCCTTACACTGTAACTGTCTGCCGGTCGGTAGGAGAGACTCAGTGCTCGTGAGGCAGTTTTCTGGAGTTGATGATGGCCATCGGGATGAAGGTGTCCATTTTCGTCCAGCCACTGTCCGCAGCATCATCGTGGATCACCAGGGGAGACAGTGCGCACACGAGATACAAGTACCAAGACACACATCGATCACATTTATTAAGATTGTTGGTGTACATTTACTACGAGTGAACTTTTCATCATGTGAGCAATTTTGAATATACCGTGTAGACTGTGGAGCTGCTAGATTTTTTGTGAGGGAAGAGAGAAAGTGTTTTTGTGTGCTGACGAAACTTTCTTTATCATAGTTAGAGAACAAGAGATTGAGAACGAAAGTGATGAATGTGATGGTGCTCATTATGTTTAGATATGGTGAGAATTTTTAGAAGCCAATTAGTGAGATTGTTTTATGTTAGTAAAACCAGTTCCTTGTTGAAATCAGTTGATTGACATTTTTTTATTAATTGAATATTCATAGTTGCATCAACTGCCAGGTTCATTAGCGACTGTACCAAGGGACAGAAGCGAAGCTTTCTGATAATACGTCCATCCTCGCTTCCTGCTTTTGGAATCGAACCCGCACCAGCGTGATTTGAACAATTGTATCAATTTAAACAAATCAGCCAATTAGCGAAGGGAAGTTTAACTTATTTAATTATATAATTTGTTTTTCAAGGATAGCCAATCAATTGAGATCAATTCGGTTGTTAGATCCAATGTTATAGTTTCATTCTCCGTCTGTGAATTCGCTACAGCTGGAAATATCAAAATGTACAGATGATGTGATATTCAAGTTAAAGACATTTATTTGAGCCCGGTTGTGTGGGGTCAGATTTCATGTCCATACGGTTGAATATTTACGTCTAATGTATGTGCATACCCATTCTAAATATTGTTCTCTTTTGTATCTTGAACTATTTTTTTTATTAAGATTGCTTATATACTTTTATGCGTACACCAGATAAAGCTAACACGATGGACCCTGGCCAGTTACCTTCACCAGCCGCATTCAAATTGCACTTTTTTAATTTTGAAACAAAGTTTAAAAAGTTTCACTAAAAAAATAGCTTCAAAATGAAAAATAAAATAATATTTAGAATTTAGACCTAAATAATCAACGGTTTAGCCGTGAAATGTGAAACCGCAAACCCAGATTCAAATAAATGCCCTCAAGAGATCATGATAGTGAATCAAATATACGGATTTTTGAAAGCGTCCGGAATTTTTATATTCTTTGTCGATGCATTGCGAAGTCAGATAAAGAAAGAAAATACATAAAACGTGTACTGAGAAGAGGTGTCTTAAATAGGCTTAAATATTTATAAAAGTGGCCTACCCCATCAAATATGTCCATGACCTCGTCCCACCACTAGAAAAATAGAATTAAATACTGCATTATACTAGGCTCTCAAACTTTGAAGTTTGTACACGTGTACATGAAAAATAAAATATTAGAAGGTTATCTACGTACGCCACTTTCCTGAACATTTTAGTAGGGAAAATTATTTATTATTTTGTTATTTAATACAACTAAAGTACCGCCTTAGAATGATTTTGAAAAGACCTTTTTATTCAGTGTTTCAGCATGCCATCGCTTAACTCAATTTGGTCATTTTCAACCTAAAATTACTCCTTTACATACATTTTCCCTCTTAAACTTGGTAGCTGATCATAAAGACAAATTTTTCTTTCCGGGCAAAAATGCACTTTTAATTTTTCTGAAAAACCAAGCTAGAATAGAGTATGCAATTATTTTCAGAAGATGGATTACATAATTAGAATTGTCTATGAGAAACAAACGTTTTCAAAAATTTGGAAATGGGTTTTGATAAATTACAGTGAATTCAGAACAATTAAATCGTAAATGTGGGCATTCAACTTAATTGAAAAGAATATGTAGTGCATTAAATTGCCTTCTACATAATTAAACGAAAATTCAAATGAATTCTACAGAATTAAACTGAATTCAAAAGAATACAAGGAAATTTAAGGAATTTGAAATCAATTCATGCGGAAGTAGAGTGAATTGAAACAAATTTAAGTAAATTCTGAGCAATTTAAGTGAATTTAAATACAAAAATTCATAATGTATATTCTGTGTATTCATAATAATGCATTGACTTAACCAAATTGATTTTAATTCAATTTAGGCTGAATTCCAGTAAATTGACGCAGTAATTGAAGGATGTTCAAATTCAGTGGTACTAAATTTATCGGAATTCAAGTAAATAGACAGAAATTTGTGTTCGATTAAATTTAAGTCACTTTAAAGTAAATTCCAATCAATTAATAGGAGTTCAAGTGAATTTAAAGAATCTCGATGAGAACCTATTTATGAATTCAGTGAAATTCAAGGTTAATCCAGAGGAATTATAAATTAAAATAAATCCAGTCAACTAGAAGGAGCATGATAAATTCGAATGAATGGATTCCAAAATCTAAAAGTTTATTTTTTACCAACTAATAATCTGTTTGAATCTGTGTAGAAAAATGATAATATTGAACATTTCGTAAGCAATTTTGTTGAAAATAGTTTACTAGTAATATAAAAAGCATAGAGGAAAATGTAAGTGTCAAATTCTTAGGCGGTATTTTCCTTCTTTTACAAAACCCTCCAAATACCAATTGTTAGATTTCTGAATCGTGAAGGCGAATATTAACTAAGGTGATCCAAAAAATGATTTCTTCGATACTTTAAAGCCTCGTGCCTATTTTGTGTCATTTAGTGAGAAAAATTTCCCTAATGTTACAAAAACCCTTCACAGAAGTGGTCTAATACTTTCTTATGGACAACACGAAGGCTAAAAATTTCATTTGATAAATAAATTTACCCACAAATTCGCCTAAAATCACTCCTCAAGAGACTATAAGTTCAAACTCAAAATGTCTTTTCTGAAGTTTTTGAAATTCAAATGAAAATATGAAGCGTTAATTATAGAACAATTTTTAGTATACTTATTTATTTCAATATATTTATATACTATACATATTGAAATAACAAGTTTTGAAGAAAGAAAATGTAACTTTTTTTAATTATTAAGGGTCAAAAGGAGAAGTTTTATTTTAAGGGCATTATTTGTCTCATTTTGTATCGTAAAAATTACTGTATAATTTACTCTTTAAATTTTGATTTTAATTTCATAAAATTGAGACGACACATAAAACTTACGTTATCGAGTCTTAAGGGATGAGTTATGGTGAATTCAAGGGTGACACGATAAGTTTACAAGATTTCATGATTCTTCTGAAAATTTAAAAATTTATTGTATTGTTAAGGCTTTGGGATTATTTACGAGTCGTGCCCCTGCCTCTAAACACTTTTTTTAAATCTCACGAAATCAGAAGAAAAAATAGTCACCAAATGACACAAAATGAGGGGGTGAAACTATAAAAAATAAAAAATCATTATTTTGGACCACCCTAATATTTACATTTTGTAAATGATTCTGAGTTAAAGATTAAATAATAAAATTAATACATAACTTCTGTAAATTTTTTAATTTTCAAGTTAATTTTCTTTTGGAAAATGGCGTTAGGTAAGAAATAGGAAAATCTACAAGCAGTTCTACAAAAGCTAAATAATAATAATGGGTAAATTTTTTTCGAAGCATTTAAAACCTGTACATCGAAACATGTGCGCAACAGAGATAATCAGATAAGGTGTCATCCATAAACTGCGTTACAAATTTTGGGATATTTTTTACCCCCCGAACCCCCTAGTTGAAAATCATTCGGGGTGTCGGGGGGGGGGGGGGGGGGGG
>CAKNXH010000059.1:851863-887187 GCA_932178445.1 Andricus quercusramuli | reverse complement strand
CCCAACGAAAGTAACAAAGCCGTTGCCTATACAAGGGTTTAACGTTTATTCTGTGCTTTCTCGCATTTCTATTGAGTTTTTACACAGTGCGTAGAATTTTCGATCACAAAGAAGACTTAAAAAAAATAGTTGAATTTTCAACAAAATAATTCAATTTTTCACAAAATAGTTTAATTTTTAACCAATTATAGTTGAGTTCTCGAACAAAAAAGATGAATTCTCAACGAAAGATTTAATATTTCGTATTTCAATGAAACAAGATTTAAATTTTATACCAAATGACTTTTCTGACATGTCTACTATAAAGGATAAATTTTCAATCTAAAAAGATGAATTTTCAACAAAATACTTAAATTTTTGACCAAAAAGATTACGCAATAAACTAGTTGTATTTTAAACCTAGGAAGATAAATTTTCTACAAGTATGTAATTTTTAATCAAGGGAGATGAATTTATAATCAAATAGTTTAATTTTCAACTAAAAATATAAGTTTTCAACAAAAAATGGAATAGATACATTTTCAGTTAAATTAATTAATTTTCAACAGAAAAAGTGAATTTTCTACCACTTAAATTGAACTAAAAAGATAAATTTTTAACAAAATAGATGAATCCACAACCAAAATTACAAATGTTCAAAAAAAAGATAATTTTATACTCAAAAAACGATTTTTCAGCAAAATACATCAATTTTCCACAAAACCATTGAATTTTCCGAACGGCACTATGAATTTTCAACAAAAAAGTTAATTTTCTACCAAGAAATTAATTTTTAGAAAAAACAGTTGAATTGAACAAAAAAGACGAATTTTTCACAAAAAACTAGAATACACAGGCAAAAAGATAAAGTAAAAATAAAAAGTTTAATTTTCTACCCAAATGAGTTTCCATCAAAAAAGTTAATTTTATACCAAATAGTTAATTTTATAAATAAATAGTTTAATTTTCAACCACATAGCTTAATTTTCTATCAAATTGTTGAATTTTCAAGGCAAAAGATGAATTTTCTGCAAAGCAATCGAATTTTCAAACCGAAAAGATTGATTCTCAAGAAAACCTGTAATACTTGATACATATCTCAACCAAAAACTATATCAATTTGAAATAAAAAAACAGTTGAATTCAGCAAACAAATGACGAATTATCAGCAAAATAGTTGAATCTTTAACAAAATACATTAACTTTCCACCAAACAGTTGAATGTTCAAATAGAAAAGATTAAGCTTCACATAAAAAAATAAATTATCAACTAAAAATAGAATAGTTATATTTTCAGTTTGAATAAAACTAGTTAAATTTTCCACTCTAAAGATAAATTTTTAACTAAAATGATGACTTTTCAAACAAAAAAAATTGATTTGTTGCAAAGTAGTTGAACTTTCAATCAGATAGTTGAATTTTTAAACAAAACCCAGAATTCTTAACGAGAAGTACACATATAATTGATGATATTTCAACAACAAAATATTCAAATATTAATCAGAAACAGTTGAATGCGAGTAAAAAATACAAATTTCCTTCAAATCATTTAAATTTTACACCAAAGATATGAATTTTCAACGAAAAAGATCAATTCTTCACCAAGAAGATTAATTTTCTACCAAAAAAGACGGAATTTTCAACTAAAAAAGATAAGTTTTTAAACATATAGTTGCATTTGGAACAAAAGAAAGTAAATTTTTAACTAAAAATGTAATAGTCAAATTTTCAGTTTGAAAAAAAGCTAATTTTCGACCAAAAAACAAACCAATCTTCAATGAAATAGTTACATTTTTACCAAATAGATGAATCTTCAACTAAGAAGATTAATATTTTATTTTTAACGATTAATCGTTACAGGGACATCTTCTGAAAATGTCATAAACTTTCTTAAATTTTATCATCAAGAAACGTGCTAAACGTTTTCTCAGTTCGCAACGTTACTTCTACAGACGCTTCCCCCCCCCCCCCACGGTTACCAGCCATAATTTTTTGGCGTGAACCCCTCGAACCCTCAAATTGGTAACGTAGTTTATGGCCGGTCCTTAAATAAACGGATAAGATTCGCCACAGAAACTGAAGGGCCAACAACAAAACTTGAATAACATTTTAACTAGTCGTTTGTGGCGTCGTTACCTTTCTTCTCGTCCAAGTGAAAGACGTCGGCTAAAAGCAAAGCCATTTCAAACGATCATGTTCGAGTGTGGTATCATTCTCGTGGCTTTAGTACCTACCATTAGGATTCGAAGTTCAACGTTACGAGCATTATTATAATGCTGGCGGTGCGTTAATTAGCGCTATTCGCGTTACGTTCATAATTGTGCAAGCTTTCAATAATATACGAAGCGAAGGTTCTCTAATCCGATTAGTGGCATTAGCCAATTCTATTGTAACGCGTCGCCGAATCCTCCGATAGGATTCAATACATTTGTGAATTCGACAATAAATTTCAATAATTAGCCCAGTGAGGATAATCATTTATAATAGGCTTTAATTTTTCATCATTTGGGAATTTATGAAAGTGACTGAGTTATTTATTACAAAAGGGTGATGCATTTGTTGTTAAATTAATTATATGAAAATGTACCTCTTTAGCTTCCTTTTCGGCGATCGATGATCTTCCGGGCTCGTAGTCCTCAATTCTTCCAGGCTGATTTTTGTAAACGTCAGTGGCGCATTTCAGAGCCCCGCTCCTGGATTAAATATTGTATTATTTTTCTTTTCTGTGACTGTAATTACTATTTTCAGTCATCAACTTTAATTCAACAATAATTATGAGGAATATTAGCAAACTAGGAACAAACGCACGCGCGCTGAAGCGCACGTTCACATCCCTGGATTTTTATTTCCTAGCATTAAAAATAAAAACAATTTAAAAAATCATCATTGAAGAAATGTTCAAATATTAAGGTATTTCAAATTTCTAAAGAAAAAAAAATAATTATTTCGAATTGAAAGCGCTTGAAAGTAAAAAAAAAACATTGAATGATTTTGAATTGAAAATGTTCCAAATCTAAGAATTTTAGATTAGGTAAAAAGGAAATATTTGATGGAAAAAGGACAATATTTTGAATCGAATAACAAGGATTTGAACTTGTATCATTTCTGAACGTTGAAAATAAATAATTTAGAATTAAAAAATTTTTAATCAGAAGTTCTCAAAATTGAAAAACTTAAGACTGAAATTTCGAAAACTGGACAATTTCATTAAGAAGGAATTGAAATTGTATTATTTCTAATTCAAACCGTTCAAAATTGAAGAATTTCATTTTTAGTTGGTGAATCTCGTAACTGAAGGATTACAGATTAAAATGTTGAAAATAGGACAATTTCAATATGTTCAAAGTTGACTTATTTCATGTTAGAAATTTGAAAATTGGATCATTCAAAATTCAAACAAATAGAAAGTAAAATTTCATTGTTTCTAATTCAAAACGCTTAAAATTGTTAATTTTAACTTTTCATATTCAAAAAATTAAATATTAAAATTTATTAGAAAAATTTGTCTGAGATCAAACAATAAATTCCCTGTTATTTCCGCCGTTTAAAATTGAAAAGTTTTGAAGTATAATGTTTCCAAACTAAAATATTCCAAGAATACACGTCAAAAATAAAATAATTTTATGTGCGAAACATTAGGGATGAAAAAATTTCTACTACGGAACATTGAAAATCAAAGGAATCTGAATTTAATTAAAAACTGAAAAAAATGGGGTGACCAAGAATTGTCATATTAAAACCTTTTCATACTTGAAATCTTTAAAATATGAATAATTCTAATTGTAAGTAAACTCAAATCATTTAAAAATAAAAAATTTTCAAATTGTTGATTATTCTTTTCAAAATTCAACCATTTAAATTTTTCAGCGTCGAACATGGAAATTGAGAACTCTAAAATTGTAATCACTCAAAATTAAACAAATTAGCAATTTGCTGAGATATCCACTAAAGGTAAGTTCTATTTTGATCGGTTTTGATTTTTAACAACACAATTCTGAACTTTTTAATTACAGATCGCTAATTTCTTACACTTAATTTAGAATTTTGCATTCTTAAAATACTCCAAACAAATAGATAGATAGATAGATAGATAGATAGTATAGATAGAATCGTATACGATTCACATTTTCGAAATTCTCTTCACTTCTAAAGCTTGAATTTGAGAAATTATTTTATAGGCTTTTCATTTTTTGAATTCATTCTGGAGGCATTTAATTCAAAATTGCTTAGTTATTACAAATTCTATAAACTGAAATTTGTGCAACTACCACGTATTTCTATTTGATATTTTACGATTGTTAAGCATTTAAAAAATCCGACAATTTTGTACATTTATCATTGAAATAAAAAAATTCAGAATGTTTAAATATCGATTTAATAAATTTAAAAGTGACGAAAATAAAAACCGAACAATTTAGAATATTGAAGTCGAAAATTATTATATATACAACTGACTATCAAGACTTGCAGTACGAAATTTTGAAAGATTTAACAGCAAAATTGTCCTAAAATTTTTAATATTTAAATTTGAAACCACACATTGTAGAAATAAAAATTGAAAACCTCTATGAACTAAGACATTTTATATCAAATATTTTCGAACTGAAGCTATCGAAGCAAAAAATTGTAATTTCAAGGGCTTAAAAATTAGACTACTTTAGAATTGCGCATTCAAAACTGTAACTTCAATTTGAAATTATAGAAATTAAAAAAATGATATGAAAATATTATTAAGAGGTATCATATTATATAGTATCAAGTGATATTCAAAGCGATTGGATACACTTTTTTACTGAAAAATGTGATTTCAGTCCAAAGAAAAATGACTCATTCTCACGGGCTAAAAACCCGTTCTAATAGTGAAATATTTTTTAATTTAAATTCTTTGTTTCAAATAAAATGCTAGCTTACTTTTTTGGCATCGTTGACGTGGTAAAGTCATTTTCCTTGTTGCGCACTCGCCTACGATTGTCAATAGTGGAAGATCTTTCGGAATAACCACGAGGTTCTGGCTCGCTCAAATAACCACTTGCGGTACCTCCACAACCATATCTAGCACCTGAAAAAAAATATTGAACCATTATCATAATTGAATTTCATTAAACCTAGCTTAGGCCAAATTATTACAAAACTAGATGATTTTATAATTATATTGGTTGTGACTGTTCGTCCCGAAAAATGGGGAAGTTGGAGAAGAAGAGGGTCTAGTCTTCCGGAAAATTCGGGAAGACTATCCAAGCTTATGGAAAATATTTGACTACTC
The DNA here is from genome assembly GCA_932178445.1 of Andricus quercusramuli. Lineage (NCBI taxonomy): Eukaryota > Metazoa > Arthropoda > Insecta > Hymenoptera > Cynipidae > Andricus > Andricus quercusramuli. Next base: position 881,945 of record CAKNXH010000059.1, on the reverse strand, counting down.
ATCCCGAATTCCGAGACAGCGAGGCACTTCGAATTGTATTTCATTAGGTCAAATCGAGTTAAGTAATAACCGTTAAAAAAATTATAACAATGCGTGCGAAATACAGCTTTAATACACAACCTGTAAACATTGTGCATCTACTTGTTTTTTGATGATTGATGAAGCTCTCCTAATTTTAATTATATTGTAGTTAAATTTGGATAATTGTTTAAGAAAATGTTGCAAAAATATTGCAAATTTCCATGTTTTTCTTAAGTTTTCAATAACGTCCGTAATAATCAATATTTTTTAACGTTCTTGGGCTAACTTTAAAGATAAATTTTTACAGAATTGAAGCAACTCATTAAAATACATAAATTTGTAATTTTTTTCTTCTATATTGCAGGAAGTTAAGTTTTGAAATAAAAAGTTGGAAAAATGTCAATATTCTTTTTGGTGATAACAATATTTTTGTAAAATATATAAAACGTATATAGTCACGAAGTTTTTATGAGAAGCCTACAGATAAGATGTTTTCAAAATTTTTGAACTTTTTTGTTACAACTTCAGCTTCTTGTATTATTATAGAAAATTGTTTTACATTTATGTTTATAAACTGTTCCCATATTTCGGAAATATAGGTTTAAAACGATCCCCATGGAATTGTGAATGTTAATTGTTTTGGATTTAATTGATTATTGAGGACAAAAATGAAACTGCCTCTATTTTTGTAATATCCACTTGAAAAATAGACAAATTGACTTCACCCTAAGCTCATTCTATACAGCAATTTGAGAGCTGTCAATCTTTCAAAAATAAAAACTTTTAGCTCTGACATATTTAAAATTAAGAGATCCTAATTATAAAAACCAGGTGGAGGCAAACATGTATAAACAGTTTGATAAATATAAATAATATGACAGATTTTCAATAATCTATTGATTTTCTTAAAGCTGAATTTTAAGAGAAAAATGTATGATCATTCTGGTAGAAATTAAAAATAAAATAATTGTCTGGTTAAGTTTGAGATTGACTTTGATTTGAAAATTTTAAGTTAAAATTGCGTTCAGTACTTTAAAATATAATAAAATTCCTATAAAGTAATAAAATGGAATTTTCATAATATATAATACAAAATCTGCCAGTATTTCATTGACCGAATAGAATTTTCTTGGTCTTTTTTTTTTTTTTTTTTTTTTCTTGAAGCAATTTTTGTTAAATTGCCTTGAAAACGAAGATAAAAATCTTCAATTATATTGGCTATGCATCAAAATAGTATTTTTATTAACATTTTTGAAACCATTAAAAAATAATATTTGTTGCCTACAATTAAAATAGAATCTACTGTTTTACTGTGATAAAAATAAACCGATTTCTAGGAATCTTTATAAATAAATGTAAAAACAGATTATTATATAATTTGTAAGGGGAGGGTAAAATTATTTAGTTGTTTCAAAAATTTGATGAAGTTGATGTTTCTGATGCCATTGTAGAATATTTTAAGTAAAATCTCATTAAGTTACTGGAAGAGTTTGGTTTCCAGCTTTTTTCAGAAAGCAGGTTTAATTAGGCAGAACTTAATTGAGCGGAAATTTGAGAAGACTTTTTATTATAAAGACTGAAAATGAGTTCCCATTAAGATCAATTTTGAATAAATTTCACTAAAATATTTTTTAAAAACACTTCTAATTAAATTAGTTGCAAAATCACAGTACGTTAAAAATATTTTAGTGTAATTGAAATAAACTGGATTAACCAGAGCACTTCCATATAAGACTTTTATTTTTTCATCAGTGGAATTCATATTTTGAAAATGGAAGTCCTTTTTCTCTCGTATAAATATTTAATTTTATTATTAATTATTATAAGTAATATTCTACACCTCATACATATTGCATAAGAAAATTCTAATAAATATAGCTTTCACTTTCAAGGAATCAAAACCATAAATAAATATAAAAGATAAAACACACTCAGCAAAATTGTCTCACATAGCCGCACATAATTAAGAACAACCAATAATAAAAAAGTGCCTTAAAACATTCAGTAACAGCGAGGCAATTATTCCAAACCGAAAAACACAAACGACTAGTATTTATTAGTATTTAGCAATGCATAAACTCTAATCACACAGCAGTAGTATACCTGGGCGGGTTCTAGAACACGGTTCTGTTCCAGGATAAATCTCGGTAAAATAGGGACCGTTAAGTTACCGACAGTCTGTAATTAAACAGTCGAAAAGGTAGGACAATAATATGTAATCTTGGCTCGGTCAACAGTGAAGGTCCCTGCAATGAAGGGTCACCCTGATAGGTTTCGACGTTTGCGCAGATGGTGCGCAGAGATTTAAAAAAAAAACCATCATTGCTGCGTACATGTGTACTGCGCAACTTCACTTCTCCGAGCAACCTCGATAACCTGCCTGAACACTCTCCCCGAAAAGTTCATAGAATTGAGGTCCGACTGTAATGGTATCTATTTAAAATGTAATGTTTTGAGCCTTCCAGAAATTTCTCTGTTACGATTTTCCATATATCAAAGTTTCTAGAAGGTTTGAACACAAGCGAGGGGCTATTCACTCAGAATTCAAGATTTAAATCAGCGAATTAAAGAGTGAACATAGTGAGTTCAAAACTGAAATCACTCGCACTCACTGAGCAGTCCGGAAATTACGTCGCCATGGAAACCCATGCGTTGCCTTCTTTCGCATGCATAGAAGGGAGACGCACGATGAGTTCCTCGGTGAGTTCAAAAATGAGCTCACTGAATTCAGAAGCGGAAATCAGTGGAGATCAGGTGAAATCACTGAACTCAGCGTCGTCTGATTTCAGAGTGAATCGCCCCTCGAACACAAGGAACTATTGCTTTTGAAGCTTTCCTTGTTAAAGTTTCTAGAATCATCGATATATAGAAAATCGTTAGAGACCACGTCCACAAAGAAATTTCTGGAAAGCTGGACACATTGAATTTTAAATATGTACCATTATAGGTGGAAGTTTCTAATCTATCGGTATTACAGGGACCATCCTTGTTAGCCGTTCACTGCTTTACCGACATTTAGCCTGAAACAGAACCGGTTTCCGGAACCCGCCTAGGTATACTACTTACAGCAAATAGTTATAGCATCAATGATGATTTAATTGTTACTTTCACACATAGTTCGTTGGTTATACATTCAACAAAAAAGGACACACGTAAATCCAATCTATGTGCGCAGTGGTCATATGAAGTCATACAGCAGCATGTTTTCACGTAGGCAGTAGCTATTTATTTTGCAACATTGCTACATCGTGATATAGTTAAGTGCGAATTAGGCGAATAAATTATCAAATCGTGAGAGCGATTAGTTGTCCGTAACAATGAGCTGAGAGCAGCAGCCGGTTAAGTACATTAATGAGCCGCGATTTTTATACGAATTTTATTAAGCTGCACTGCCTCAAGTAGGTATTCATTATTCACCTCGTCGTGGCTTGTAGCGGATCGTGACGTAGTCGTCTGAAAGTGAAAATTTTAATTTTCGTCACGGTTCTTTCTTCTAATTTCACCCAAAATATCTTTTGGGGAAGAGGACGTCTTTCCAATATTTTATATTGAGTCAAAACCGGAGGTAATTATGATTTATGAGAATATACCACATCAACTTTTAAGGATACTAGAAAAAAAGCGCACGTAAAATTGTTCACCAATTTTTTATCTCCTTTGAAATATAATAACTTTTTTATTTAAACTATCGATTTCTGGCATAAAACAGATTTTTTGAAATGAAAAATACCATTTTTCGACGAAAAACACTAACATACCATGAAAAAGCATTTAAAATCGTGAAACTTTCTTAAAATTTAATTTTCGTTTAAAATAATCAATTTTTTGTGAAGTACGTTAATACAACCTTAAATCATTCCAAAATTGAAAATCTTCTATGAAATCTATACCGATTTCCGGTGACATCGATAGCGTACATAAACCTACAATGGTACACAAATTTTAAATCTTTAAAATTAAATGATTTTTAATCAAATTTTCCATTTCCTACGCACTATCACAATTCGAAATTGTTGAAGATTGCAAATTTTATTATTTTAAGCAAAAATCGTTGAATTTAGATCTGATTTTATGATATGAATTTCAGATAAAACACACCAACGTGACCAAAAGTTGTTGAAAAATTGTAAATATTCTTCAGAATCTAATAATTTTGTATTAAAAGAAGTAAGCTAGATATAAGTGAGAAGTAAGTTTGAAATTGGTATTTCTAACTTAACACAACAGAAAATTTTTCAGAATTGTAAATCTTCTTTGAAATCTAATACCATTTTTGTTGAAAATGTCAATTTCCGGTGAAAAATACAAATGAAGGGTAGAAATGCAAAAGGAGTCAAGCGCCATTTTTCACTTTTTTCAGGAGAGACTAAAAACATGTTGTAAATTCAGTGGGACCATTTAGGAAAAAAATAAGAAAGTACTTTCGAGATACATTCATGCTCTATCGAACTAAAAAAAGTTTGCTCACAAAAAGCTATCCGGTTTCGAGAAATTGAATGAAACAGGTCACGTTTCGAGGTTAGATTTTGGGTCCGTATCGACTTTTAACATCTTTCAACATTAATTGTGGAGTCAATTTGCAGTTTAAGAAAAAACTAAAAATTTGAATTCTAGCTATTGAATGGACGAATTGATTTCCGAAAAGTTTGCTTAAAAAAAATCTTGCAGTTTCGCGAAATTTGAAAATCCAATTATGACTTCGAAATGGTGTAAGACTGGCATTTCAACTTCAAAATAATGATGATAGCAGTAATAATTTTGCATATTTCCAAAAAATGAGGAATTGGGTTATTCAGTGCTGAACGGAAGGGACCCAATAGTAATTAAAAATAATTAGCCAATGCCGAGAAAAATGAAATTTGGTTTTTTACTTTGTGGTTAGAAAAGCTTCTCGGACTGTGAACACAAGAACACAAATTTTTAAAAATGATGCCCCAAAAAAATCCTTTGGCAGGCATGTGTAATAGAATTTATCTGATTTTTTGAGTTAATAAACCCGATTTCGAAAATTTGGCGCTTGACTCCTTTTGCATTTCTACCCTTCAAATAAGACCTAAAATTCTTCAAAATTGTAAATTTGATTCAAAATCTAATGATTTGATGATTTTTGTTTAAAAATGCCAATTGCCGATGAAAAACGTCAAGACAACCTAATTTTTTTTTAAATTGTAAGTCTTCTTCGAAACTTTACGATTCTGCATTAGGGGAATAGTACAGTTGTAGGCAATGTATTTCCGCAAAAAAGCGATGATTTATCAAAATTCAACGAATTGAAAAAAATGGTAATAAGTGACAGTGTGGAAAAATTATTTCACAAAAACTAATTGTTAACATAATTATTTTGCGTAACTTTTTAACTTTAAAAAAAATGTTATTTCATTCATGAGTCGTGACTAATTATATTATATCAATTCTTTAAATTATAGGAATTCTTTTCATAGAATTCTTTTGCACGACGCAACTACCTTTAAAAACGAAATCGTCAAAATAATTAGGGAACAAAGAGCATTATTAATTTTTCTTGCTCATAATCTCCCAATGAAGTTGAAGTCAAAATTATGAAATGGATTTACGATGAATTATTATGAATTGAATTCTTAGTCAAAAAATAATTGAAAAATAATAATCGTAAGACCCCTGAAACATTATTATATTGCAAGAAATATTATGCATTTCGAAATATTTTATTTATCAAAACTTTCCCATAATTATTGATATTTGTCTAAAAAAGGCACTGACTAGTATTACGGAATTTTTCCGTAACGTGAGCCCTGCACCGGTGTTCAAGAAGAATTAAGTTGAATTGGAGAATTAAGTTGTTTAATTGGGGGCTTCCTATTTTACGTAGTTGAAAAGTGATGTGGCACTTATTCATTTTTATTTTCAATCTAGATTTCATTTTTGTGTTATTTCATTTTAAAACAAAACAAACATTATTAGGTTTAAAATAAGAACATCCTCTTCCCTCAATTCGATTATGCTATGAGTTTTCTTAAAATTAATAGCAAATTTTAATTATAATAGTTTTTGCAATTCATTTTTTTAAATTCTTTTCTATAATTACTTAAAATGAATATTCAATTTTCAATTTTTTTTGCTTCAATTCTTTTTTGTATATTCCATTATATAACTGACCATCTTTTTCTGCACGATGCAGCGAATCGTACATTCTTTTGTACCACTTTGCTTGATTGTCCTCTTTAACTTCCTGAAAGAAAAATTCTCTTATTCTTGCTAGTTATAAATGATCTGATCGAATTAAAAAAAATTATCTATTGAACTAAATCTCAACATGCCGTCTACACTTTCAGCTGTATTAGGGTGTCTCATAATTTGTCCAATTATTACATCAACTTAAAAAAAATAACCTAATTGAATTTAACTACACACATTTTATTGACCTACAATGATTTTTGTTAGTAAATATTGATAACGAGAGATCACTTACTGATCTCAATACAACTGGAATTCCATCTCTGGTGGTGGGCCCAATGCCCTCAAATTTCCGAGGACCCAAATCGGCCATCTTCTTTGGTCGAGAGTATTCAGTTTCCGGTTCGCTCTCGTACTCCTTCTTCAAGGTATAGACTGAGCGAATGCGCATGAGTTTCAGCATTGGGTTTCGAAATTAAGCGTAAAAGCACTCGCGATTTCCATATCGAATGAATAATAGTCGTATGAATGATGATATGAAAAAAAAATGATCAAATTCGAAACGGTATCGAAAAGATCATATAATATTAGATGGCAAACCTGAATATACCTTTTCCGCGACTTTGATATATGAACTTACAATCTACGAATGCAAGCAGGTTTAAATTACTTTAATGTATGAAGTTAAAATGGATCTTGATTAGATACTCACTAATTTCTCCCGGACTGATCAGAGGCTTCTCGACGTTCCTAACACGTGTCGGACTCTGGCTCTCCTCTAGGTACGCAGCACCTTTTGGTAATTGTCCTTCTGCAATTTAAAAAATATTAGAATGATATATTTGTAAATTCGCAGATAAGGGGACGCGGCTCTACGAAAAAACTGTTTTCTTGGATATAAGTGGAAATTTTGTTGAATCAAACAAGTTTTGGTTGATTAAAAAGAATTTCATTTATTCAACCAAATTTTTGTTTGTTGAATCAACCAAAAGCTTCATTTACCGGAAGATTACATTGAAAAAATTAGTTTGGTCAAACGAAACATTTTGTTGAAGAACCCGCAAATTTAGTTTGGTCAACCAGATATATTGTTGTCCATATAATAAGCATATACTACGGTGAAACCAACAAAAATTCTGTTGGTTCAATCAAATCGTGTTCTGAGTGTAAGATTTTTTCACGCCTGCTAATCCCTAAAAAACCAAAGTTAAACAACTTAGTAGAAAGTTCAACTATTTGAGTGAAAACTCCTATATTTTGTTGCGACATCGTTTTTTTTAGTAGAAAATTATTCCTCCTGGTTCAAATATAACTATTTGGTTAAAAATGCATTTACTTTGTTCGAGCTTCGTCTTGTTTGGTAGAAATTTAATCTTTTTAGTTGAAAATTCATCTTTTTGGTTAAAAATTCAACATTTTTCTGCATTTTTCTTTCTTAATTAACTGCAAAAATCGTTCTTTGTTGAAAATTCGTCCACAGAAAAAACGAGATGTAATCTTTACAGCGATTTCAGTGTAATCTTCATCTGCAAGAAAAATTAACTTCACGTCTTAAGATTTACCCACCACATGGGAAATGGTTTCCATGTCAACTCTATTCTATCTTGTTTTGTTTCGAAGCGAAAAAATTCAACTTTATCTACATGAAAATTACCCGCAACAAAAATTCACTTCTGTTTTTTTTGTGCCTTTTTGATTTGAAATATCATCTTTTTTGGTAGAAATTTAATCTATTTTGGTTAGAAATGCAGGTCTTCAGTAGAAAATGAATCTGTTTTGGTTGAGGATTCAAATATTTTGTTGAAAATTCGTATTTTGCTTTAATTTAATTGTTTTTGATTTTCAATGAAAATATTCTATCAGCTAAAGTATCAACTATTGCATTGTTTGTTAAGAATTCATCTTTTATGGTTGAAAATTCAAATACACTTATGTTGGTTGAAAGTTGAACTACTTCGTGAGTTCATAAGAAACAGTAAGATTTTTATACCCCCACCCCATCGGGGCAAACTTATGGATCTTAACAAAGCGGGGTACGTCTTTCAAAATTTCAGAAAAAAAATTTTACGTCATTTTTGCACAACCCTGAGATAAAAAAAAATTCGAAACTAACGCGAAATAAAAAAATTAAATAAAGGTGAATTGTTTATTAATTTATGTCAATTAATATATTTGATAGAGACTATTTTCAGAGTCCAGAAAATACCAAGAGAATAAAATATACAGATTGTCTTTCTTATAGAATTAATAAAAAAGAGGTTCGGAATTGTCTTACAAAAAATCGCTTCATCTACTGAGAGAATAGCCTCAGCCAGCCAAGATTTTCTTTCCCTACTTAAGATTTTTCAAGTATTCGAATTTTTTAATGATTTTTTTCCTACTTGAGAGGATGTATTTTCACTGAAAATTCAAACAAAGAGTGTGTAAGAGGTTTAACCTTATATAATATAAAGGAAAATTTGAATAGTGTTTTATAATTGATATATAAACAATACTAGGAAATTAAAACTTTGTTATCCACAAATATAAGCTGTAGTATTTTATTTCGAGTATTTAGTAGTGTCAGTGACATTTTGCTCTGAAATCTTTTTTTAATATTTCCACTTACGAATGATTCTAGCATTGTAAAATTATTCTGAAGAAGACGACACTTTTTTCATACTTCGAAAAATATAATGAAAACTTACATAAATTATAATCTTTCTGATAGAATTAGAGGCCATTTATGTTATGCAGAATTGTGAAGCAAAATTTGCATTTTTCTTATGCTAACGTACTTTGAAACATTTTTTTTCGATCCACTCTTGTAATAGATTTTTTTAAGGTATGTAAAAATATTTACGAATTATTTAAGACAAGGCACCAAAAGTAATTTATTCTTCAGAAAATTTGATATTTTTTCTTGACCAAACGTTTCCAATTTTTTCTTGTATACTAATTTTAATAAAAAAACTAACAGAGCAGAAAAAATTTGCAGCCTTTTTTTTTAGTTTCGGAGTCTTTTTGATGAATCTGTTTTGAAAAACACAAAAACATGTACGATCCAAAAGCTTGGCCAAGCGCAATTAAATAAAGTTGTGTAATAAAAGTTGGTCAAGTAAAATGAAAAAAATAATAATAAACACTAATTAATGACGAGTATTGAAAAATAAAATCTTGAAATGTTGTTTTAGAGTTTAAATTTGAGAAAAAAATTCTTCTTTAGATGATATCCTTCTCCATAATTTCGTTTATAGAAATGACGGACTCTTTAATACATCAGTTAAAATTTTAAAATTTTCTTCATAAATAGTTTTTATACATTTTTTTCAAATTTAAATTCTAAAAAAACATTTGGAAAATTTAATTTTCAATACTCCTAATCAATTAATGTTAATTACTATTTTTTCATTTTACTTGGCCAATGTCGATTTCACAACTTCCTTTAATTATACTTGTTCAAGTTTTTCCATCGGACATGACCTTTGGTGGGATTTACTTTTCTGTAGACAAGAAAACAACTCGACAAACATTTTCAATAAATACTAAATTTATATTTGAATTTGCAAAATAGGTTAGTAAAATTACGTTTCATCTATTGTGAAACTTAAACACGTACCTCTGGCTTTCTGTAGAAGCGTGATTGTAGGATTTTGCGCCCGGGGTAAACGAGGTGCACCAGCGAGGGTGTTCAACCCCTGAGAAGGAGCAGAGTGAGAATTGACGATGCGAGATGTGATATTTTGCGAAAGAACATTTGAGGCCTCCCTTTTTTGTTCTTCGCTTTGCCAAGGTGGAGGTGGTTCTTCTTGTGATGTCTAAAAAACGATTTTAAGATTAGAATTTTTATTGAAAAACATGTAGCATTAAACGTATGTAGATGAAAATTAATGTAAATATATATCGGTAATGGAAAAGTTTGAATAATAACTAGAAATGAAAAGTTTTACTGAAGGGCATCAATTTTAACTAAATTACTGTATGGTAGGGCGTATCGGAAATAAGCAAAGTTTTTTATTCTTAGTTCTAACGTGGTTCGAAACTGACTTTTGGGAGTCAAAAACACTCCTCTAAAGTTTCATAACAAAAAAATTCTTCTGTCTCCGCATCATAAATTATAGTCAAAAAGCGCTAAAAGCGACACACTTCTTTTTATTTGAAGACCCACAAATGTTTTATGATGTCTAAGTTACAAGAAAAAATAGTTCATTGCAAGAAGATTTATACCTATATGGCAATAATGCCATTGAAATGTTTTTACCCAGCCTAAATGAATTTGACATTTTTTTAAAAGCTATATTAATTTTTATCGAATACTTGACCATTAAATGTATGATAAATGTTATCGAGAATGTATTTTCAATATATTGAAACAATAATACGTGAAGAAGATTGACACTTAAATAATCTTGATCAAATTTTAATTTAAAAAAAATATCTAAAAGCGACATCTTGTTTTTTATTTTTTTATTCAGCTATACATTCTTGAAATTTAGTAAAATATTTGAAGAAAAAATGTGTAATGTGTTTCGCACAATACAAACACAACTTTAGGTACACTAGAAAACATTTTCACTCAATTCAGGCACGGCAACTTTTTTTTATCTTAAAATAAAAAGAAATATTTCATATCTAAATATTTTCCGGTAATTCAAAATAAATGAAATTATTTTAATGTGCACTTTCTTTGTATATAATTGTTGAAATATATTAAAAATACATTTCTGATAACACGTATAACACATTTTAGAGTCAGATCATCGAGAAAATAGATATGAATCTAAGAAAATAACGAAAAAATCGATTTTTAGAAATGTCAAGGTCGTTCAGGCAGGGTAGAAATATCTGAATGGCATTATTGCTATACAGGTATAATTTCACTTGCTATGTACTATTTTTTCTGGTAACTAAGATTTCAAGCACAAATTTTTTCGTCTTCAAATAAGAAGAAGCATGTCGTTTTTAGTGCTTTAGAATTATATCTACGATGTGGAAGCTTAAGAAATTTTTTTAAATAAAATTTTACAGGAGTGTATTTTGACTGCTGGAAGAAAGTTTTCACCCCTATTAAAACTACAAATGAGGAACGTTATTTTTTCGATACGTCCTACTGTACAGCCTAATTCCCTTCACAAGTTTTGAATAATTTTTACCATTTTTCTTCAGGACGAAGATATTCATTTGAATTTTTATTCTTGACATATCAATATTTTAAGAATATTTTTATGAGTCTGCTTTGACACATGGAATTGTTTAAGGCTCCTCGTGCGATCAGTGAAGTTAAGCAGCGCTTGGCTCAATTATATTCGGATAGGGACCGTCGTCGACCAAATAATATTCCGTTATCAATAGTCTTCCTGCCATGTTTTAAGTTTTCTTTGTAAATCAGTATAATCTCATTTTTTATTAGTTTCTATTATATTTACATGAAATATGAATTTTCGGCTTTTGATTTATATATGTACGTACATACACCTAATTTTAATCAAAAATCATTATGGAAATCTCTTGATATTAAAAAAGTCGATTTCGATATTTTTACACGATTTATTACATTCGGTAAAGAGTAATATATGTGAAATGTTTTCATATAATTTTTCGCTTTGAATTTATATAAATACTGTTTTAAGAAAATGAGTTACAACTGTACCTATAATTACCCACTGTACCAATAAAACGAAAAAATAAAAATGTTTAAATAGGCTGCATCTAGTCGTCCCGAAAAATTGGCGGAACTCAAAAATGGGATGAACTATAGTCGTCCTGAAATTTTGGGATGATAAGCCAAACTTATGAAAAATATAACTATAACTTATTCTGAACTCCAGGACTATGAGGGATTTTGTTTTAGATAAGTAAATATCATAAAATACAGCGTTTCAATTAATTTTATCAAAACTGAGTCAAACGAATAATCGAACTATGGAATTTATTTTCGTTATTGGCTGATATTTTTTATACAAATCCTTTAGCTCATGAAAGCACTACAAATTTTTTATAAGATTTGGATGGAGGATGGATTGTGCATACATGCTTATTCAAAAGTGATGACCCATAATTAATATTTGGTAATTAATATGATAACAAAATTAAGAATAAATATAAAGTACATGAAGATCCCAGTGGGATTTTGGATGAGGTCCCGCTAAAGTACTGCATGAGACAAATCAGTACTGAAACACCATCTTTTTTGCCAATTTTTCAGAATTCCAAATAGTGACAGAAGTACTAGAAAAGTTCCATATAATTTTGTTCCAAAATTTTTACAAGCCCTGAAGAATAATGGGGCAAAATAACAAGAAAAATGTTCATTTTATTTTTAGGACATTTTTATAAATGGTGATGAGCTACTTGTCCCAAAATACTACTGCTGCAGTAGGTCTTATTTATTTATTATACCATTAAGCCATTTCCCTTTCGGGGTAGGCGTGACTTGCTCGGTTGGAAAGTAGTGGGATAGGTATATAGGTGTAAAGTAGGTCGTTATATGGTATAAGGTAGATAGGTATGTAGGTATATGTGTTATGGTATAGATATTTTAGATTGATCTGGAGTTTTCGTGTTATTTATTCAAATAACACGTTCACTCCGCAACACTGCTCCGACCCAGGTTGCTGATCAATCTCTCTAGCGATCATCCCAAGTGAGGAGCCTCACAAAATTGTTATGTATGGTTCCCCACTTGGGCCCATTAGTATCCAAGGTCTTTGTTTCAGGCATCATTCACTCTATTGTCACTCTGCTTATAAACTATTTGTCGCCACACATTTCTGTCCTGGCATACTACTCTAGCTTCCTTTACGTCCATGCATTTCTTTATGCAAGCTCTTCTGTTCCTATGACTTCTTATGTCTCTTCGGATCAATGTCTCATTTACAGATTCTAACCATTCTTTCGGCGGTCTACCTCTGGGCATTCTGCCATTTACTTTACCTTTATATACTTGCTTCGTCAGTCGTTCATTTTTCATTCTTTCAAGATGTCCGAAACATCTTAACTGATTTCTTTCCCATATGTCAACTAGCGTGTCTCCTGTACCACATTCTTTGAGGATTATCTCGTTTCGGACTTTGTCCATCAGTGTTTTTCCGCATATTATGCGCAGAGGTTTCATGCCGATCGCGTTGATTTTACTCCTGTCCTTTTCTTGACAGGTCCATGCCTCGCTACCGTATAGTACAGTTGGTACGAATATGGAATTATGTATGGCCATTTTAGCTTTTTTTGATATGTTTTTATTCGTGAGGATGGATCCTGCTCTACCGATAACCTGCTTACCCTTATTTATGCGCCTATCTAATTCCCCATCTATTTTTCCGTCGCTAGTGAATAGACTACCTAGATCAACTTGTTCTAATCTCACATCATTTAGGACAATGTTGCATATTGTTTTCTCACTTTTTCCCTCAAAAACCATGACTTTCGTTTTATTCACGTTAATTTTGAGGTCCATGTTCTTCATGCTTGTGTTAAGTTTAGTCAACATTCTTTGCAAGTCTTCGACTGATTCTGCCATAACAATCTTGTCATCTGCGAAGGTCTAAAGTACGAAAAAGGTTCCAAATATGCCCCAGTTCACCAGGACTTTTTTATGAAAAAACTATCGAAAAGTCTTACTTGATTTTTTTGAATCGGACCTTTTTAGGAGAAAAGTACCTGAAAATTTCCACTTAATTTTTGTTTAAAAATTTTACAAGGCCTAAATAATGTTTGGAAGAAAAGTACTAGAAAATTAACATTTTATTTTTTTCCGAAATTTTGTATTTTTGACCTAAAAAAGACCTATCGAAACGGAACATATTTTAAACTTTATGGTACTTTGGTCCTACTTCAGAAGTACTTTTTTGGGACATAACTCCCGTCAGTATTTATGAAAATTTCGAAAAACCTAAAATAACACTTTTATAGTACTTTTATCCCATAAAGTATTTAGAACTTGTAAAATTAAAAAAAATGAGTGTGGGACTTTCCTGTTACGTTTGTCGTAAAAAAGTCCTGTTGAAAATAGAAATTAGAAAATTAAGTGGAACTATTGCAATACTTTCGTCCTAAAAAAGTCCGATCGGCACTTGTAAAAATTTGGAAAAAAATTGAATTGAACTTTCCCAGTTCTTGTGTTCCTAATTAAACTTTAAAAGAATGGTAAGAAAAGTTGGTACTAGAGTACTTATTTGTCTCATACCCAGTACTTCACGTAATTTTATCCGAGATCCCAATTGAGCCCAATAGGACTTTTTTCTTCACTCAGATTCCTACAAAAGTAGTTTTGAAATTGTAATACATTTTTCAATTAACTTCAAATTAAGCATTACATACATTTCTCACCTGTTTTGCGGGTGGGTTTTTCCTGCCCAACACAGGACTTTCAAAGGGAACTGGACGGAATTCCTTTCTTTCAGGAACAGGACTCGGGCCGGCACTTGATGGGGTCCAAACAGGAGGGATTCCAGAATCCTTTTCGTCCTTATTTCGATCTGAAGACGGTTGTTTTGGCGGTGGCGGAGGTTCGCTTCCTGGTGACCAAACACCTGTTGATTAAAAACAAAAAATTATTCAAAAACAATTTTCAATTTTGTTTCAAAATATACAAGAGAATTCGCGTTCTCTCATTCTTGATTCTATATTTTTTCTTTTTACATAAAAACGAATCCCGATATCAAAAAATAATATGAAGATTCTAGTTTGGATTATCAATAATTTATTTATAAGCTGTGGCTAGGTGTACCAAAATTTCGGTACAAATATCCGAACTTTTTCTGTGCACGTAAGACTGCTTTACTAGTAACAAAATTAGATATAGCTGATTGCAAAGGTATTTTTAAACCTGAAGGATTCTGTCATATGAAAACATTGATGTTATAAATAATAATGGATTAAACGCTCCATCGACTTTCATGCATACGCAGTTCGTTATTACAAAATAAAATAAATTATCGCATTTTGTATTCAGCAAGGGTGTTAGAATAACCTAAGAATAATCCATGATAGCTTTTTTTAGTACCGAAAATTTAATTAAGGTCTTTGCTCTGTTATAATAAAAGTAGACGCCAGAAACACGTGAATTTATAAAACGAGGGCCAAAACACTCATTTGAAATGTGAGGGCGTCGCTACTCTTGGCTCGCGAAGACGTATTACATAAAGAACTGTTATTTCCTGGCGATTTCTTCGGCCAACTAAAACCCGGTAGCCAGCAAATAAACTTGTCGACATGCTGACAAATGAAAACCTCAACTCCAAAATTGTCTTATTGAAAGCTAAGCAGTTAATAGTTTATAATAATAATAATCACTGAATTTAAGGAGGTTAATTATAGCATTTCAGTATCTTAGTAAATATAAATATGTTGTCAAATGTGAATATTTTATTTTCTAATAAATATAGAAGTTTAATTACAATTTTTGATTACTGAATAATTAATTATGGGCAAAGATTCCCTGTTTTTGTTAAAAGATAAATAGCATATTCTTTCTGGTTTTAATTTCGTTGTCAAGGTGAAGAATGTGTGACCCTGAATTTTTTGGGCCGTCAAGATTAGGAAATGTCACTAATTACTGTGCATAACCGGAATTTAAAAAAAAAAAAATGTTAGAATTTTGCCCACGTGGCCATAATATGGTATGTGCCGACGAAACTAAAGAAACGAGGACAAGTCAAACAAACAAACTAGACTTTATTTTGAGAGATAAACCTGCCGAATTCTTATTTCGGGTCTCCTAGATTCATAAAATTTATGTCAATCGTGATGCTTGTTTGATTTTTGTTATATTATATTTGAAAGAATATAATTTTGGAGAAATTTTAATTAAAACCGATTTCTCGTTTAAGGAAAATATTATATTTTAGTAATTCAAAGTTGTAAATGAATACCATTTTAACTTTAGACTTGACATTCTCAAATTTAAAATATCTGAAACAAAAGTTTTTAATATTAGAATCATAGGTCCTTTTTGTTTGCAGAATGATTTTCACCTTTTTTTCAATCCGCCCGGGGAGAGCCGATTTTCTTTAAAATGTGTCAGAAAATTCATACAAAAAGTCAAGGAAACAAGTTAATTAATTTTGAATTTTTTTTTTGGTTTTTGTTTTTTCATATAAAATTGACGTGATTTTTCAATATCTTTCCAAATTTATGAGGTTTCTGCTCGGATTTGGAAAAAAGTTTGAATTATTTTGTCAAGAACAAAATCTATGCAATGCAAATTTGCTAGGTAAATACAGCGTGAATTTTCATATTTATCATCACTAAAATTTTAAAAGCATAATTGTATTGAATACAATTAATTTAATATTTATTAATTTATACATAGATACATTCATAAATTATTGTTATTATTAACCTAATTAAAGAGGCCTTAAAATTAAAATTAATACAACTTTTAAATTTTATAGTTTGGCTAAATTATAAAAATTAAAAATAAAATGGTCGAAACATAAGCATGCAACTGTTTACTTTGATGAATTCCCCGAATTCCGGAGTAAATGGTTTTATAACTTTTGGAAAATCTTCTTTCTAGTCCATAAATAAAACATCATTCGGAGAAAACCGAAAAAGTTTTCTTTAAAAATCACGTTCATACCTAATTCTATTTTCGTGTTCGAAAATATTCACAAATTACATCGTCAAGGTCAATTCTATGAAATAGTTATCAAATTGCCAAAAATAGAAATTACTGGTAATTTTTAAAAATGGAAAAGGAGTAGGGCGTGACAAAACTACCTCCTTCCTTTTTCCAGCGCGTAAAAGTACCATTTAGAATTTTAATAAATTGTATAAAAATTTATAAATTATTAATGAAACAAAATTTATTTAACATATTATAACTCTAATGGTAATAATATCAATTTTTCATTTTCACTATTCTAATATTTTGAACTAATCAACTGTTCAATATAAAAATTAATCAAGAATTGGTGAAATGCATTAAAATAATTCAAATCTTTCAATATTTAACATTAATGAACTCTTTCATCGATGCAAATTTCTTTCAATATAATACATTTCTTCTGATATTGTTTTCTAGTGGAATTGGATTTTTTTTTTAAGTTTTCAATGAACAAATTTTTTAAATTGTATTTATGTTTGTTTAGAAAAATACAAATCTTCTTTGTAAAAAATTTATAAATTGAGTGTAAAGTGATTATAATTCCGTAGAAAAACCGGAATGTTGAAGATCAGTTTTTGAAAAAAAAAGGTTTTGATTATTTTTGTGTTTTTTTGTTTCCAAAAATACAAATAATTTACTCAAAAATTCAGAACAGCATTCATCAAAGTGAACAATTGAAGGAAAAGGGCCTCGAAATTAAAACCAACAAAACCTTAAGATTTCATAGTTTCGCTGGATTATTAAATAAAAAATAAAAAGGTCCGAATATGAAAATTTAAAATGTAAGTGCCACTTTTTTAAAAATACGTTTTATTGGCTGAAAAACTCTCTAAAATTCCACCGCACATTGTGCTGCAAAAAAATTCAATTTTTTGAATATTGTGTATTTGAACAATTTATTTAAATATACGATATATAGACAAACTAATTTTCCAGAATTTTCCAGAATAGATCGTCTGATTAGCCGTTGCGACTTATTTTCAAAGAAAATTTTAATGATACATATTGTTTCTGAGTGTTATTAGGATTCATGTTCCTCATTAATGGAAACATTCTAAACTAATATAAATGCTATTTTTACAAAAATCGGTTCTAAATGTCGATAAGTTGGATGGAAATGTATGCAAAACATTGCAAAAAGTTCTTTATTTAAATAAATATAAAAAATAATGTAATGCTCTAAAAAGGATATTGCCACTCAAGAATTATATTTTTACGTGATACCAATATTTTTTTAATTAAATATTATTTGCAATATAAAAGAAAGGTATAAAATAGACAAAAAACATAAGATTGTGGCATATTTGACCATGTATACCTCCGTGTTACTGTGTCGGATATATTAAATTCACTTTTATATGGAAATTATATCCCTAAAATTAATAATCTAAAGATTTTAAGACAATCTTTTTTATTTTTGCAGGATTGTATGAAATATTAGGAAAACTTTGACTTATTTCAAAAGATTTTTCGAAGTTTTAAAAAGATTAGAAAATAATTCGATATGTTAAAGAACTTCAAATTATATGTACTTGTTTTGAAATTATACATAAATAATTTTGAAGAATGTAGAAAGGTTTCAAGAGAATATTTTTTTCAATATTTCTCGGAAAATTTTAAATGAGTTTTTATTTTACGAAATTTATTCTAAGAGAATATTAAGAAAAAATAAAAAATTTCCAAAAGATTTTAAAAAATTTCAAAAAAGAATCCGGCCCATTTTAAGACAATTTTTTTAATTTTGCAGAATTTTTTTATAGTTTCAGGAAAAATTCGAATAATTATAAAAGATATCTGAAAGTTTTAAAATGATTCCAAAAATATTTGTAGTTATGAAAAGATTCAATGAAAAAAAATGTGGACTTTTGAAAACATCCGAAAATTTATTCAATATTTTGAAATTTCTTCCAAGCATCAAAAAGTTCTTAATAGCTTTTAGACTGACTCAAACTTTTTCTACAATTTTGCAAAATCCTGTAGCATAAAAAAATGTCTTCGACAATTTATAGATACTTTTTCGTCATATCTGAAATCTTCCACAGTCTTTTTGAAATTTCTTGAAGAACGTAGTTAAATTACAAATAACCTTTATAAATAAATAGGTTATTTGACATTTTTATTTTGTATTAAGAATTATTCTCTTTAAATTATAAATTCCCTAATTTTTTTCTACTGAAAAATCTTTTTTGGTTGAAAATTCTAAAATTTTGCTCAAAATTTATTCGTCTTTTTGGTTTGAAAATTCATGTCCATTGGTAGAAATTTCATATTTTTTTATTAAAATTGCAACTGTTTGGTTTGAATTTAAAATCTTGATTGGATGAGGATTAAACTATTTTGTTGAAACTTCGTCCTTTTGGCTAAATTCAACTCTTCTTGATTGAAAATTAAATATATTTTAGTTTCAATATCAACTATCATGAACTTGGTTGAAATTGTAACTATTTTATTGAAAATTATTTTTTTTTGTCAGAAAATTAATCTTTTTGGTTTAAAATTCATCTTTTTGGTAGAGTATTCAACTATTTTGTTGAAACTCCGTCTTTTTGAATGAATTAAACTCTTTTGTATTTAAAATTAAAATATTTTTTAGTTTTAATATCAACTATTATATTTTTCGCTGAGAATTCATATTTTTGGTTGAAAATTAACTTTCATTGAAAATCTTAATTCTTTTTCGTTTGAAAATACAACTGGTTGAAAATTAGTCTTTTTTGTTTGAAGATTCAACTATTTTGTTGACAATTTGTCTTTTGGGTCACTTCAGCTTGTTTTGATTGAAAATAAAAATCTTCTCGGATTAAAATATCAACTATCAGATTTTTCGTTAAGAAATCGTCTTTTTTGTTCCGAAATTCAACTACTTGCTTGAAGATTAACTTTTTTGCTGAAATTTTGATTTTACATATCTAAACTTTTCAAAAATCTTTTAGAATTTTCTGAAGATTCTCAGGAAAAATTATATCAATATAATCTTAGAAACAGAAAAAGAAATAAACTTGAAGAATAAATAGTCATTCCAAACCTGTATTTGTATTCAAAATTATTTTGCCCCTCAAAACGAGAAACTACACACACGCGTAGCGCGCCATTGATGATGCTAGTAATAAAAAAATCCCATATTTTTAGAAAGTTATGTTTATATACTCTTTTGAAGCTATACACTTTTGTCTCTTAGTGTTAATAAAATTGAAGAAGGCAGGAGTGATTCATAAATAATGTTGTCTTTTACGATAAGTTTTTAATCCGATTTACGAGTATAGTATCCGCAAACACGTGCGCCCCTTGCCGCAACAGGAAATCAAGGGTGTCCCGTTTCGAGATACGAGTAAATTTAGAATATTAGAGAGTCTCATAATTGCAATTGGTTGGAGCTCATAAACGCCCCTAGACAATAATATAGCAAGCGTTTTCTAGAGCAACGCTTCTGCACTTTGCACACGACACTATCCCTATTTTCAGTTGTAATAATGCTCAATGAGCAATTGTTTTTCGAGTATCAATTCCCTCGAGTATATTGTTCCAAGTGCACTAACAAGAAGTTAAGTACTGCCGTTCCGCTAATTTTCAATTGAACATTTTCCACAGCATCGCGTGGGAATTCAGAGAGTTTATTAACCGGATTACTGAATCGAAAGCTATTTCATTAAACAGTTAATTAAATTACATATCTGATATTGCATTTTAATTTATAACCTAATTTTAAATCAATTTGTGAGTCTTTGCCAAAGAAGTTGTAAAATTTGGACTACAACTTTTTCATGAAAAGGAACTTTAGAAAGTCGACTGACTTTTTTTCTCCATTATTTCACAACCAAAATAGAACGAAAACAGCAATTTCAGAGATCAAGAATCACATTTATAGTGTAGATCAACATTAAAAGGAAAATTATGTATGTTTTCATTCTCTGTTGATAGAGGAGGATTCGAAATAAATTTACTGTAGGGAAAATGAATATAACTAGTTTTAAAATATTGTGTTTTAATTAATTTTAACACCATCAACGTATATTTTTAGGATATTATATAATAAATTGAAAGCGTTTAAGTTAAAAATCGGAAACTCGAATTGTCGTCGTTTTTTGCTGAGAAATTTGACTTTGGATAGATAAAGTCACCTTTAAAAGCATATTTTAAGAAGATGCTTATAGGTAAATTTCAACAAATTGTTGATTTATGATCAATTTTGTGTTAAACTTCGACCAGCCTTTACAGTTTGAACGAGACGATCACATAATGTAGCATATAGAAAAAGTAACCGGGTGGAACATAAAATTTCGAAATTATTTAATAAATATTTTTGAAAAGACGTGAAAATCTTTAAAAATAGCGAAAAAAATTGTCCGCGCTCTGTTTTAGTAATGTATCCGTATTTTCATTTTTCTTCTCATTTTATTAGGAATCATTAAAAATTTCTCACCGAATTCAGTAATGCGAAAATCATACGATGCACATTTTGCAAGATTTTGGATATCTCACGAATAATTCATTAGCTAATTAATTAATTAACAATGATGTAAATGGATGAAATGCCCAGGATCCAAATTTCACAACTTTCTGGAAAAGACCCTTATATATATTGTAAAATTATATAATTCTTTATTGGAAAACTTGATGTTTAAATGAAGTTCGTTTTGGAAATGAAAAAAAAAACGTATTTTTCAAACGAGAATATTTTCTTTTATTAAATTAGTAAGGGAACTTTGAATCCACAGGAATTCAATGTACAGCAGGGTAGTCTAAAAATTCGGCTTTCAATTTTTGATGATCAATCACCTTCCCCCAAATTTGTTCGTTTTCCGGAAAAAAATTCCCATTTTTTCAATTCGGTCAACATTGACCAATGCCTTCGGGCTTTTTAAATTAACGTCGGGTTTCAAATAAAATGGGCTCGCTTTTAGAACAATATATATGTTATTAAGTTCTTGTAAATTGAAGTTCATTTACTTTTTAAGAAATGTTGAAGGTATAATTTCCACCCAACAACTTTTAATTATCCACTCCCCCCCCCCCCAATCAACTGTATCATTTATCCTAAAAAATAATAACTTTTTACGATTTTCAGGAGAATAATATGTTTTAAACAAATAACAATTGATTCAAAAATTTAAAATTAGTTAAAAAATACTTGGAAACTTGTCACATATCGAAAAAATAATATTTATGAAATTAGTTTGAAAATATTCCAAATAATACGGTCTTCAGCATGAATTTTACATAAAGCTGTTAGCAAAAGGTGTCTAAACTTTAATTTACAAGAATTAAATAATAAGTATGATCGCCAAAAATCGAAAATCGAGTTTTGAACGGTATAAATTTGGACCAGCTTAATGTATAATTTAATACACTCAAACAGAGAAGCGGATTAATTTGAAAAAACTAACACAAATCATGCTAAACATTTCTTTGTTTTGATGTTATTGTTAGTATGGAAAAACATTTTTTAGGCGAATAAAATAGTGGATTAACACTAATAGGAATGTTTTGCTTACAAATATAAAAAGAAACATGAATTTTTTTTTATTAACAAATTTTTTCAAATAGAAAAACATTTCTCTTGTTTGAAACCACTAAGTTATTCGCATTTTTATTTGACAGAAAATGACACAAGGTTTGGAAAAAGTAACCATGGAATTTCACACACGATTTACCTGGCTTCGCCGATGAAGCTTTGAACGTCGGGGCAAACATGACGCTTTCTGAAAAAGCACCAAACAAACTGTTTTAAACTGTCGAACTCCCTGAAGTTTTCTTTGCTTTTTCAGTTGTGTAGACTTTGAGTTTCTTCTCAAAAAGACAAAACGTTCAGCTAGGACAATATTTAAGGTTTTCTACTGTCAGGATAACGATAAGACATTAAATATTAATCAATCAATCAAATTTTGATTTTTTTAAAATATTTAATGTCATCAAAATGAACATTTATTCCAAGGCTCTTTCGAACTTTGTATATGTTTTGGTCCCGTTTTTATCTCGATTAACCGATTCTATTAACATTAATTAAAAGCGGAAACTGATTCTTAAAATACTGGTAACAAAAATGAAGTAACTCATTCCAATTTTGAGTAATTATATCAGTAACTCACTTATTGTTATTTTAGGTCTTCAATAATTTTCAGATTCGGGAATACAATTTATTACGTAAATATATTGTTGTGAATCCGCCTACCAATAAAAATTC
Source organism: Andricus quercusramuli (assembly GCA_932178445.1). Lineage (NCBI taxonomy): Eukaryota > Metazoa > Arthropoda > Insecta > Hymenoptera > Cynipidae > Andricus > Andricus quercusramuli. Next base: position 859,005 of record CAKNXH010000059.1, on the reverse strand, counting down.
TTTGACGTCGGATAATTGTAGTTGTCAATTGTTTACAAAGTTTTTATCTAAATCTGCATATATCTCCAGATAAAGATATCTCTGGAATTTACTGTAAAATTGAAATATTCAAAGTTAAAAACCCTTCACAATATCGAAATTTCAGCTGTATTGCCTTCAGTGATGAAAATTTTTGGAAGTTTATTCCTGAAAATTTGGCGAATATAGACCTAATAAATGAGAATGTTTGTATAAACAAAATTCAAAAATGAAATCTTCACAACATAAAAATTTAAATTCAAATATGTTCAAATAAATTGAATAATCTGAAGTGTGATGTGTCCAAAAATAAATAATTACATATTTTCAATGTTTATTTAAGATCTGTCGAATAAAATTTGTCATCAAGTATTTAGAATATTGAAGCAACTAAACACATATTTTTTGTAATTATATGTAGGGGAAAGTTGCCTAAGACGAGCCCCCTCCTAAGACGGGACACCATGAATATTTTTGTACAAAAGCAATATAGTCATCAGTTACGCATGCGAATACGTGTTCAGCAAAATTCTGGTTATTTTGAAGGTTTTTTTTTTCCTGCACTGGAAGTAAATTAACAAAAACAGAAAGGAAAAATTATTTTCGTACGTTAGAGAACGAATTTTCACCTGTTTTAGAAGTTGTGATTTAATAACTTCTAATGATTTGAAGGAGTAAGTTATGTTTTTGTTTGATAGATAATTTTGTAAACTTTGCAACTGATACTTACGTTTTATTAATTCTTATGCTATTTGATTAAAATATTAAAAAAATTGTGATCATGCGAAATTCCTAAAACGGGCCCCGGTTAGGCTAGAGAACTGTAGGTAAAAGGGAAATCTGCTTTCCTTGTGAGTTTCCGATGGTCTCAATGGTAATGACCTAACCTCTTTTTTGCTTTTACATCATGAATAAGAAATTTTTTAAACTATGTCGCTTTTTCGATTTATATCAGTAAATTCTGGATCTGAGATGAATAATATTCGAAATTTTATAACTTTTCGTAAATATTTAGTCCTTGAACTTCTTTTACACTTATTTTCTGTTAGACCTTATTTGACGCTTACTTTATGCTTTGTAAGGTATTTTACGTAACTTATATGTCATAAACGTAAACATTATGTTTAAACAATACGCTGCGAATAAAATTCATCAATATCTAATGTTTAATTACATAGCTTTATTATTTTAAAAAGGGGCCTGTCTTAGGATACCGGGTTGCCTAAGACGAGACAAATACATATTTTTTTCAACATCGAAGTTCATTGCCTTTTAAACATTTTTTGAACTTTTAAGTGTGTGAACTTTGTAAATAAAACATCAAACTATGATGCCAATAATCGCTTTTGCTTCTAAAGTTCCTTGAAATCGAAATTTTTTGGAAAATATGGAAGCGGGCTCGTCTTAGGCAACTTTCCCCTATACAATTTAGAAATAAATTTAAAAACGAGAAATATTCTCAAAGGATTCAAAATTATAATTTTTTATCCCTCTCTCTGTTGAAACTATTATTATAATTTATAGTCACTGGCGAATTGTCAGTGAATTTTCACTGATTCAAATAAGAGTGAAATAATTTCAAATTGAAAAGCTTAAAATTGATCAATATTTATATTAGAGACATCACTATTTGTACAATTGTAATATTAACTATTCAAAATTGGAATTCTAAATATTTAAATTACCATGACACGGGGCTAAGCAAGACATGTGGGGTAAAGCGGGATATTCGCTTCTCATTCAAAGAAAGCAATGAAGATTTGGTTTGTGCCACTTTCCCCGTGTTTTGCCCGGCTTAACCCCGTTTTACAGTATAAATTTAAAGTCCCTTATTCAAAGAGAATTCAGAGCTTTTGCACAGCGATTGCAAATAATCGATCTAATTCGATTTCAAAAGTTATGTACCTCTCATCTAAAATGCTTTTCCAGAGAATACGATATAAAAATATACGGTACTTTATTTTTATTAGATATGATTCTTTATAGAGGCCCCCGATGCAATTTCTTGAAATAGAGTTGGAATCAAATTCGAAAGATCCCTGGAAGTAAATAATACCTGGAACATCAATTCAAGGATATCAAAAAATATTGAGTTAATAACAATATACTGTTACGTGATCGCATAGTAAAAGATGTTAGGGACGAAATTTTTCTTGGGAAATTCCAATTTTGGATAAATTGAAGACCTTCCTTTTTGAATTCCAGAACTGAGTCTTAAATTGAGACAATGTTTGGAATACGAAAAAAGCGAGGGAAAGAGTTAGTTTTACCAGTAGGTTTTTTGTTTTTATAACACAAACTCTTGTTTGCTAATTCCACTAAACAGTTGTTTCAAATTCTAGCATTTTCCGAAAGATCGTAGGTACATGGAGGTTTTTTTATCCGGTGTGGGAATTCTTGACCTTTCAATTGATCCGAAAAAATCGTTAAATTGAACTAATGATAAAATGGTGGCAGTTTTTGTGAAATCATTGAAGGTTGATTTTCTCAAAAACCCCACTTGATTTCTCAGAAACAACGGAAGACACAAGAAATGTTCAGATAAAAGTTTAAACAACTATAAAAGTTGTACAAAAATGTGTCTTGCTCTTTTGTGACGTTTGCATCACATATATACGAGAAAAAAGTTATATTAAAACAAACAAACAAAAAATGGTTCAGGTCCTCTGAAATGAATAGGTTGCCTTTATTATATAAGAAAAACTGTAAACAAAATATAAGAGGAAATTAGGCAATACGAATTTTTCTGATTCAAACAAAAAAATTCTATGAAGTTATGCGTATTTGAATTTTATACTTTGTTAATCAAAAACTAAAAAAATTTCTCTAATCCTTTATATTTCTTAACTATAATGACGTCGGTTTTTCGGAAAATATTAAAAGTCGCCTAAATTTTTCTTGAAATGTTGCCTGGTTTGAATTGGAATTGGTCTTTAGTTCATTTCTTAAAATCTGAAATGCTTGAAGAAAAATCTTGACATTCTTTTGTAGATAAGATCTCCTTGAACGAGAAAAAGATTCCAGTGAAGGAAGAAGCTTATCGACTTTTCACGAATGAACTGAGGAGAGTCTCAAAGACTTTCTGCATAAGAGTAGGTAGTCTTTGCGGTTCATTAATATAGAAGCATGTCTGATGAGAGTCTTCTCTCATGGTGACGAGAAAAAAGAAAAGAAAAAGAAGACAAAAAAGAAAGATAAGTGGAACAAGAAAAGAAGGTTAATAAGAGCTGTCGTCTGCACCATTGATACTAACAATGAGTTTCCACCTCTATTATGTGGTCTTGTATTAAATACCTTCAAACTTTCTGCATTTCACGGGAAACAAATTTAAAAATTGAATACAAAATAAATCCTCGATAATTTTTCCTCTTGAAATATTTACCCTTGTTTTTGAAAACAATAAAAATATCAATATGCGGTTTGTAGGCACTAAACATGAATATCTATTGTTTCCCCCGGGATGAGGGATTCTCTTTAGCCTTGGAAGTTCTCCGATTCATTTCAAGATATGTCGATACACATTTTACACCGCATTTGTATTCCATTTTTTGTATTCAGGTAGTAGAACACAAATAAAGTGAAAGGGCGATATTGAAATATGGTAATAATTCAAACTACGAAGAGAATTTGTGTTTTTTATGGACAATAGCGGTTTTTATCGAAAATTGTTGCTGACTTTTGTATCGCAATCAACTAAAGAGAGAACACTTTTTTTTTTATAAATCATAAGCAGATAAGGGGCCGAATCAAAAATAACGTCACGCTATTTTGAAGGCTTTTTCCATCCCTCTCCTTCTTCGTCACAGATCATCACACAATATTAGTTAATAAATATGACAAACCAAAATGCTCTCAAGACAAGGGAAATAAGGGGATTTTTCAAGATTATAGGAGAATAATAGGAAAATAATAATATTTGTGCGCTTTGACGCATAAACTATTTTGTGTTTACAAGTTTTGTTGCGACAGCGTACAGTATAGTAATGTACAACATTACAATACTTTTCGCTGTCGCATAAAAACGCAAAAATGTACCGGAGTCACATGAATTCTTTTAAATTTAAATAAAATTAATGTAGGTGCCATATAGATTTAGTACGAAATGCTTAAGATTTCATGATGAAATATATTGTGCTTTCAAGAAAATAGGTGAATTTTCAATCGAAAAAGTTTAATTTTCTACCAAAGAAGATGAATTTTTAAGAAAAGAGTTGAGTCTCCAAGCCTGCAAATCTTCAAGCAAAAAAGATTAAGTTTTTAGTAGACAGTGGAATTTCCAACCAAGAACTTTTCTAACTGCTATTTAAAACCAGGAAAGTTTTTAATTTTACATCAAGAACAGTCGAATTTAACAAAATAGATGAATTCTCAACAAAAAATTTAATAGTAGATATTACAACAGAAAATAATTTAATTTTGGTATCAAAAACAGTTAAGTTAAACTAAAAAGTACGAATTTCCAACCAAATTGAATGCTGAAACAAAACATCAATTTTCAACCAAACAGTTGTCTTTTTCACCAGAAAAGATAACATTCTAAAGAAAGAGATGTATTTTCAGATCAAGAAGGCGAACTTTCAATAAAAGAGTTGCATTTAACCAGAAAAATATAAAATTTTAACTAAATAGTTGCATCCTTACGCAACGCAGGTTAAATTTTAACAACACAGTCACATATTAAAATAGACGAATTTTCAACAAAAGAGTAGAATTTTCAAACAGGAAATATTTTGCAGTTAAAAGAGAAAACAATTTTCGATCAAATCGTTCAATTTTCAAATCAATAAGACGAATCCACAAGAAAATTGTTGTATTTTCAACTAAAAATCTGAACCCTCGATCAAAAACTTAACCTTTATTTAATTAGTCGAATTTTCTACGAAAATAGCCGAACTTTCAACAAAACTGTCAATTTTCTACCACATAGTCGAATTTTAAACTATTAACTATTTTCAACAAACAACAAAATCGAATTCTCAACAAAATAGTTACATAAATTGAATTTTTCACAAAGCAGTTCAACTTTTAGCCAAACAGTTAAATTTTCATTCGAGAAGATTAAATTTCTACGAAAAGATTGATTTTCTACATAAAAGTACGAATCTACCACAAGCTACATCAATTTTCAACCAAATTGTTGAACTTTTATTTTAAAACGGAATAGTCAAATTTTTAGTGAAAAATTAATTTTCAACAAAATCTTCGGCTAGATAATAGACTTTTTATCTAGAAGGGATAAATTCTGAACCACACATTTAACATTAAACTTGTCTATTATAAAGAATTAATATTTTAGAAAAAAAAGATACATTTTCTTGTTGGGTTACATTAATTGGCGAAAAAAACGAGAAAAAGAGGATGTTTCTCGAAAACAGTGAAAAAAAGAGAAATTCTTTTAGAAAGTGGTAAAGAGGAGAATAGAGAAAGAGTGTGAAGTCTGCGTGTTTAGATGCTTCACTTGTAAAATCACTAATTTCCATTCTTTAAGCATTTCAAGAATGGTTATTAACATTTATATTTTTCATGTGTGATGTCTTATTCTGCTTTTTCCTCCTCTTGTTACGTTACAAATAGTCAGAAAATCTATCAACCCCCTGACAGTGTGACGTAGTTTTTGAACGTCCCCTAAGTGGAAAAGTAAATGGAATTCCTATCGTGTTTTCAATGACTGAAAGGTGGGGCGTGACGAGCCACTTGTTGAAGTGACAATATTTAGAGAACGTCGAGCAAAATAACAAATTCTATCGTGGCCATTCGAAAATCACAGGGGGGAAAACGTGAAGGTGTTCACGAAAATAGCAAATGCGATACTTCCTGCCGTGAACTCACAGACGTCGCGTCGTTTACGAAAGAGTAACGTGAGCCTCTTACATAACGGAAAACGGATGTAAAACCCCTTTTATTTCATCATTCGATTTTTTACAACCCCGAATTGCGAGAGTTCAAATTCAAAAATACTTCATTTATTTACAAAGTGGAAAAATCAGTTCACCTAAAAAGATTCATTACTGTAAAAAAGATAAACAAATGGAACAAGTCGTAAATCTAAGGGTGGATAGACAGAAAGCCCAACAAAGTCCTGTTACCTAAAAATTCGGACCAATAAATAAAATAGGATTTGAATAGTTATAGACTTATTTAAGATTGGTTTGAAATTTTGTTTGAAATCCATTATCAAATAATTTAAATATGCATTGGACGGGAGTTTGTGATTCCTGATGTCCGATGTCAGAGGTTCATTACAACCTGTTGGACGAGAAGTTGTGATCTGAAAAAGTATTCCAGAGAGTATTGCCTAAAATCGTTGAACATTAGCACTCACTTTTTTCCACCATGGCCACTTTCACTTTATTTTTTTTCCGATTTTCTTAAACCCTTTCTCCCTGTCACCGTTACTTTCGGACACTAGAAATTAGAGCATCACACCTCGAGCACGATGTGCATGCAAACGGCGGCGGAGGACTGAAGCGTCGCGACGCCAAAGCTACACGACGCCGTCTCCGTTTGCGTTTACGTCGACGTAAAGGGAGAGAAGACCAGGGCAACTTTAACCCGTGCTATACCGGCAGGAATAGTACACGACGTATACGCTACTCATAAATGGAGTATGTCGTCTTCTGTTTATTCAGAACAAGATCCAAAGACATTTGTCGTAAAAAAAGGAAAAAAAAATGGAGTTGAGTTCACTCGGAATTTCAGGGTAAATTTTATTCTAGATTAAAATAAATACACTACTACTGCTACTTTGAAACGTGATTACTCCTTAAAAAAAGGAGCGAAAAACTTTTTTGAAAACCGTTGAAGAACTTATGAAATTCCCCGTTAAATGACCTCTGGTAGAGATTTGACCTTTTTGAAGAGCATATACCGCGCAAAAAATATTCAAAAAATGGAAGAATTTCTCAAATTTAAGATATTTTTGTGTTTTTCGTCGGAAATTTGTATTTTTAGTTACAAAAAATTTCAAATATTGCAAAGAAGATTCAGCTTTCTAACAATGTTATGTTGGTATTTTACACCGGAAACATCGATATAGATTACAAAAAAGATTTATATAATTTCAGAATAGTTTAAAGTTATGTTAACGTTACACTTTTCAAACAGTTTTAAGTTATGTTAACGTT
>CAKNXH010000059.1:813880-851853 GCA_932178445.1 Andricus quercusramuli | reverse complement strand
TATGTTAACGTTACACTTTTCAAACAGTTTTAAGTTATGTTAACGTTTTTCACTGGAAATCGGTTATCTGAAACAAAAACCATTAAGTTTCAAACAAGATTTACAGTTTGAAACAATTTTCTGTTCTTTTATGTGTTTTACACCGAAAATTGGTACTTTTAATAAAAAATCATCATATTTAAAAAAAACTGTTTTAGAACAATTGTAGGTTATGCTCGTGTTTTTAAAAGAGGATTCACAGTTCGAAACAATTTGGCTTCATGTTATCAGTATTTTTCCATCTAACATATTGCTATTATTAATAAAAAATCATTACACTTCAAAGAATATTTACAATATTTTAACAATGATAGATCCACTACCGACGGTTAGTATCATTCTACAATCTGCATGCCCTATTAAGAATTAACCTTGACTTTGAAAGGTGATAACGCCGGCCAGAATATAGATAATGATATTTTTAGAAACCCGTCGGAAAGCCTATTAAATCTGCGTTCTGCACTGACATGCTCTATACTTAAATTATATCTTAAATTCTAGCCATCAATATTTTTTTAATTCGTTACCCAATTGGTTAATTAGAATCGTGATATTGTTACAAATATTAAATTAAAACATTAAAAATTTGCACATTTCAAGCTGGAAACATATAATCTTGACTTTCAAATTTGACACTTTAAAATTGTAATGATCCAAAATATGATTAGAAATTCACTCATTTGGAAATCGTTGTAAGATTTCAGAGGCTTATCATTTTTTTCTCATTTTTAGAATTGAATGAAGAATATAATCAAGAAGTTAATTGAATAAATTGAAATCTTAAGGTATTCACAGTGACTTTTATAGTTTCACTGGAAATAAAATAACCCAAGTTAAAAATATAATAATAACCCTGAAGAGCAAGACGATTTACGAAAGTTTAATGAAATTTGTTATTCCAAAAAATGTCGCGAAAAAACGCGAAAAAACAAAATATTACACGCAGAAAAATTGTAATCGATTTAATTATTTATATAAAAATTATGTTATTTATATTCCTGTTAACAGTTAATTCATTTTACATCTATATAATGTCATATAATAATAGAAAAAATTAATGAGAAAAAAGAGTTTGAAATCTTCTTTTTTATTTTTTTTTTAGCTGTAGCTTATGAGGATGGGTTTTTCATTGACTTTCAATTCTGTAGGTATAGATTAATGATTATAGACAAAATACTCGCAATCAATTATTATTTATTTTAAATACCTGTTTTCTTATATCTTTAGAGTATAACAATAGTGGGTGTTAAAATTGAATAAAAGTTTAAAATTGGTACTTTTGTAATTACAAATAATATTCGAACGATATGCAGTCGTATGATGATGAATAGATGGTTCTAAAAAGAATTGAATGATTTTGTATTATCTTTAACATTAACTCCGGCATTTTCGTACGCCAGCTGTTTGCCAGTACAGAACAGTACTGGCGTGCAGTACCGCGCCAGTACCGCACGCCAGTACTGCGGAGCATTACCAGCCAGTACTAGCCCAGTACTGATGCCCAGTACTGGGACTCTGGCAATCTTTACTGGGTCAGTACTGGGCCGGTGGTGTATTTCCACCTGGGAAAATCACTATATGAAAAGCCTTTGAAATACAGAATGAAATACTTACAATGAAAACGTTAATATTCTCTGATTTCTACGTAAAACTTCAAAAATAAAACTACTGGGGATATATAGAATTGCAGGTCATTTAAAATCCTTCAATTCTATGTAATCCTTGGAAATAAATCCAAGTCTTGAAGGAAATTAAACTTTTCAAACAAGGCATTATAAAATCTCGTAAGCTTCTTTCGTTCGCTTGGTTAAATTTGTTGAACTGGATAAAAGGAAGAATAAAAATATTAGCCTGAGAAGGTACAGGTGTTACTACGAGTATATACACTAAGAGAAAATGGACAGGTGACTTTGGTTCGAGTTGAGAAATCGAGTCCGTTATTGAATTCTTACTTCGGTAGCCAAGCTGATTTTCAAACGAGATTTTGCCCCATAGAAAATTGAATAAAGTCTCGAGAGAAATGAAATTGCCCGAAATGGAATATTTTTATACGCTTCCTGCCACAAGGTTTAGTTAAGTCAATCCAAGTTAAATCCAGTTTATATTCCAATATCAACTTGAAACTTTAATATTTTTAATTTTTTATTAATTTGAATAGTCCTTGCTGCCTGCTCTCTTAAAATACAAGATGACTATTAGGGTATCCAATACAAATTTGAATTTCTTAATTTGCAAACGCTACACCCTTATTTTCTTCTTTTTGGTAAAATGTACTGCAATAAATATTTTATTTTGATAAAATTGTTTGGAGGTTCCGCAAGGCCTTTTTGGGTCTCAAAATAAGTTTTCTTAGTTTCGATTTTTAAAAAATATAAATTTAAGGCTAGAAAATTTTTTCATCCCTAGAAAGTATCATACTATAAATCGAAAAAATGGAAGATATTATCAAACAGAATGAGAAAATTTGTAATTTTATTCGGATGAAATATAAAGAAAATATTCTCCAGAATAAATAAATTGAACATATTTATATCCAGTGGCAAAAAAGATCTACAATTTTCCTGAAAAGAATGTAAGAGCTAGTTAATATTGTCGATTTAGATGCATTTCTCATAGCTGACTTTTTTTCTCAAATCACTTTTTAGTCACTTTTTTAGGATAAAGTCACTATAGTCACTTTACAATATGCAATTATCACTTTAGTGATCTTTAAACTCTATTTGATTGTTTTGAATTCTTTTTAATTCACCCTGTATTTTTTCCCTGAAATCCTTAATGTTCATCTTGATTTCTTGTGAATTTTATTAGATTTCTATTCAATCCCATTTTTCTGAATTCAACGGAATTTGTTCGGAATTCAAAATTTTGTTCTCATTTACTTGAATTATATTAATTCACTTCAAATTCTTGTAAATTTATCTTGAATTCGTTTAAATTCCATCGAATTATTTTGAATTCTCTTAAACTCTTTTGAATTCACTTCAAATCTAATTAATTCAATTAATTTTTTTAAAGTGACTTTTAAACTGAATTTTATCGAATTTTTCTTATTTTCCTTGCAAAATTGTCTTCTAAATTCGCTCGGATTTTATTTAATTCATGATTTGTTTTCAACTAATTCAGATTCAGTTAAATTTGTCATGAATTCTATTCAATTTAATTTTACTCAATTCCATGGATACCAGTTGATTGTTTAAATTTCATTATATTCACAGAAATTCTTGAATTTTATCAAAGTCTCCTGAATTCCCTTGAATTTTTCTGAATTCATACCCATATTTCAGAAATCACTAGAATTTTTTGGATTTTTTCCAATTCATTTGAATACTTTTCAATTTTACTCGAATTGTTTTGAACTCATTCTGAATGGTTGCAGATTTATCACTTTTATTCCGATATAGTCACAAAATTCATTTTAAAGTAAGATGGGAATATTTGAAAGAAAGTGTATGTTTTTGGTGTATTTTGAAATTCAAGATTTTTTTTCTATCACCCAGTATGAATATTTTTTAATTTTTCATTATAGGGAATATTCTCTGTCTACTGTAGAAGAAATCCTGTGCATATTTTTCCAGGAAAAAAATGTTTTAGAGGCATTTTGGACCATTAATCATAATGAAATTACAAATTTTTGTATTCTGTGTCTGATAATATCTTCAACATTTTTTTTGTTTCATAAAATTTAGGTTATATTCAAATTTTCAATGGATTTTTATATATTTTTTAATGACTTGTTTTACCTAGAAGCCGATCATCATATACGGTAATTAAAAAACAATCCATTGAAAAATGGCACGTGGACAGTCGACTTTTCTCCTCTTTGCTTTTGGCAACTCCATATAGCTTGAATAAGAAACATCAAAATCCACTCTGTGCGGCCCAGCCAAAAATATAAACCATTTTTTTAAATAAAATAAAAGTTATGGCAGTATTTTTGCACCAAAATGAGAAAAAAATGAGGGGGTAGCGTTTGCAAAATTAAAAATAAAATCTTTTTATTGGGCACCCTAACAATGATGAATAATTTAATTTCGCATTCACAGTTTCTTGTCTTTCAATTTATTTACGTAGAAAGTTCATTTCTACGAGTTAATTCACAAAACGTTAAATTAAGACAACACTTTGATATAGAGTCTGAACTTGGTTTATAAGTGAAAAGATTTGGATTTTAATGTCTTTGAAACTAAATAGATTAAGAATCTGAAATATTAATTTTTTTATAAGAATATAAAATATTAGGGTTAAACGATCTTTTAGAGTAATTTTCTACGTTCATAAATAAGGAGAATTATATCCTCTCTCGGAGATCATTTAATCTTTGGATTACCACAAGTACGAGTTGTACAGCTTCTGATATTAATCTTGTGACATCTACACTACTTCATGTCCAGGGCACGTGAATCAGAGTACTGCATGTAACAACACCTACGTAACGTTCTAGTGACTCGACATATGGGACGTTTTACTATAAATCGTAATGTGATACTTTCTCTGCTCACTAAATTTGAATTAATAAAATGTAACAGATTTTCAGCTAAATTCAAATGACAGTAGAATAGAGTACCCAGGCGAAAAAATTATGTATAGTTTATACATAGTGGGAAAAGTTATGTATAATTTTTATTTGTTTTATAGAATAAAAAAATTGTATGAAAGAAATGATTATAATCAAATGAATTGAATTCAAGGAATATTTTAATAAATAATTGATATTCCATGTGACATGTACGACTTCATAATTATATATGAAAGTAATCAAAATGAACATCAATGTTCATCACAATTCGTCTTTCTTTATTAAAAATTTCATTATTGAGCTGAAAACTATGTTTCTTTCGGATTGGAAACTTAACAGTTTTGCAGAAAATTCTCCTTCTTGGCATGAAAATTCTACAATTTGGTTAAAATTTACCTTTTTCTTGAAAATTCCTATTTTCGGGTAAAAAATTCAACTGTATTTTTCAGAAAATTCGTATTTTTGTATTAAAAATTAAACAATTTCGTTGGAAATTTTTCTTTCTCGACTTAAAAATCTTTCTTGCTTGAAAATTAAATTATTGTATTAAGAAGCAGTCTTCTTTAGTTGAAAATTAATTTTGAACTGAAAATATAAGCATGCCGTTTTTTGTTAAAAATGTATCTTTCTTAGTTGAAGATTCAAATACTTTGTAGGAATTTAATTTAAAAAAATTGATGATTCATCATTTTATTTGAAAATTCATCTTTTTAGTTGAAAACTTAACGACATTGTTGAATTTTTTTTTTAATTAATTTTTTTGACTGAAACTTTAAGCAATCGATTTTTCATTGAAAATTGATCTTTTTTATGTGAAAATTCAACTATCTGGTTGAAAATTCATGTATTTTGTTACAAATTCTAGCAATTGGTTAAAAATTAATTTTTGATTTAAAATTTAACATCTTAGTTGAATTAAGTAATAAATTAATTTTGTTAACCCTATTAGTTGAATGTTCAATTAACTAGTTGAAAATTCACGTATCGAAAATTCGTCTTTTTTGGCAGAAAATGAATCTTCTTGGTATAAATGTCGTCTTTCTGGTCAAACATGGGACTCTTTTATCTATTGAAAATTAAATTTTTCTGGTCGAAGATTCAATTATTTTGTCGAAAATTAGTCTTTTTTATTTAATTCAACTGTTTTTGATTCAAACTTACAACCTTTTTAATTAAAATATCAACTCTTATGTTTTTCGACGAGAATTCATCTTTTTGGCTTGAAAATTCAATAATTTGTTAAAAAATTAGCTATTTGGTTGAAAACTTATACTTTATTCGGGAAAAAATTCAACGGCTTTTTAGAAAATTCGTCTTTTTGGCTCGGAAATTTAACAATTCGGTTGAAATTTTATTTCGTGTCAGAAAAATCTTTCTTGGTTGAAGTAATCTCTTTGTTTAAGATTTTACCATTTTTCTTGAAAATTGTTTTTTTTTTGGGTTAAAAATTAAGTTTTCAACTGATAATTAACTATTCCATTTTTGTCATAAATTTATCTTTCTTAGTTGAAAATTGAACTATTTTGTTGAAAATGCAAGCATTTTGTTGCAAATTCGTCCTTTTTGGTAGAAAATTAATATTTTTGATAGAAAATTAATCTTTTTGGTTGAATATTGAACTATTCGATTAGAAATTTATCTATTTGATTAAAACTGCAATATTTTCACTTGAAATTTCAAGAATTTATGGCGATTCAAAATTGAATTTACTATACACTCACATTCATTTTGCTTAAAAGAACTAGTTCCCCTCTGTTCGTAAAAAATCTTCTCATTTTCCCAGATTTTAGAGTATTTTGGCCTGTAAAGACTGATCAATACAGTTGAAAAAATATTTTTTTGGCTTTTTCTTGTAACTGGGAGAAGGGGTTTCGGATATACACAAGGTGTGTAGTCCAAAATTGGAAACATGTTAGGCGCTGATGTAACAACGCCTATACGTAACATTAGTGAATCGATGTATGCGACGTTTTACTATAAATTGTAATGTGGTAGTTTTTCCTGTAGTGGTTGAAACAATCAGAGCATGAAGGACAAACACACATAAAGGCTGAACAAGTTCGAGAACTGTTTTGAATTTTCTCGTTATCTTTAACCTGCTTGCTTTATTCAAAAAGCTTGGGCTAAAAATAAAGGGAAGTTAGAGACTGAGACTTTGATTGATGACAGATGAGAATAAGAGTGAAGAGTGATATTCTCTAATGCCGAATTGAAAAACAAGAAATTGTGTCGATGGATAGAAGACAGAAGAAAGTAGGGTGATAATTGATTTCTGAATTTTTTAGCAGCAGGTTTGGAATATAAATATTGTGGATAATTGGAAATCATAAAATAAAATATCTAATAAAATTATACTGTAATTTTACAATTATTAGAAGAACTTCAAAACACATTCCAGAATTGCAGCTACACTTGAAATGGATATTTGTTTATATAAGAAGACTCTTCACACTTTCTAATATATTTCGTTATTTAATTATGTAAATAAATATAAAATCCTTTGAAATTAATTTTTTCTCAATAATATAATATATAATACATAATATAATTTCAGAAAAAACGTCGCCATTTTGTCAACTTTGAACTTTTTAAAAACTTTCAAATAGATTTCGAAAGCGGGCGAGAAGTTGTGACGGATTTGAAATGAATTGGGTCAAATGTCATACAAACTCTGTAAATAATTCTTATCTGTTTTCGCGACGAGTAGACACAGTCTTTACCAAATTATAAAATGTTTTACATTTTGTAAATTCTTATTGAGATCTGTTGAAAATCCAATAATTTGTCGCCCTGAATAAACACATTTGTCCTTGTATGAATGAGTCACAGTTTTTTATGATTGACTGACTCGTACTTTTTACATTTCGTGTAAATAGATTTTTTCATTCCAAAAGACTTTCATACCGAATGAAGAGAACAATTAAAAAATTCCAACTTCTTTCTTCTAATTTGGAAAGTTTAATTTATTTAGTCATTTTATTGAAAATCTAATTTTAGAAATGCGTGTTTGATATTTTTTTACAACATGCTTTCAAACATAATCTCAATTGAATCTTGATGTTGTATTGAACTTCATTAAAAATATTTTTTCAATTTGGTTGTCTTCAGAAAATATCAAAATTTGTCGATTTACATGCGAATTATTTCAAATGTTAAGATTACGAAATCCAAAAACTTTTAGTTCGGAAATAAAAATTATTTCTAAAATCTGAACACGTTTAACGATTTTGTACTAGAATCTCTAAGAATTAAAAACGTTCAAAAATCTAGAAATGGCAATGCCTCTAAGTTTGCTATATGGCTTTCGAAGGACATTAAAATAAAATCAATCAAAAACTCGATACAAAATTCTCATATTTTAACACTTATAGTTGGCAGGAGTAAAATTATTAAAATTGAGAAACAAGCAATCAAATATCTTGGCGATGTTGAAAACTTTCAAGAAGCTGTTTAAAATTCTTTGATATTTCAAGACTCTCTGTAAAAGGTGGAAAATTACGGGAATTTTTGTTATTCTTAATAGATTTATCAGTTTCTGTAACAAACTTACTAAGCATTAACAAACATTTTGTTAAAAAGATATGAGAATTGAAAATTTGAAACTTGTTCTCCTGTTGAATACATTCCCATTCACAATTTATGATTAAGCGAAAAAAACATGATGAATCCATTTTTTTTAATGACTAATGCATGGTTTTATCATTTTCAGGACTCGAGGAATGACTATTGGCAGTTGTTTTACAAAAAATTCTATCACATCAGAATTTCGCTTTAAAAATGATGTAATCTTCAAAATATATAAATATTGAATAATCCTCTTGAATTGAAATATCCTCTACATGTTAATATATTCGAATTTTTCATCTATATCTGGGGTCTTTGAGATGCAGCATTTTTCTCATTATTCAAGAATCATCTCTAATGAATTTGTCATGTTTTATTCGCTTACTTTTTGATAAAAAGTCTGCTTCATAATAAATTCAATGTATTTAATTGGAACTACTATAATTACTTTTAACTAATGAATATGTTCAGTCATTGGACAACCGAAAATAAGTAACAGTATGAATAACAAATTATTCATTTTTAAGTTATAACAAAACATACTTAAACAATAACTTTTTTTACTACTTTATTATATAAAATGCTTTTTCTTCTTCATGAACTTCTTTTGCAATTAGTAGATTCATTTTTTCACCCTGCCGATTTCACTCTGTCCCATTGCAATCAAATGATTAATGTATTTTTCATCTCAGGAATAACAGAATATTTCGTACCAGGAAATGAGACTCAATTTAGATAATCGTATACTTTCTGAGAGTGATTTCCAGTGCATTCGAATGAAAATGTGCTAAAGCGATTATTTACTCAGAAGTGTTTGACTATTCACTAACATGCAACAGAAGCGTGTTTGCATTGTGCTATGCATTGCAAAATAGCCTTTTAGGGTCTGTGCTTGAGAGATAATATGCTTCAGACTCACAGAGCGTTATCAGTGGCGAGGTTACGTGGCGCGAGGTTTACAACTGTTGTTTATAGTCGAGCATGTCAGGGTTGCAACACCATGTGCTCGATTAAGCCTATCGTCCTACCCCAGTGACACACCTTAACTTATTGATAGTAAAGATAATTTTGTAAAAAAAGATTTGTAAACAAAAATTCGGCGGTGTGATAAGCGTAGATAAACGCATGGACTGTCCGGACGTGTAGACTCGGCCCTTAATAATATGGCAAAACCAGTGTTATTACACTGAGAAACCCTTGTTTGTATTTCTTGTTAAAAATCACACTAGATTTCACTATCTGAACTTTGCAATGAGAGGCAAAAAGCAAATTTTAATAATATTTACTAACCTCAATAGTAACTGGTAGCTACTTAAAGAATTATAAAATATATTTGAATAAAAGTTAAAACAATTGCATTTATTGTAAAAGACATTTGAAGTATTTATTAACCTCTGTAGTAAAACTGCAAGTCTGCACTATTTACTAATTTTGGTAGGAGAAAATAGTAAATTTGTTGGATTAATATCAGTAGAAGATAACAGTATTTACAAAGTGCTGTAGTAAAATGATGCGCAGGGACCGTGCGCACCGAATTACTAACTGGTTAGCAAAATCTGCTACAGTGGGAATCGTAAAAAAAATAAATACGTGTTGCAAACTTTCACACAAGCCTACCTACACACATGTTCTACATTTAACGCATAATTCACATTTATTTAAATTAAGAATTGACAACATTAGAAATCACATATATGTATATATTCTTAAAAGATAGTATTTTATATTATAAAGCTGAAACAGAAAAATCGGGTTAGAAGAAAACGAAGGCTGGCGGGAATCGAACACGCGTCTCCGGGACAGCAGTCGCGCGATGATCCATCTACCTATAAGACATTGTGGGACTCAGAATGAAAACTTCCATATGACCTAAATGATAGAAAGTTTATTGGTTCTAATTCATTTAATCCTTAATTGATTAATATTCATGATATTTTTATAATTTTAAACAACAGAATTTTTAATGTAATTAAAATAAGTAAATATTTTTTTTTAAATTATGTTTTTTTGCGGATTTTGCATTGAAACATAAATTAGATGTCATTTTCGCAACCTAAAAATATGATCGGCGATCGACAAACGTCAGATGCACTCGGCCGCGCTCGGTCCAAGGCTCGATACTTTCTGCTAAATCAGTTAGTAATATTTAGGACCAAATTTAATAATTGGTATTAACCTTTGTTACAAAAAGTAGGAAATGTCCATAATTCACATCGTGTTCCTACAGACAATAGTAATTTCTTCTACATATTTAGTATATTATGTTATTTAAAATACTTATTACTTTTATTTTTTTTGTACAATTTATTAATTTCTCTACTAATTTTTCCTACATCGGATTTTACTACAGAGAATAGTAAGGATTGCTATTACCAAATAGGAAATCTTCTTATAAAAATAGTATAACTTATTATTTATGTATTAAAATGTCAAAATTTAAGCATTTTGCCCCCATTTGCTATCCGTTTTAGTAATTTTTCTAACCTAAAGTTTCTCAGTGTATGGGGGAAAACTAGGAGACATTATACATTGTGCTATAACTTGTTTGGCTTCGTTCAAAAAATACGTTTTTTGCTATTGAAAAAATTAAAATTAGTGATTTTGTTTTACGAGTAAAGTCAGAGTAACACACAGAAAACGATTTGGTTGAATCAACAAAATTTTTGTTCGTTCAACTGTAGCTTATGGTTATTATATGAATAAAAACTATTTGGTTGACAAACTAAATTTTTTGGTTGTTGTAACCAAATCTTTTGGTAGATGCAGTATTTGGTTGATTCAATACAAAATTTGGTTTAAATTATCAAATATTTTGTTGAATCGACAAAAATTTGTTTGATTCGACAAAATTTTCATGTATATCCAAAAAAAACAATTTTTTTGGTTCAAGAAATTTATTTTTTTGGGTGCAGACTTCACACTCATTCACTCATTCACCTATTTTCCTCTTTATCATTTCTTAAAAAGAATTCCTATTTTTCCCTTTGTTTACAAGAAGCTTGCGGTTTTTCTCGTTTTTCGCTTGAACGTCAAGTCAATTAATAGAAACTAATGAGAAGAAACAACTTTTTTTCGTTGAAAGTTAATTCTTTTTAATTGCAAAGTCTACTATATTATAATCTTGGTTGAAAATTCATTTTTTTTTCTTCAAAATTCTGCTATTTGGTTGAAGATTGATCTATTTTCTTAAAGTTCATGTTTTCATTTTTAAATAATTTTCCTGGCTGAAAATTTATTTAATCCATTTTTGAATGAAAATTGATCGTTTTTAGTGGAAAATTCGACTATTAAATTTTAAATCGAGAAATAATCTTTTTTGGATGAATATTCGACTACTTGGTTAAAAATTTGTATTATTTTGTATTTTATATTTATATTATTTGTATTTGTTCAGTAGACGAAAAATTATAAAAATCTTTTTAATTACTTGGTTGAGGGTTGAACTATTTTGTCGAAAGTTCGTTTTTCTCTTGGTTGAGAATGTACTGTTTTTATTTGAACATTCAATTACTTTTACATTTTTCACTGAGAATTCATCTTTTTAGTTGAAAATTAATCAATTTTGGCTGAAAATATATGTATTTTGTTATAAATTCATCTTTTTTGGTAGAAAATCAATCTTTGTAATTGCGAACATTACTGCATGGTTGAAAGTTGAGCTGGTTTGTTGAAAATTTCACAGAAAAAACGGAAGATAAACTTTACACCGATTTCCGACGAAAGATTCTCTGCAACAAACATTAACTTCACAGGATAAGCTTTACACAAATATCGGTTAAACTTTCTTCTTTTATTCCATGACAAACACATGTATTTTGAAAGACGCGAAGTTGGCTGAACAAAACTTTATCGCTCTAAAAAATTTCCTGCAACAAATTTTATTCTTAGTTTTTTCTGTGTCACTTTATTAGCAATAATTCAACTTTTTGGATGAAAATTCAAATATTTTGTTGATAATTCGTTTTGTTTTGAGTTAAAAATTAATTTCTCAAACTGGCATGTTAACTATTCAATTATTGCCTGAAAATTGATCGTTTTTAGTTGAAAGTTAAACAATTTGGTTGAAAAATGATGTATTTTGTTAAATACGTGTTTTTCGGTCAAAAATTAATCTTCTTGATTGAGAATGAAAATAGTTGGTTGAAAGTTGAACTACTTTGTTAAAAATTACTATTTTTTTGAGATAAAGATCCATCTCTATGATTTAATGATTAGCTATTATTTGTGAATTTGTTTTTGTTGTTGTTGAAAATTAATTTTGTCAACTACCAATTGAACTATTCCATTTTTTTGTTAATTTTTTGGATGGAAAAATCAATTATTTGTTAGAGAGTCAACTTTTTGGTTGACGATTCATATTTTTGGGTCGGAAATTCATCTTTTCGTATACACATTTTTGTTCTTTTGGATTAAAAATCTAACTCTCTTCTGAAAAATTCGTCTTTTTGGTTTGCAAATTATACTATTTGGATGTAAATGCAATTGTCTTTGGTTGAAGTTCAATCTTTTTTGTTTAAAAATGCAACCATTTGGTTGAAAAGTCATCTTTGTGGGTTGAAAATTCTTCCATCTTGTTGAAAATGTGCCCCTTTTGTTTGAATGTTCAACTATTTTGTTGTAAATAAAACTGGCTGTTTGACAATAAATTTTTGTTTGAAAATACAATCATGTGGTTAAGAATTCAACTAATTTTATATTTTATGTTTAAAACTATTAATTTTTAGCATTTCATATTGAATTTAATAGGGGAGAGTGCCCTTGGTTGGGACGTTTTTCGTTTTTTGCTCATAAGAATAATAAATATATGAATATAATTAATTTTGTATGCTTATACATAAGAGTGATGCTTAACTATAACTTAGAAACAGATAACATGAAATATGAAAACAAATTGTTGATTTGAGAATGATTTGTTTAAATGGATGAAAACGTCCCAACCAAGGGCACTCGGTCTTTGGTTGGGACACGTCAGTCCTTGGTTGGGACACTTCAAAAAAATGTCTATTTATGAATGAGTGATTAAACTAAAGTGATACAATATTTAGAAAGAAGTAATAAATATAGGAAATGTATAAGGGAAACAAGATATGTCATGTAAAAGATTTTTCTGTAAATGCAGCAATATATTACAGCTGTGTAAAATTGGTCAGTTTCATAAAGTTTATATTGAACAAATAAAACAGTTCTTGATATAACTGACATTATTCACTCTGAAATATAGAGAATGATATTAACTAGAAGTAATATATATGTATACATATATATTTATTTATTAATTTTACAAAAATTTGAACAATAAAATATATGAAACTTTGAAATTGGACTTTTTGTCCATCTAGAACATGTTAACAAATCTTCAAAATGTCGGATAATCGAAAACAATTATTTTTAATTGGAAATCACATAATTCCATGAACAATTATTACTCGATTCACTTATTTAAAGATATAGCATTCGTAATAGCATGTTTTATAGGTTATACATTGAAAGAAAAACGACTTCTGCCAAGTTAACTTAATATTCTTATGTGAAATTTTTATAATCATTATTTTATAAAGTTGAACAGCTTGCCTCAATGTTGTTCTCAATAAACAATCGCTATTTACAACATCGACGCTATTCACCAGCATTTTTCTTCTACTGTTATCGAAAGCGAAAACAAAATCAAATGTAATGAGCATGCGCGAAGTGTCCCAACCAAGGAACATGCAGGTGTCCCAACCAAGGAATATTCCGTGCGCATAGAAAATAATTTTTTACACATAGTTAGTGTTAGTATTTTTGAAAAACATGAATGGTTATATAAAACTAATTAAATTCTCTACAAGCAGATATTTTTTATTTTGCAAAAATATTTTGATAAGATAATAAAAATTCACTGTAAAAATACCCTAACATTTTACTTTTGATAGCTGTGAGAGATTTTCGTTCATATCTAGGGGTAAGCTAAACAAAAATAATTTTCACTTTAGCCATTCATGCCTTATAATAAATGAAAACTGAAACAATTTTTTCAGATTTTTAATGCTTAATCTATAACATTTATCCCCGCTGTCCCAACCAAGGACCGTCCCAACCAAGGGCACTCTCCCCTATAGTACTAAATATTAATTTTATTAGAAAAAATGTGTTTGCTTATAATTTCCCTATTTTCGTCAAAAATCAGCCTTTTTCCCTGTTTCGAGAGTATTTTGGGCTGTGAGATCTGTTAAAATAGTCTTATTAAGAAAATGTTCTCCACAACTATAAAGTTTTGAAAGTCAGACATCAATTTTGTGGTAATTATGACCGAAAAGGAATTTGGGCACTATAATTATATCTTGTTTGAAACTATATATACTATATATACATTGTTTAGATGTTGGACATTCATTAGTTATAAATTATCGGGAACAAAAATACAAACCTGCTGAGCCTCTGGCAAGTAAAAGGTCATCAAGGTGGTAACTACCCGTTCAAGCTCTAAAACCCTGTACACGCTCGGTTGCCAACGCCGACGCGCACGCCGTACGCATTAAATTTTCAGAGGACTCTGGTTTGCGATTTGTTATTTTTTTGCAGAGCAATATTATATAAAGCAAATAGGCAAGGACAAATATAAGAAGAAACTCACTATTAGCTCGAATTATTGCATAAGCACTAAAAAAACAGAAGTAATTCTGATAACATTTAACTTAATTATTATAAACATTTTTATACACACATTCTTCCTAGTGTGTTTTTTTCATACGAAAAATTGTTTGCTTCACGGCAGTTACTGAGATTTTTCAGAAGCGCGACAATTTACAAAGAAAAATTGGCTTAAGTTAACATTAAATATATCTGCGACCGGGCGTGTACAGGCCTTAAAGGGCCCTGGAAATCGAGTATAAATCGCAAATATAAGATTCAGGCCAAACGGTGAATCAATTTTTTCTGATTTTTTTTTATATACATATTCTAAAGAGTATGAAGGCTCTCGGTAGAATTCGCTTTTTCCGAAAAAATTCTATTTTTCATGTAGAAATTAAAAGAAATAATTTTTCCTCGACTTCATTCAGGGGCGAACACACCGTATGGAAAAACTAGGGGCCCCTACCCAAATGATTGGGTGAATTCCCAAAAGTTTGGGTGGATGTAGGTGGTTGGGGGTGGATAATATCATGAAATGCAGACTTTATGTAAAATTAAGCTGTAAACAATATAATATCTTATAATCAATGTATATTACATGACAATATGCAAGCTCTCTATGTCTAAAAAAAAAGATAATACTGAGATGATTTTTCAACTACAATTATAAATTTTGAAGTGGAAGAGTCAATTTTTCAGTTAAAAAAATAAATAAATATTCTAAGAAAAACAATGAGTTTGTTAACAAAATAGTAATATTTTCCACTAACCAGATGAATTCTCAAGTAAAGTGAATAATCCTCATAGAAAATTACTTTTTAACCAAATTGTTAAATTTGCAAGAAAGTAGAATATTTTTAAGCAACAGAGATGAATTTATGATCAACGAAACAGTTGATGACTTGACCACCAAGAAGGATACTTTTTCAATAATTGTTCACTTTTTTAAAGAAATTAGATTAAGTTTTGAGAAAGCTGTGAAAGTTTCAATCCAAACTATTAATTTTTAAAGAATAAGGATTATTTCATACTAAAAAATAGGAATCTTCAACGAAATAATTCAAGTTCCAACTGAAAATGATTAATTGTTCAGAAAATTTCAAACAAAAAACACAAATTTGAAACAAAATAAATGAATTTTAAACAAAATTGTTGAATTTTTAAGCAAGAAGATTATTAATTTTGTACCAGAAAAGACAAAGTTATAACAAAATATATGAATTATCATTTATTTATAATTATCATATTGATTGCAAACGGTTTATCCTTCAGAAAAAGTGCAAGAAGCAAAAAAGTTTGATTTCTGCTTAGCGATTTGAAAGTGCTATTATAAATTTGTGTTGTTAATAAATAATTAATTTGTAAAAAAAATTATTTACACAAAAACTGACCAAGAGTTCGAAAACTGAACCAAGATATTCGTAATCAGGGGATTTTTTTTACCTTTTGAAGAAAATTTAACTCGGTGGGGACCTATTAGTGTATACGGAAGTGTTAGTGGCGACACTGTCAATTATGAAGAACTGTGTTGACTTAAGAAATGAGGGGGGTAAACTCCCGCCTTCTTTGTAGACGCTCTAGTAATTGTAATTTTTTGCAATTTCCGAATGTATAATGATAAACTGCTTGTAAGAAATGCAGTATTTGTCCAAAAGTGAGCTAAAAGAAGGCCATTTGGTAGAAAAAAGTTAGCAGCATTTCCTATTTATTTTAACAAATACAAGTGCTATAAGTTTTTACATGAGGGAAACAAGATGCGCAATGAAATTTCATATTTTAACATATGTTTGAAAAATTAAAATTTGAATCCTTTTTTTACAACCTCTCAGATAAAACAAAACGGAGTTGCTAGACTTATATAACTGGTTATTGCAGACAGCCCCTGAGTTGTACAAACGTGCAAAGTTTGTGCACAATGATATCTGTATGTTTGTATAATCTTCCTTTTTATACAGAGAGCTTGTATATTATTATTTAATGTATAAGGTACTACTTTTGGGGTAAGTTGCCGAAAATTGTACAGTTAGACTGATTCAGCGTGAATATTGCAAGCATGAATTCGGGGGTGAATTGAATATAAGATATTATATTGTTTACAGTTTGAGTTTACTTACAATTTGCATTTCATGATATTATCCACATCAACCACCTACACCCACCCAACCTTTTAGGAATTCACCGATTCATTTGGATAGGGACCCCTAGTTTTCGTATACGATGTGTTCACCCCTGAATGAAGTCGTGGAAAATTTCTTTTAATTTTTACATAAAAAATAGAATTTTTTCGATAAAAGCGAACTTTACCGAGAGTCTTTATACTCTTAAGAGTATGTATACAAAAGATAAGACAAAATGGCTTCACCGTTTGGCCTGAATCTTATTTTTGCGATTTACACTCGATTTTCGGGGCCCTTGATGCAGATCAGGAAATGAAATTCAACCAAGTGTTTGATGAGATACAGGGAATGAGTTTGTAGACTATCGCTGAAGCTAAATTAGAAACGCACCTTCACCAAGCAAAAATCCTTTGCCGATATTCAAAGCCGTGTCAATCTCGTGCAGAAGATCAGTCGTTTTATGTCTCCTTCCGGGGCGAATGCCATTGCCACTTCCTTCAACCAAAAATCATGCCGAAGTGCGATAAAAAAAGTTTCTACCAAGCTTTCCTGCTGGAATTTATGTTAGCCATCAAGCATGAAAAGAAATGTAATTATTTGGAAATGAATGATGGATAATGAATAGTATTAATGAATGAGGAAGATTGTAAATGAAATTTATGATTACCGGTTATATTACTCAGTTGTTATTGATAATTTTCTTGATTGCTTGGAGTTGCAGAAGGTTAATTAAAAATGGCTAAATTAGCAAGAATTATGGTGGCTAAATGGATATGGTGGTAAAATGAACTATTCATATTTATTACTGTTGAGCAATTATTTTACTTAGTCGGATCATTAATATTCATTGCTAAGAGATGAATTTACACTAGAAATTAATTTTTTCTTAGTTGAAGATGATTTTTTAGTATTTTGGACATTCCATGGTGGACTCATAAAATACACATCGATCTCAACGTTTTCTATTAAGTGTCAGAAATTACTCAGGGGCTGTTCGAGAAACACGTCACACTAACGGGGGGGGGGGGGGGCACTTTTTGTGACGATTTGTGGCGTAGAAGAGAAGCGTTAACGCAAAATGTGACATCAAATATGAAAAATATAAATGTGAATAAGAATGTTTTGAAGTGCTTAAAAAATAAAAAATTGTGATTTTTTTTTACAAGTAAAGCACATAAATACATACTTTACACTCTTTCCCCTATTCCCCTCTTTACATGCCTTTTTTCAAGAATTCCTCTTTTTCCCCTCTTTTTAAAAAACTTCCACTTTTTCTTGATTTTTCGCTTAAATGCGAAATAAATGAATAGAACCCAATAAGAAAATCTAGCTATTTTCTAAGAAAGTTTAACTGTAAATCAAACTAATTCATTTTAGGCTAGATATTGATAATTCTTAGTAGAAAATTCAACTATTCAATTTTTCATTGAGAATTCATTTTTTTGTTTTAAAGATTGAACTGTTTTGTTGATAATTCATTTTTTTCTACTTGAAAATTATCTTCCTTCGTCCGAAAATTTAACTTATCTATTTTTTGTTGCAAATTGATCGTTTTTAGTCGAAAAATCACTAATTTGATTGAAAATGTATGTGTTTTGTTGCAAATTCGTGTTTTTTATTAGAAAATGTATCTTCTTGATTGCAAATTAAACTTCTGGTTTAAAAGTTAAACAATTTTGTGAAAAATTAATTTTATTAGTTAAAGATTTATCCCTTCGGTTGAAAATTAAACTATTTTATTGAAATTTTGTTGTGTTCAGATTCAAATTTTTCAACTGCAAATTTAACTATTCCATTTCTGCTTGGAAAATTATAGGTTTCAGTTTAAAATTCAACTGTTCATTTTAAAATTAGGCCGTGTCTATATTCACCCAAGTTTGGTGAGAGTAGAACAAATATTTTTGTGAGCCCAGGGAAGCTGAGAAAGGGTGGCTAGATACACCAAAATTCAGTGAGCGTATATATTTTTGGTGAGCCTAGAGTGCCTAGACACATAGTTAAAATTAATTTTTTTGTTAAAAAGTAATAATTTCGGGTTGAGAAGTCAATTGTTTTGTGGAAAATTCGTCTTTTTGGCTTAAAAATTCAAATCTTTTGTTCAAAATCCTATTATTTCAGTAGAAAGTTAAAATATTTGGCTGAAAATGAACTTTTTGGTTAAAAATTCAGCAGTCTTCTGGAGAATTCATTTTTTTGGTTTGAAAATTCAAAAATTTCGTAGAAATTTTGTTTTCTCTCTTCGCTGAAAAATCTTTCCAGGTCGAACATTTCACTATTTTGTTGAAAATTCGTCTTTTTGGATGGAAAATTCATCTCCTTTCGATTCAGAATTCATCTTTTGCCGTAAAACAGTTCGTTTTTGAAAATTCATCTTTCTTGCTTAAAAATGTAACTGTCTTCTAAAAATTCTTCTTTTTGGCTTAAAGATTCGACTATTTGGTTGAAAATTCAACTTTTTGTGCTTGAAGTTAATTCTCTCTTTTTTTTAAATTCGACGCTTGGGTAAAAATTCGTCTTCGAAGATTAAAAATTTAAATATTCCCACAAAAATGCGTCTCTTTTGCTTGAAAGTTCAACTATTTGGTTATAAACGCAACTGTTTGGTCTGAAATTAATGTGCTTGTTTGTTGATGTAATTTAACTATTTGATTGAAGATTTACTTTTTAGATAGAAAACTTAACTCTTTCGTTGAAAATTCATCTCTTTCGGTAGAAAATAATTCTTCCTCTGTTTAAAAATTCAACTGTTTTGTTGAAAATTTAATATATTTCGACATGCAATGTTAATCGTTACATATTGAATTCATTATGGTACCTAATACGCATATACATTTATTTCATTGAAAAGAATTTATTCCCATATTTTTGCGGAAATCACCCCATTTTCCTTATTTTGAGAGAATTTTAGACTGTGGAGTATGTTTAAACATTATTTTTGTATGTCTTGGTCTTTACTTAGGCATGTAGCCAAGAAAATTAAAGACAAAATTTTGACTTAAGAAAAGGGGTGGGTGTTTGTATTTGTGACGTCACCATGGGGGGTTCAAGCTTTGTGTGATGATCAGTGACGAAGAAGGGGAGGGACGTAAAAATATGCAAAATAGCGTGACATAGTTTTTGAATAGCCCCTTATCCATAGGGTGAAAAAGGTAAGTTATAAATATTTTCATCATCATTATCAACTATTGGATAAAATTTGTGTTAGAACAACAACATTTGACACTTCTGACTCTCTCTCTATTGGAAGTGAGTTGTGTAAATTAGAAAAAATCGATAGTATATGGAGATATGAGTTTTTTAATACGGAATGAGAGGGCCCATATCGTAGTAATAATTATATAATAGGGTGGTAAACAAATTTTTTAAAATAAAAACAGAAAAAGTACAATTGTTGACTACTTTGTTAATTCAAATCAGTGACAGAAGTGAGCCATCAATTTGACTAAAAATTAGTTAAATTTTCCTAATTTTTACAGACAACCAAGTTTAGCTAATTCAGATTCAGATTCGAAAAGTTCTAACCTAGTCAATTCGAGTTTGTGAGACCACGGTGTTAAGTTTTGCAACGGTTGGAAATAGCTGAAAAGATGACGGTGGTTCCTGCCGTAAACCGGGATATGCGGTGACGTCCAGCTACTGGCCTATTTTTCCCATGGGACCTAAATATAGTTTCAACACTGTTCGTGAATCAGCGCCCCGACTTGGTCGAGCAGCGTGATTTTAGTCGCAGGCAAAATAATTTATGAGTTGAGACTAGGATAATCCACAGTGATCAGTAGAAACCGAACTGCGAGTCAAGTGCTAAATCGGAAAATAAAAATAAACTTAAACCTAGATGTAAAATAAAATGAGAAACCTCCCATCCGAGACGGTTTTTACCATTTGTAATTTTCAAAATTCAAACAAAACCCGACATTTTAGATAAATGTCTCAAATTTGACAACATAAGAGTTCAAAAAATCTTAAAATAGCATTGATTAAAAAAATTGTACTCGGGTTAAAAATAAAAATTATAGACTCCATATTAAAATTGTTGACAGTAGTTGAATACATGATTTCACCAGAGCTTGAGATGATGGATGAGAAAGTTGAAGAAAAACAGTGCAAAGTGTGATTTAATAGGCAGAGATATTTACTATTAATACCAGATTTAAAAGCGGTTCAGGAAGTCTCATTAGTAAATGATAAAATAGGGGAAGCTTTTAATTATTCAGTTCTATTTTCCGAACTGTCTTCCTGATTATAGAACTGAATTGAAAATGACGTTAATTAATATAAAAGCAAAATAGTAAAAGAAGTAGAAGAATTGGAAACTTAGTGAACGTTTTGTGTAAAATGTTCCTGAAATAAGAAGCCTCTGATTCGAGACTGTTTTTTCTATGTGTGACTTTCCTGATTTAAAAAAAATACGACATTTTAGATAAATATATCAAATTTGACAATATGAAAGTGAAAAAATCCTCAGTTAACATTGATTTGAAACCAATTATACTCGAGTCAAAAATAAAAATTATATACTCCATATTGAAATTTTTGACAGTACTTGAATACATGATTTCACAGAGCTTAAGATATTTACTTGCTATACCAGATTTAAAAACGGTTCGGAAAGTGTCATTAGTAAATTATAAAATAGGGGAAGCTTTTAATTATTTAGTTCTATTTTCCTGTCTTTCGAATATATAACTGAATTAAAAATGACTTTAAATAATAATATAAAAGCAACCCATCAGACAAAGTAGAAGATGGAAAATTAGTGGACGTTTTGTCTGAAACGTTCCTTACTCTGATTTATGTATAAACGAATTTTTTCTAGTTCGAACACCTTTAAACATACAAATATATAACTTCTAATTACCGCTACCATAATCTAGTTACTCTTTCATTATAGACTCTAAAGGGGCCGTCCATAAATCACGTGATCGGGTTTTCGCTAAATTTCAACCTCACCCCCCCCCCCCCTTCCCGTGGGAGTTTAGAAAGGATTTTTAAGGTCGGTACTCTTGAAGTGCACATCGGCTGCGTTGATAACATCGTATTATTTATTGGGAGGAAAAAATGATTTTTCACTGTAAGCGTATTTGGATATATTTTTTTGTACAAAAGCTATTCAGTCAAATAAGAAAACCGACCTTTTTTTGTAACGATTTCATTAATCATTTGCAGAGCTTTTGAAAAATAAAAAATAATATCTAAATACACTTATAGTGAAAAATTATTTTCAGCCAAGTTATTAAAAAAATAAACTTTTCGAGATTCTAACCTAAAATTATATTTGGCGGTATTTTTATATATACATTTAGTTGTGAAAAAAAAAATCTTCAAGAATATAGAAAACACACATAATAAGAAGAAGATAAATGAAAATAGGATATGAACAATTCCACAACAATTAAAATAATGTCTGGTTTCTCAACAAACAAAAATATTTTTAAATTAATAGTTTAAGACTTAAAATGAATTTTAAAGTATTATAAACTATCTCTATCTAACTTAATAATTTATGTAAAGAAATTTACTAACTTTTGTTAAACAAAATTACGTGTAAATTATATAATTTGATACATAAGAAGGTTAATTACAAATTGTGTTTCTTATAAACTTTTTTGAAAATAATTTTATAATTAAATACGTCACGTGATTTTCCGTGATATGTTTGCTGCCGCCCCCCCCCCCTTGACAAATCACGTGATTTATGGACGTCCCCAATGTGTCGTGGTAACATTTATATTCGATCCAAATTGTACCAAATTTAATTTCACTTAAAATTCGCGAAAGGTACAATGAGTTTTGCAAATATATTCAACAAGTCCATAGTACATATGAAAATTGGTATGCTTATTAAGCAATCGCTTCAAAAATAATAAATCACGATAGTTTTCCGAACAAAATTGAAATCCTGACATAAACTAATTCGTGCAGTTCACGTCATCTGATCATGGCAATTTTCGTGGGGGAATAGCTGCAATTCAGGATACATGATTGTTTAATGATGAGAGAAAATTTCGCAACATATTTCTGGAAAATTCGAGTAAATGGCTGACTTATGGGATTTTGAGTTTTTGGGCAACTTTATTTTTCTTTACAATTAAATTTTTTTTCAATATCGTTGGTTCTAATTGACCGATGGAAGTTTTTGAAATCTTAATTCACTATTTTCCAACCTTTCTTATAATTATTAAACAAAGAGTAACAATTATTAGTGTTACTAACAATCCTGTGAATAATCTTTTTCGCCTGACGTGTCTTTAAACTAAAAAATCCATTTTTGTTGTTGGAATCTACTGCCAATTATTTAACAATAACTCGCTGTTATCATATTTGAAAATTTATTTTATTCATGAAATATAATTTTTTTTAAAGTTCAAAATGGATGAAAATTGTGTTCTGGAAATGAATTTGTCAACAGATACTTTTTTGCCTTATACCACCCGCTCCGCGCCATTCAAGACGTAATGTTTTTTTTGTTTTTTTTTTTTAATCAGTCAGAATCTCATTCCAATATTTTTAGGACATGTGAAGCACATCTATACCTTCCTCTAAAAAAAAATGGAGACGTCAAAAAATGAAATAGGTTAATGAGAATTAAAAGTATGACATTCAAAACAAAGTTCCCCAAGAACTCAAAGTCCCATAAGTCCGGCATTTTTTCGTATTTTCGAAAAATATTTGGTGGGATTCTTACTACTATCAAGCAATCATATATCCTAAATTGAAGCCAAATCCCATTTCGACAGAAAAATATTTTTTTATATATTCATTCATTCATTTTTTATATATATTATATTTTTCAGATGTCTGGAATAACTTTTCTGGTGAAATTTTGTTTATCATATTGCAGTATTACTTGTTATACTCAAAAGACAGAATTGCTAATCGGCGGAAAATTTTTGTAGATGTTATATGTATCATAGAATGTGAAAGAGAATGAATAGGCACAAAAGTGTAGGTATTCGCTAAGCTAAATTTTCACTGAAGAGTAAACTGAAGGAAAAATTGTCATCTATCCCTCGATTCGAGTACTCTCAATTAATGAAATGCAAAAAACCCCGCGACTCAATCCTCTCGTGAGAGAGATAAAGCCTGCACCATTGGAAAAAGAATCAGGGACACAACAATGCCATTGTATCGTTGGAGAGCATCAACCAGTGTTTGGTTCACGATGTAAGCCGAGAGTTTGATATGAGGTGTGTTCGACGGATAACTGACGTAACATAGCATAATTTAAATTACAGTACGTCGCCCTGACGCTTATTTTATAAATGGAACGTGTCTATAGAAAACAAGCAGCCAGCATGCTTCATTAAACCTTCTGAATACTCCCCAATTATTCATACAGACACGCAGAATTGAACGCAAAGAACCTATAACACAAACTATCAAATTCGCATTTTCTACATTCATTGATGCTATCGCGGCGAAATGATACAGCACATTCATTTATAGAACACCGGAGGGAGGAAATTCTATCAAAACACCGCCCATCGTTCAAATCATAAGGAGCGAATCACTGATTATATTTAGAATACCGTAGGCTGTCTATTCTGGTACCTATCCAGATAAACCTTTCTCGAGATACGCCCTTGAAACAACGAGTTTATAGATAACAAAGTGCATTTTTAGTTTATTTTTATTTGGAGTCTAAATTGGTGAAAAAGCTTCTCATCAAGTTTCTTGTCTGTTTTTTTTTCCTCGTTATTTGCTCTATTTTCTCAAAGCTCCATGGCTTTGAGGATAAAATTCTCCTAACGACACTCGCCTACGCGTTCGATATTGAAAGCAAATTACTTTTAGTTAAACTAAGCTTCACTTTTTAGAGTTACTACTTTAAACTCTTTTTCAGAAAATTTAGAAAACGAAGCGAGATATTGAAAATAGGCATGAAAGACTTTCAAGAATTCTCACAAGCTCAAAATCATTTTTTCTTTTTTGGGGGGATTTCTTATTGTGCTTGACTTTGACTTGGACTAAAATTTTTTTTTAATCATGTAACTTTTTGAATCTTGCTGATTCAAAAAGTATGATCGGGTTTATGTGTAAGTTTTTTTGACGACCACTAGAAGCTCGAACCTTCCTAGGATATTATTATAGGTTATACATTTTTTTCGATTATTTTATTTAACAAACGTAACTTAGTTCTCCAAAAATTATTCTGGATTCAGTACAGAAATAAGGTCACATCATGAATTCTTGTTGCTTAAAAAAAAAAAGAAAATAGGTCCCGTACCTATAAAAATATTAGTTGAATTGCAGAAAAAAGGTTGATCCGCTTCGATTCCTTGCAAACTCACATACTTTATGCATTTTTCCACCCTGAACTAAAATGTGTCTAAAAAAATGTGGGCTCTCTTAAAATTTTCGAGATACCGAGAATTTATGTTCTTAAAATGTCGATCTGATTGATCAGATTAGAGTGTGCTTCGGCACACTTTTTTAATGCCTAAAATGAAAGAACAAGTTCGTGAACCAGCTATTTTGGAGAAACATTCAAAAAGTTAGAGCATTTTCAAAATTATTGAGACCGTTTTTTTCCAGGTTTGGAAATTCAATGTACGGCTATTCATAAAAGTGGGAAACTTGAACAGTTTATCCGAATGATTTTTTTTTATAAAAAGAAAATCATCAATGTTATAGCATTTTCAAAATCCAAAAAAAAAAAAACGAAAATGAACATTTTAAGCCAAACAGCGCACGATATAAAACAAATTTCCAAGAAGAAAAACGTTGCTTTTTGAAAACCCTATAAGATTATTATAACAACTTTTCGAATTTTTTCGAAAAATCGAAAATTTTAATTTTTTTGCACAAAGAATAATGAAAAATCAATAATTCCATTTTGCGGTCGAACTATGCAAGATACGAAAAAAAATGATTCAAAAAATATTGTGCACCCAGAAAAGATCTACAAATTTGTTACTAATCACTTTTTCATAGGATAGGTAGTTTTTGCTTTATTCGTAAAAAACATAAGATAATTTAAAAAAATTTAATTTTTGGACAAACGACACGCGCTATTTAAAAAATGGATAGACAAAGGCTGTTCTTCCAAAAAAGAGTAAGAACTCATCTGAATTTGTCATTAATGCTTTTTTGATAGGACGCGTAGTTTTTGTTTTCATCTTCAAAAATAACATTAAAAATAAAAAAACAAATCGATTTTTTCAAAAACGACACAAGGTACAAAAAAAAGTGAGAAGAAAAGTTCTGCACCCGAAAAGGATCTAAAAATTTTTCATTAACGATTTTTTGATAGGATAAGTAGATTTCCTTTAATCATAAAAAATAAGAATAAAAAAAATTAAATTTTTGGAAAAACGACACAAGAGACGAAAAAAATAAAGACAAAAGTTGTTCAACCAAAAATTTATACAAATTTGTTTTAAACTCTTGTTAAAAAATATATTAATAATTAAAAAATCAACTTTTTGGGAAACGGACACAAGCTACAATGACATTTTATGTAACAAAAATTTTTCGCCTAAATTATATCTACAAATTTGCTCAGAACCACCTTACGTTAGGATGCGTATTTTAAGTTCTAATCGTAAAAAATATCATTGGAAATAAACAAATTAAATTTATGGAAATGCGACACAAGTTGCAATAAAAGGTTTAATAGCAATTTGCAAATATTGAAGTAATCATGAAGAATAAAATTTGTATGTACTTCATTTTGTAATATCTGAATAAGAAGCCCCAAACAGAGGTACAGAAATAAATATAATATACATTTGATATAACAGAATTGAACATAATGTTGGAAAGGTCGCATTTTGCACAAAATCCAGTATGAAGCACGAGACACGTGATGAGAATGTTTTTGTTAAAGCCGAAGGAGTTTTAACAAAAGAGGATTCACAATGACTAAATTATAGTTGTCAATGCGTTAACCTTTAATTTTAAAAGGCTTCCGCATAAATGTGAGATAATTACAAAGACCGAGCGCGTAGCACGAGAAAAATACATTATCGAGCGCGAAGCGCGAGAATCAACAGTCGCGCGCCGTGGGCGCGCTCAAACGTGCGAGCGAACCGAGCCCCGCGCGATGAGAATGTGTTCGCGGGGTGAGCAGATTTTTTTCATTTGGATTTGTCTTCAGCATGAGAAACAACTTAAAATCAGTGGGTTAAAAAAATAAAAGAAGATCGACATTTCGAGACTGAAAATTCTCAGTATCTTGAAAATGGTACGAGAGCGATAATTTTTTTGGCCAGATTCGAGTAAGGGTTAAAAAATATACAAAATATGTGAGCTTAAAACAA
The DNA here is from genome assembly GCA_932178445.1 of Andricus quercusramuli. Taxonomy (NCBI): domain Eukaryota; kingdom Metazoa; phylum Arthropoda; class Insecta; order Hymenoptera; family Cynipidae; genus Andricus; species Andricus quercusramuli. Next base: position 824,743 of record CAKNXH010000059.1, on the reverse strand, counting down.
ATTGAAGGGATTGACCTTTTCTGCAGATATACCAAATATTTTCATTTGATATTGCACAACAGTATTTAATTAATTGTAAGCAATTAGGAAGAATATTTTTTGAAAATTGTATGGGATTGAATTTCAGCAGCTTAAAATGTATAGCGTTTTAAATTTAATAATTTAAATTTGAATGTCTTTAATGGATGATGAATTTATCAAATAATGAATTATTCTAAACTGGAAGCCTTTCAAAATATTTCACAAATCCAACTGAAAAATGCCAAAAATAATGAAGTCTTCAAAATCAAAATATTTCTAGGCATGAAAAAAATAATTAAAAATTTAATTTTAAAAACACTGCCGTATAAAATGTAACATTAGTTGTACTATTTTAAATGGAGCAACTGGAATTCTCCAAATGTGAAAAATTTCATATGAAGAAGTTTAAAACTTAAAAATTTGGATTTGGGAACATTCAGTACTAAAATATTTTTTATTTAAAGAGCCTAGAATTTAAAATTATTCAATTCGAACTCTAGAAAAATGAAGAGTATTAAAAAAAAATAACAGTTTATAAATAGGACCTTCGAAAATAAAAAATAAATTTAACTGTCAAAAAATCGACAGTGTTTTAATTGAAACATTTAAGACTTAATTAATTTAAATCAATTCAAATGATTTATTTATTAATTAACAGTTAGTTGACCAAGTCGAAAAAATTGACAACTAAAACTTCTGAACTCTAAACTGTACTTTTAAAATCGTATGGTTACAAATTGTTACTTTTAAAATCATTCTTCCAATCTAAAATTGTATCTCACGCTTTCCAAACCTCAAAAACTTCACTGCGGAGAATTTTACGCTTGAACTATTTGAATTTAAACCATTAAAAAAATTAAAAAGTATAATTTGGTCAATTCCGAATGAGAACTATAAAATATTGAAAAATATTCGAAATCCCGAGGGGAAAGAAAGTTTCAAACTTTCAGTAACTAAAAGTAATAAGTAAAATTTCAGTTAGGCTCGTGATAATTGTATTTCAATAATATCAAAATCAAATATTTCTATAGACAATAATTTAAATAATATGAAAACGTCATTTCTTGCAATTTTCAAGCTCAGTAGCATTAAAAAATCAATTTTTTATGGTAAAGGTCAACAATCTAGATCACTTTCATGACTTAAATGTGAAAATTACAACTGCACTCTTTAGGTACAATTGCCACCAAGAATTATCGCTTGTTCAAAAAGATATTACACTCTAATTTTTTAAGTCTTTAATAGAGTTTTTTCCTAAACCTTCGTCACAAGTCAAGAAATTCACACTTTTCATTTGTTAGTAACTGTTAGAAACAGTTTTATGTTCAAAAAGGTCATCACATAAGCCATCATTTCATAAATAACAGTAGCGCAAATCCAAGGCCAGGTGGAAGGTTGGACAGGAGGTAAGGCAATGCCAGCAATCGAAAACGACGAGCACACATCAATCTTCTACACGACGAGACTCACCCTCGTCCTCCTCTTCAGGAATTTTCGCAGAAAGTTGCAGAAACTCCTGCAGATGCTTGGGCAGACTCCTAGCGTCCTTGACCTCCCTGCCATCCACGAGACACCTGGCCTTCCTCAGCTCATCATCATCCTCTTCCTTCTCATTCTTTTTTTCACCAGCACCACTAAATTCCGAATCACTATCATCCAAATGAATCCCGAATTTGTTCATTCTGTTTTTAGCCTTTTCTATGAACTCCTTTTCCACTACACTCAAGTTCCCTTCCCCGCCCTTTTCCGTCTTTTGAATATCGTAATGGGAAGTTATCTTTATCACCTTATGATGCTTCCTCTCCTCCCTTTCCAAAACCTTATGGACATACTCATCGTACATCTGTTTCCGAAATACCTCTCCATTAGTTGGAACAGATGCTGTGGATTTCGGTCTTTCTTTGATGTTCCTACTCCCTTGTTCAACTCTACGAACCACTTCTTCATGTTCCATTTTTTCAACATTTATGGTTTCTTCAGTAACCTTTCTGGAAAGTGAGGTTCTTTGAGACTCTTGACAATTTGAGTCTTTTTGGCACACTTCTTTGCTTTCGATTTTTTCCCTAAGATTCGCCATATGAAGACCATCCTTATCTGAAACCTTCATTGATGATTCGCGAGTGCCTTCTCGTTTGCTAGCAATGAGATCAGAATTGTTTTTATCTACCTGCCTAAACTCCTCGTGCCAAGATTCTTTTTGAGTGCTGCCATCGCCTCCATTAAAACTTTTATCAACATCTTTATTAATAGATCCATCATCATCTTTCCCAAGACAATTTTCTTTCTTTTCACTGTGGCACTCTTCTTCTGTCAGAAGCACATCTCTCAGTTGGCTTTCCAGTAACTCAATATACCTCAACTGCTTGTCAAAATACTCCTGAGGCAAAGAATACCTTCTACGTCCATCTAGCTGATCCTTCATACTAGCCTGCAACTGCTTCAAATTTTCCATAATATCACTGGGAGTCACTTCTTTAGCACTGCTAAAATGTTGATACTTCCTCTCCTCCAGATGACATCTCGGAGGTTCCTTATCAAAAATACTAGTCGTATCGATACAAGACCTGTCAACAGTCACAGGTTTCTTGATCTTGGGTGGCACCTCAGGTCTATCGTTGATTAAAGCCGGATTAACGTTTTGCCTCGGATCGATATTCTTCCTAACTGGTGTCTTCCCACCTTCAGCGAAGCTCGGCGACTTGTTGATTATCGCGCTATTCATGGAAATCGGACTCTTGCGTAATGGAGTCGTGCAACGAGCAGTTGACTCTGCCTCGGGTGAACGAACTATTAAAGCACTATTAATATAATGATTGTGTTCTCCAAATTTCCTCCCAATACCATTTTCATAAATTGCCTCTGATTTGTTCAGCAAGTTATTTTTCAATCCTTCCTGTTTTATTGTATCGCTTTTCATTGACTCGTTTTTCATCACTGATCCGCCCACTCCGTATTCGTTACTACTGATGTCTGGTATCAAGTTGAACCCCTTATCAGAATTCTCGTATTTATTCTCTTTATGTTCTATTAATAGTTCGCCAGACGGACTAGTTCTCGCCCATTGCGAGATATCAGCGAAATCGCGTCTCGCGAGGTTCAACCAATCGCTTAGTCGAGTGACCCTCAAACGGTCTTGGGAATCTTCAGGCTTTATCTTAGATAAAGGAGCTACCGGATTTTCTTTGATGATATTCAGCAGCCTGTTACGAGAATCGTTGCAAGAAAAATCCTCAGTCGAGTCTTTCTGATCTCGTTGTAACTGAGAGTCTTTTGGGTTAATATCAACTTTGTATTTCGGAGGGGAGACACGTTGAGGCTTATCATTATGGTAACTGCGTCTGTTAAGGAACTTGGTATGCAGGTCCAACAATTTGTCAGCATCTTTTCGAATTTCGGTTTCTTGCTGTGAAGGTGATAAGCAAACTAATAAATTAGGGTTCTCAGTTGTTGGGACACCCATCCAAGTATTTGGTCTTTGTTGCTGCATGTTTTTTTCGTCAAGATTACTAGCATTATGCAAACTTATGCTAGATTCTTGAATATTATTCAAGTTTTTGAATATGTTAAACTTGGGAACTGTAATTTCATTGATGATTTGTTCGCCATAGGGCATTGACAAGATCTTCTTGATGCATAGATCCTTTAACAGATCCGGTCGATTGTCGGACTTCTTGTTTCGGTCTTCATCTATTGGTATAAAGTAAAGATCTTCAACCGGTGAGTAAGGAATAGGCTGAGGGGATTCTTCTTTTTTGCTGTCCCTGCAATTTTCCTCAGACGCCTTAAGGAGAGCTAGTTTTCTTTTTGGCTTGGGTGATCTTTTATCTTCTAATGTTTTCTTTTCTTCCTCTTCAATATCAGAAGATATATCTAAAGACGATCTTTTTGGGTTGTACCTTGCAGTACTGGGGGTAGCAGAGCTACTGGTAGAATCTTGACCTTGAGAATCGGGACTTGGAGCACTGATTGAACTGTCGGAGTCGTTTGTATGATCGAAATTGTCTGGCGTTTGGTCTATGGTAATATGCTCATTTGCAGAGTCGCAAATATTTTCTTTCCTTTCTTCACACAACTTCCCATAAAAGGTGGCTGAGTTTTCCTTATATTCTTCACTAATCGAGCAGAAGGAATTTCTCTCCTCGTGGAAAGTAGTGTATCCGTTAACGGTTTGCGGTTGACACTGGTCTTCTTCTGGCTCACTAGGTAATACGTTGACGTTTGGTATGGGTGTGGTCGAGTGGGTAAACTCTGCGAATTTTTCGAGCGTCGCATCGTGTACGTAGTCATGCGCTATTTCAAGGCTCGCATCACTGCCAAACTTGCGATCGTTACATAAATTGGTGACGCTGTCACTTTCGGTAGAGGCAGTCAGGCTTGGCGCCATTAAATCGTCGATGATCTCGCGGATGTTTCGCGGTAGTTGTCTCAGATCAAAATTACAGAGGACATCTTGCACATCCTGTCTTGTTGTTTCTTGATTGGATAAGACGGTCAGTAATGTTCGGACAAATTCTACTGTTTTGGTTTCGGAAAGGCCTGTTAATTTGTAAGCATCGAGGACTCGTGCATGATGATTTGCTAAGAATGGTTGCTGCCGATTTAAAAATTGTGGATTTAAAATATAGTCTTCATTTGAAAGGTACTTCTGGGGGTTTAAGGAAAGCATCGATTTGTGTCGAATTGGAGGAGCAGGTGGTGGTCCTATAAACCTGCCGAGTCGATTTGGAAGCGGAGGAACTTCCGGCAAGGGGTAATCTATTTCTGGAGGAGTGGGAGGTCGGTGAAGCTCAGGTTCAGTTCCAAAACTCACGGTCCGTTTTGGTGGTGTAGGAGGACGTTTAGATTCGTACATATCATTTACTATGTTATCTTGGATTAAGGAAGTAAAAATTTGAAAGGGATGATTGTATCTCGGATTGTAGAAATGTTGTTGTTTAAGCTGATGATGAGGTAAAAACGAATTTTCGTGAGGATGGTGAAGATGATTCTGAACAGTTTGTATTTTTTCGGCTGATGAAATAAAATCTTGAAAGTTTAGTTTAGGAGAAGGTTCAAGACAGGCGGTATTAATTTCCTCGTCACTGATGTTATCTTTCTTTGGATCTAGGTTTCCATTAAATAAATTGTGTTCCACATCTTCTAAAGAATTATTTGTTGCTAATACTTCTTCATTAGGTTTTTTTTCGTTAACTGACTCAGTTTCTCTTTCACTTTCCGTAATAAAAATGGTTGTTTCCTCTTCCTTATTATTTGTTGCTAATCCTTCTTCATTAGATGTTTTTTCCTTAACTGACTCAGTTTCTCTTTCACTTTTCGTAATAAAAATTTTTGTTTCCTCTTCCTTATCATTAGTTACACTGATTGCTTCTGCATTTTCTTCATCTCTTGCACATTTTTCACTTACTGGACTCACATCTTCCATTTTCTGCCTTTTCCTCTGATCATGATCATCCCTTCTGAACTTACCGATCTCTTCATTAATAAAATCCCTTATATGTTGCTCATCATCAGACAACTTTTCCCCCTCTTCTTGAATGATTTCCAAAAATCTATTGGATTCTTGAGTCTGGGAGTAGTAAGACTCCAGTGCAGGACGCTTCTTAACTTTTCTTTGTGGCATTTCTAATTCCGATTTCTGAGTCTCTAATTTTTGTCTCTCCTGGTCTTCTTTAATGCTCTGAGAGGAAGGAAGTCTCAATCCTTCTATGAAATTCCTCAATTTGATTTCATCTTCTTGGGAGATATTAGCTTCAGACTCTTCCTCGGTTTCTGGTTTATCGGTACTAGACTCTTCAGAGTTTGATCGTTCTCCAAGAAGATCTCTTTCTATATCTGATTCAGCTTCGACGATGATGGCATGTCGACTATTATCAGTTTCGATATCACTGTCGCTCACCTCGTGGATGTCGAGACTGTGTCCCTTGTTTGCCAAGATTGCAAGAGCGAAGCGTTGGTCGCCAAGGGTCTCGACCTTGTTCGCCAGTTTGCTCGAAAGAGGTTCGACAGGTTCTAAAGGTTCAGATACGGTCATGCTAGCTGATGAGCTTTCGGATTTCGAATGTCCTGACTCCAAAATTCCAACTCCAGGTATATGATCGAGTTTAGCTTCCAAAGGAGAGTTGCTGATGGTTGTTATCTCGCAAATTTTTGTTCCGGTGTCAAGAACTTTTTTTTCGAGTTTGAACTTGTTGCGTCTAGGTCTCCATCGTGTTATGGACATGTTGTCTTTACAAGGTAGCCCATCTAGAGGCAGACTTTCTGTCGTCACTTTAACAGCATTTCCATTTATTTCAGCCTCTGCTAAATCTTCCCCGTCCTCAAGTGTGTTGTCAGAAGTTTCTTGAATTTCTGTCTCATCGTTTTTATCGGTCGATATTTCAATTTCGGAAGATTCGTTCCCTTCATGGTCTTCTTTATTCGAAGAGTCTGCTGAAGGTGTCAATGGTTGTTGAAATCGTTTCCGGTTCCGGTTTCGGCGGTTCCTTCGGTTGCGAGAGCCGCACGGCATCCTTCTGTTGCCAACTTCAGCGTCGGTTGAGTAATCCAGAGATTCGATGGTGTTTCGATTTTCCGCGGATGCACGTGTTTCGTTATTTATTTTGGGAGACTCTTGAAAAAGATGATCATTAAAGAGTCACCAGTAAAAGATTCTTAACAGATTATTAAAGGACCATTAAACGACGCAGCTAAATTAGGTTGTAACTGGATATAAAACTTTATTGAGTAGTATTCTATTTTTATAATGCCCCACTTTGTACAGAAAATGTAAAATTCTTTAATATTTAAAGAAAATCTGATACCTATTAAAGAAGACGCGAAGTGCACTTTATTAATGATGTTCGTGTTTCTTGGCAAATATTTATCTCGAGTTCTCATAAAGATCAATAAATACTACTAGGAGACTTTATTCAAAGTTTTGTGTGCGTTTAAAGAGCTCTTGTAAGTCGATGGACGATGTTTACGAACCTCGGCGAAACTGCCGCTTTTCTACTAATAGCTCCATCGCGTTTCCAACATTAAAATGAAATCTCGAGAGCGGCAAAGCTGCGTCGGTAAAGAAGTTGAAATGAAACGATTTTTTATTAGAGTATGTTATCAAACAAAAAAAACTTTTGAAGAGTTTTAGAGTTTAGAATCAATATTAAATAAAAAAATGTTGATAGTGAATTCCTTGGATTTATGAGCATCGGATAAAATAAATGATAATGAAGAGAATATATAGATACACAATATTGTAATTGTAAATTTGAATTTCTAATCATGCAACAAGCGTGTTTCAGTTTAACATTCCAGGGAAATAAGCCTGACATAAATTTCTCAAGATACTCACTTTTTGCAATGTCAATTTGCTGATGAGGTGACGAATTTTTTAAACCACCGTTTTGATTAACGTAGTTTTGATCAGCCTTTGTGTCATCTGGAATAAAAAAAATACATACTATTTAGTTTTTAATTCATATGTTTTACAAAATTGTAGTTTCCTATACAGCGTTTGTTATATTTTAAACAACCTCATGGCTAGAATAACTGAAAAATGATTATTCCGTCCCTCGAAAAAAATAATTTGGATTTTATAAGATCACTTGCAATTTAATTTACAAAGATTTGGTATTTTTCTTCATATTTAGTAAAACAGGCAATCATCCATGTCACAAACATCGAAACCATGATTTTTAATATACTTCGGTTATAGAAAGCAATCCAACCAATTTACGACCGACACCACGCTGCTTCCTATTTGTGACTTTTCAGATTCGAAAGATATGATTATAAAGAAGTTTCAATTTTAAAGTCTAAAAAATTGTCTGAAATCCTTATTTCTCTAAGCTTCAGGCCAAATATGACTCATCATTGAATTATTAACCTATATTGAAATGACAAAATTCAATTACCGAATTTTTTGAACTTGAAAGTCGTTTTAATGAATTTTTTTTTATGGTAAAAGCATCTCGACCCTTTTAAAGACATTCTAATAGAATAAAAGTTCTCATTCAAGAAAATATAGAAATTAAAAGACTTTTTGAAGAATGAAAACTTCTATTTTATAAAAAAAAATCAGTTATTTCGTTGATAGTTTTGTAACAGTAAAAAAATCTCAAATAGACATTTTTACATAATGCAAATAGAAAAGCTTTGCTCAGTAGCGCTTGGAAAAGCTTTTATAAAAGGTACATTCTCAATGGTATTCTACAAAATTATATATAATATGGTGATGGAAATTTTCATATTTTTAAGAATATTCAGGGTATAGACATCAGAGTACTAAAAATACAAAAATAATAGTAATATTTGTACGGAAGCGAAATATTACTTGTCACCTTCCGACAGTTTCAATTAAATATTGAATAATCAGAAGTTACCTAATAATTCATGGATTCCACAAATACGAGTTGAAGCTTTTCAAAAATTTATAATTCATTCCACTGATCATGAAATGTAAATTATGCATTAGAAATCAAAATTAATGGGAAATATTGGAACAAGAGAGAGAATAAATACGTTTCAGGATTATCAGTGTAACTGATCCAGTAATTTTAGTGCAACCTGTTGAATAGTATAGAGCTCGACAATTGAAATTGACTGATTTAAATATTTCATCTTTCACGAGAGTAACGTGAATTTCAACAATAATACTAGTTCAAAACAACTGAAAACTAGATTCAAAAGACGGAATCAATATTTTTTAAGGGTCATACTTGTTTCATTTTTTTGTTAAAACAAATATTTTACTGAACCTTCGTTCAATGAATGATTGTTTTTGTGTTTCAAATAAAGCATCATGTCATTTAGGGTTTGTGTTATATTCTATTGCCATTCTTACTCAAGAATATTCTTTTGACCGGAGAATAATTCAATAGGATTAATTAAAATAATTGTTTGATCGTCGAACTTTCTCAATTAAAAAGTCACTGTATGAGGGGCCACGTAATTTTTAATTGCCGAAATAAGTTATGAATACATGCAATGCTAAGAAAGAAGACCACCTTGTTTGTGTGAGAGTTAATTTTTAAATTTTAAAAATAATGCTTAGAGAATGCTTTTAAATATATATAATAATAATCATTTAAAACTATTACTATATATGCAACTGAGTTTAAAATGCTCTACTTTTTGTCAATAAAAAAATGTCAGTAACAATAAATGGTCTGCCAATTTTCCACAGAAAAGTTTTTGTAGAAGAAAAATCAATCGCAGATTACCACAATTACAATTTGTATTCAAAATCCTTTAATCTTATAGCATCCTTCTGAAATTCACAGATGATCCAAAAAGTTTTTTTGTAAAATTAGCAGATTTCTTTCCTTCGTGATGTATGTATAGAACTGAGAAAAGTAATTAGGAACCCAAACATTCCCGAAAGGAATAAAAGTTCATCCAAGAGAATAAACGCATGTGAAATGAAACAAAGAAAAACTGCGGAGCGCTTTCCAATAACCAAGAAGATGTACGAGTAAAATATGTCCTCTGGGATTACCATCATTCTCCCGGGAACTCCAAATGACAGATTTAACGATTCATGAAAACTCGAGTTCTGATCGAAGTCCTTTTACAATCTTCTTCCTCACAATTCTTCTACATTCTTTCTCTTTCACAGTTGTTAAAACACACTTTTTCACGTTTTATTGAGACCCATAAAATCGAGATTGATCTAATTGAGACATTGAGAAAGTATCGCGGGTCTCTTAGCACCTAAAGCTCGAACACTTTTTGGCACACGAAAGCCGGTTGGTGTCAACATGGCATGCAGGGTGCTTGAATCGCGAGTACTCACTGAATGTGAACAACTCAGACGTCCAATGTACGCTGGTACCCCTCCCACATGCAAACAAACATACATTTTATCCACTCTGTGTCTGTATGTGTTTATATCAATAAACGTGTGACACTGTGTTTTATATGCTCGCAGGTGTGTCAGTGTATTTTTATATTCATGTGAAGGTGTGACAATATATGTTTATAAGTCACACATACGCACAAATAATAAATCGATCTAGAAACACGCAGTGTCACCTACGTAAATTTTAAAACAAATATGTGTAGATTTTAACACACCGAAAGTTCGTTGCATGAAGACTTGACGAACATTATTTCAGCTTTGCAGACACTCTGAAAGAGATAAGGTAAAAATGCAAACCATCCAGTACTCTGGTTATTTGAAATACACTCGGAGGTAGTACGTTCATAAACACTTTCAAGGATGGGTGTGTATGTTTTAATAAAGAGTAAGTTACTATATGAGTAGATTCCCCTACTATATGTCGCTTGGGACCCATGCATAGAGCCACTTCCGAGGCGGACTTCCTTCCGTACACAATACACAATCACAGCAAGCTCTGACATACGCGAACCCTTCCCTTCGTTATTGCGCCTATCCACTCCACAATTTTTATTATGTCACGATGGATGATCGCGTGCACGACGTGCGTGTTAAAAGTAGAGCTGAATTAAAGCCGAAAGCGATGTTATAAAATCAAACAATTTTAGTGGTTGTCAAATTCTGGAAATGTTTACCAAGATTGAACTCTTTGCTTACTTCCTAAGTCTCCATTAGTACAGTGTAAAAACGAGGGTTCCATTAAAATTAAGGATCATTTTTTAGGAGGATCTATTTTGAAACCAATATGCGTTCGGTTTTAATTTACTAACTTTAGATTGCGAAAACGTGATGTCGAACTGAACAGATTCACTTCCGGGTACTGTTTTAACGTAACTTAAAATTTGAAGCCATTCATGTACAAAATAAACAAAAAACCATCGTGAAATTTAATTCTCCCTTGGATCATGTTTCAGTTGAGCGATTGGGTGCAATAACAGCCTTCTTGTATTTTCAGAAGTCACTTG
>CAKNXH010000059.1:792578-813870 GCA_932178445.1 Andricus quercusramuli | reverse complement strand
GTGATTTCAGAACAATGAGATAACACACTGATGTAGAGTGGGCTTTAAATATTGTTCATCATGCATCAGATTAAAGTGGGACTTTTTCTGGGTATACTGTTTAGCATAATATCGAAAAGCAGCCTCATTATTATATCTTTATTTACCAGTATAGTTTTTTACTAATGAAATAGTAAGAAGTCGTTTATCAATTGCTTTCGTAAGCATTTCTACTGTGAATCAGTAGAAAACTACTAATTCAGAAGCGAGTATTATTGTTATTATCTTCGAAAGTTTTTTTTATCCTGTAAGAGCATTTAGTAGTCTCTGACATCATACAATTACAAGTAGGGTTCTAGCCCCATTTCTTTAATTTAAAGTTATAAACTTGGTCTCATTATGCACAGAAGAACATTTTCCTTCCCAGATAAATGTGTCCCTTTATATCTCTCTCATTTCCCAAAATGATAGAAAGATAAATTTACGAATAGATTCATTAATTTAATAGTGAGTTGGCAAAATGTTAAATTTTTATTTCCAAGCACAATAAAAATCTAAATTTTCTCAACTTATTCTTGATATGGTAAAAGTATCAGTTTGCAATTTTTTGAAATTATAACAGAGATAAGGACGTCTGTCTGTCAAAAACATATATTATTTTTAAGAACAAAAATTTCGAATGCTTATATGACGTTATATACTGTTAAGTATGATTTTGAAGGAAGTTAACAGTATGGAGAAGTGCACAATTATATTCGGGAAAATGCACAAAATATTTTCTATAAAGAGGAAGCAAATTTAAATATCATAGTAGTATTTTTTTCAACTCCCAAAATCAATACATAATATTTCTGTATAGATAATGAAACTGTCGCATTTTTGTTAAAAAATATCAACTTCCGACGAAAAATACCAACATAACCAAAAGTTGCTCAAAATTGTAAGTTTAATTTTTGAAGTCAAATGATTTTTATTTAAAATAACTGTTTTTTTTGGTGGAAAACGCTTTCATGCACTATTATTGTTTAAATATTGTAAATCTTATTAAAAATCTATACCGATTCTCGGTGAAAAATGCAAGCATAACCTAAAATTGTTCAAAAAGGTTTTATATGCTTTGGAATCCACTAATTTCTTATTAAAAGAATCGATTTCAGGAAGAAAACGCCAACGAAGCCAAAATAGTGAACATAATGACTGAATGATGAGCTGGAAAATCTGATGATTTTTCGAATAAAAAACACCAATTTCCGACAAAAAACTCTAATGTAATATAAGAAAAAATTGTTTCAAATTGTAAATCTTCTTTGAAATTTAATGATTTTTGTTTAAAATAACCGATATCCGGTGGAAGACGTTAACATAACCTTAAGTTTATCCAAAATTGTAAATCTCCTGTGAAATCTATATCGATAATATTTACGGTGAAAACCGCTAGCTTAACATGTTATTGTACACAAATATATTTATCTTTAAATGTTTGTTCAAAATAACCGATTTCCTGTGAAAAAGTGAATATAGTCTAAAACTGTTTTAAAACGGAAAATCTTATTCGAAATATTTCGACTTTAGAACAAAAATGTCAATTTTCGTCGAAAAACACTAACACAATATAAAATTGTTCAGCTTCTAAATTTTATTATTCAAAACAAAAATCATTGAATTCAAATCTAATTATTTTTGTTTAAAAATACCAATTTCAGGTGAAACACACAACTATAATCTAAAGTTGTTGGAAATTGTTAATATTCTTTAAAATCTAATAATTTTTATTGGAAATACCAATAATTTCTGACAAAAAAAAACTAGCATGACAGAAAATTTATTAGAGTTTTATATCATTTTCGTAACTTAATTTTATTTATTTAAAATATCCTATTTCTTGTAAAAAACGCTAATACAACCTGAAACTGTTCAAAAATTGCAACTCTTGTTTGAACTATAATGATTTTTGCATCAAAATACCAATATTAAAAAAAAAAAAAGAAAACAAAATCAAAAAACATACATCACTGAGAAAATTGTAATTTTTAAATGAAAAGACTTATTTCCTGTGTAAAACGCTAAAATAGCCTAAGATTGTTGAATATTGGAACTATTGATGATGATTTTTATTAGAAAATGCTTATTTCTGGTAAAAAAAAAATAATACACCCTAAAATTTTCAGAAATGGTCTTTTTGGATACTTTATGTTTTTGGTCAACACTAACACTGAACATGTATAATTTATTATATAATTTATTAGATAATTTAAAAGTTTTAATTTGACCGAGCAAGAGTATTTAAAAAGCACACATTTGTCTAATTTACCACAGGGTTTCCTGAGATATTTCTTACTAAAAGGGATTATTTGTAGATTCAATTTTCAACATTTTCAATTTAAGATATGAAATAACTTCAAGTATAACTTCAAGTATAACTTCAAGTATAACTTCAAGTATATAAAACAACTTCAACAATAATTTCATTTTTTACAACAAAAAGAGTTACATTGGGAGAAAAAAATTATGAAATTTCACTTCATTTATCGTAGGTAAAAAAATACCCTCGATTATTATCCTCGTAAAATTACAATAAAAATCGTATGGATTTCACAGCATTTATGTACATTTACTACGATAATTGTATATTGTATAACATCAAAATAAAATATACTGTTGAATCAATGAACTTAGCTCAAAAGCAGATATTTTATTGATTCAAATTTGTATACTATAGAATTTATAGAATAGTTACTGTACCGCATATTGATGCTATAAATTCTCTAGCATATACATTTAAATAAATGAAATATCTGCTTTTGAACGAGGTTCATTGATTGAATAGTATATTCATGTAGAAGGTACAGTTTTATTCTCAGTGCGAGTGGACACCGAGAGTATTTAAAACTGACTTAAAAATTCAATTACCCGTTCAAAACATTCAGAAGCTGATGAAAACGTTTGAAACAGAATTTCTAGTATAAAAATTCGAAAAATTGACTTGAAACATGGTTAATTTGAAGGTCCAACTTTTCTGTTAAAAAAATATTTATGACTTTGGATTTTATTTTAGTTTTATCTGCTTTTAACTACTATTATTAACAAATAAAAAAAGCTTACGACGTACGCGAAGAAGTATTATTTGTAAGATCTTAATGTGTAGATTCTTAAAAAACAAATTAAGTGCAATAATTATGCACGCGCGCTTTTTAAATCTATATTTTCTGCATTAAAGAGCCTGTAATTATGCCCGTATTAAGTCAAAACTATTTCAGCCTAGAAACAAATGTGCAAGGCTGAACATTATTATTTTTTCAGATTATTTATGATAACGCCTTGTAATTCTTGTGAAGCAACTTTGATAGAATCATTTACTAAGCCAGGGATTTCTGAATTTTACACTTATATAATGCTGAAGAATTATTGTCTATACAATATGAAATGTATTTCTTCAAATTATTATTGTAAAACGATAGTGCTATAGTAAAGGACATTTATTTCTCATGAAGTTATTGAAAGATTTTGATGCTTCGAAATTTGAAACTTATAAGGAAGTTGATTAAAAAATTCCGATATTGTACAGTATAGGGCTTAATTAAAAGAAGACTATTTTACCAAGTAGAAGGTACTTTACGTTACTTAGGTGAGAGTGAGTGACTTTCTAATTAGGTTCTACCTCTCGAGACGTTGCAAGGGGCAAGCCTCAAGAGATACAACTGTGCTCGAGGAGCAAGCAACTTATTTAAGACCCTCTTCAACGACGATATCGACGTATCTGAAACTAGAATGAGGTTGAAACTATTGAGAATATAGAGGTTTAATACAAATAAAAAAATAAATATAAAGTTAAACCGGTGCACCCGAAATTTTATTTCCATAATTAGATATCTCTTAGGGATTAATTAATTAATTAGGGATCCATTAATTACGTAAGAATGATTTTTGACATTTTAGACCCCTTCCCATCTATTGCAGGATGTTTGAGTTTTTTCTGCCCCCCTCTCCCTTTATTGAGAAAGATTTTTTTTTGCTTAATATTTCAACAACATATCCATTATTTTTTCTGTAAACGAGAGTTCAAGGGATTCTACCAGATTAAGCTATTTCAAACGATTTTAAAGGATTGCGAGAGAGGTTTTACAAATTTCAATTGATTATAAAGGATTTCCAGAGTTTGAATAAATTACCTAAAAAACTTACAGAGAGAAATAACACATTTTCAAATGATTTTACAAGATTTTAAGGGACTTCACTGAGTTTAATCCGATGTCGAGAGATTTTAAGAGATTTTTATGGATTTTAAGGATTTAAGAACAATTTTCGCGGATTACAAAGGATTTCAAAGGATTTTAAGAGATTTTGAAATGTTTTAAAAGAAGTCATGGGATTTTAATTCAAGATATACCAAAGTATTTTCATACATTTTGAAGGATGTCAGGGGACTTTAATAGGATTTTGAAGTTTTGAAGGGATTCAAAGGGATTTCAAAAGACCTTAAAAGATTTCAAAGGATTCTAAATTTGTCACGGATTTTAAAAGATTCAAAGGTGGTTCGATGATTTCATGGGACTTAAAACTTAATTTCAAAGGGATTTCAAATATTTCAAAGGATCTCGTGATATTTCTAAATCTTAATATTTTAATGGGATTTTGAAGGTTTCAAGTATTTAAAATATGATTCTTAACTCCTCGACACTATATATGTATTGAACAAATGAATATGTAATATTGCATAATAAAAATGGAATAAAAAGCCTCAAGTAATTAATGGACGCTTACTTAACTGAATACGAAATGAAATGATTGTAGAATTTTTCCTTATTCAATGAAGTATAGATTAATTTTAATTAGCGTCTTGAACCTTGCATGCTTTAAAATCTTTTTAAATTATTTTACAATTTAATGCGTTAACTAACCCAGAACAAAATTTTAGGAAAACAAATAAACATTCTCAAAAATCATACTTTCAATTTAAAGAAAGAAATGTGACGAGACGTGACACCTCCCCTTGTTGTTCGAGCATGCGAATGCATTTAAGCCTTCTGGGTGACTGTAATTAGTTAACTAACAATTAAATACTAATGTATGATATTTAATCCTTACTGGAAATTGAAACTAAGCATTAGGGGGCCTCCATATATTATGTTGTTATGCGCATGGGTTAAGATTTATTAACTTATGTATTTTGATTTTTTCCACCATTCTCTGAAAAAATAATATTCAGAAAGACAACGTTTTTTCACAATTTTTGAAATTACTACTACTTACAAAATCATCGAACATTTTTTTAGTTCATCGGGTTAGGGTAAGATATTTGAAAATATTCCGGGTGATTTCAAAGGACTTCCAAGATTTAAAAATATTTCTGAAGGGATTTTATCAGATTTCAGAGAATTTTACTAATTTTAAAGCAATTTGAAGAATCTCAATGGACTTTATAGAACTTCAAATATTTCAAGGTATTCCCAAAGATTGCAAATGATTTTAGGATACATAAAAGATTTCAAGGAATTTCCATAGATATTTAAAGAATTTTAAGAGATTTTAAACGATTTTAAAGCTTTTATGGTATTTTAAAAAATTCCCAGTAATTTTTAAAAGCTTAAAAAATGTCTAAAAATTTAAAAAGATTTGAAAGTATTTAGGGTGTTCCAAAGAATTTCCCGAAGCTTTAACCCGTTCATGCCCAGTGGGTCGTTAGCAAACCAGGTTTGTTTATGGTGTATACGAGCATTTCGCTCTTGATTGCAAATTATTTAAGTTGTGCATTTGAAGAAATGTTGATTTTGTTTGAAAATTATTGAAAAATTAAATTTAAATATTAAAATGCAATTAAAAATATTAAAAACAGAAAAAATGTGGGCTTAAATGGGTTAAAAAATTGTGAGGGATTTCAATAGATTTGAAACTTTTTATTGTTTTTTTTTTTTAATAATTCCGATAAACTTTCAAGACATTTAAAAACTGTCTGAGAATTTTCCAGGACTTTAATGATTTTAATAGTTCAATTCACTTTTGGGCTTATGTTCTTCTCAAATAAAAGGTAATAAAAAAAGAGATAAGAAAATGTAATGCAACTTTAAACAATTTCTCAAGATTTTATATCACATTTAAGATCTTAGGGTATTTTGAATGATTAAAATGGATTTTATCAGATTTTTAAGGATTTCCTAATTCTAAGGAATTTTGAAAGCTCTAAATAGGGTGCTTCAATGAATTTTCTACGGTTTCAAAGGATTTCATATGGCTGTAAATATTTCAAGAGGTTTGAAGGGATTTTATAATATTTTAATGGAATTTCAAATAATTTATTTACACGAATTTAGGGATTTCAAAGAATTTCAAAACTTTGAAGAGATTTTCAAATATTTCAATATTTCCAAAGATTTGAGAGAATTTAAAAGATTTTTCAGTACTCTAAAAAATATCCACGAAAACAAAGTTTTTTTCACAATTTTTGATATTACTAATAACCCCAAAATGATTCAACAATTAATTTATCTTCATTGTATAATCTCGTTTTATATTATATTTTATTAGCATCTATTATGATTTTAGTCACGTTTTAAAATTTAGGTGTTTTTACGTCACCGTTTAGCTTATCAAAAAATCTAGAAAAATGCATAACCAATATTAAATAAATTGAAACATGTACTAATAATTGAAGGAAATTGTAAGAAATTAAGAATTTAATTAATATTTTTCTACTAGATGACACCGTTTTTTACACGTTTTAATTTCCGAAGAGTGTGCGGTTCCTTTATTGCATATTCTATATTGATTTAATCTTTTCTCCTTTCACTTTAATCACTTCTAATCGTTTGGTAATTTGGGTTCCTCGGGTAGTAAGTAACTAAAATTGTAGTTAATGAGACATTATACCATTAAGCCATTTCCCTTTCGGGGTAAGCCTGACTCACTCGATGAGGAAGGGAGTAATGTGGGGGAGAGGGTATAGATTTTTAAATTAATCTGGAATACTCGTGTTATTTATTTGAATAACCATGGTTGAAAATATTAGGAAAAATTACGTTAACATGGTTCGGACATCTTGGAAGAATGCAAGATGAACGACTGACCAAGCAAGTGTATAAAGGTAAAGTAAATGGCAGAATGCTCAGAGGTAGACCGCCGAAAGAATAATTAGAATCTGTGAACGAGACATTAATCCGAAGAGACATAAGAAGCCATAGAAACACAAGAGCTTGCATGAAAAAATGCATGGACGTGAAGGAAGCTAGAGTAGTATGCCAGGACAGAAAAGTGTGCCGACAAATAGTTTGTAAACAGAGTGACAACAGAGTGACAATAGAGTGAATGACGCCTGAAACAAAGACATTGGACACAAATGGGCCCAAATGGAGAACCATACATAACAATTTTGTGAGGCTCCTCACTTGGGGTGATCGCTAGAGAGATTGATCAGCAACCTGGGTCGGAGCAGTGTTGCGGAATGAACGTGTCATTTAAATAAACAACACGAGAATTCCAGATCAATCTAAAACATCTATACCTAACACCTATATATCTATATACCTTATACCCATATACCAACCTACTCTATACCTATATACCTGTTCACTATTTTCCAACTGAGCAAGTCACGCCTACCCCGAAAGGGAAATGGCTTAATGGTGTTATAATAATAATAACGTAACATAGGCGCGGGCCCCGCCCCCCCCCTCGAACCACTTTCTTACGGCTTCCTATACCGGTGAGAAGAGGAGTACAAAAATGGCAAAAACTTTGTTACGCAATTTATGGATGGCCCCTCACAGATACAATTTTAAGGTACGGGACTTTCTATCCCAAATGAATGTAGGCAATCAGATTATTACCTAATCTAACGGGTTAGGTATGATCAATGGTCCTAACGTGAAGGAATCGTTGAAATTCGGGATGGGCATTGATGGAGGTCGTGAGGTGAAGGATAAAACGTGAAGGATGGAAGATGAGACTTGCGGAAACATGGGCTCGGCCCCTTTGGCCCATGACACCGCGCCCATGCAATGCATTAACGTGTCATGTTCATGCCTATGTCCGTGTTTCCAGCACATTGCGGGATCGATCCTGGCCACCGACAGATTCAAAATCGATGCTATCAATCGGCGCGACCCATTACATATATACGCACTGGTAAACGCTACCGTTAATGCTACATTAATACGACAATGCCCGCCTCTGACAACGAGCCTGCGATCAGGTTGACAATGCTGCGAAAATTAGGACGATACGTTGACATTTTCAGAAATCAATTAAATTTAATACGTCGGAAAGGTGTATGAGAAAATCTCAGGGCGAATACTGAGAAGAGAATAAAGTTACGATAGCAAAATAGTTTTACTGGGCAGTTTTTTGTCGTTTTAGACAAATTTGGTATTGATTGCCAAAGATTTGTTTGTGATTACTAAAAAAATGGTTGGTGTCAGTGGCGCTAACGAACCACGATTTTTTCAAATGTGCAGACGTAGTTTTTTCGCCTACTTATTTTTTGACTAAATTAAATATCGCGTTGAAATTTTGGAAAATATATATTCCCTTCTTTTTCCAAAATTTCAGCGTGATATTTTATTCAGTTTGAAAATGTGACTGCGGAAAAAATATTTTAAACGGACGGTAAGTCATGGCATCAGACAATACCATTTGCCCTGAATGAAAGTGCATTATTTCAAAAAACTATTAAATTTAATAGTGGATGATATATTTTCTGTAATTTCCTAAGATTCCAGCAAGATATCTTCTTTAGTTTAAAAATAAAAAGAAGGATACTTTCTGTGGAACTTTAATGGATTTGATTATTTTAATCATTCAAAGTGAATTCATTTCAAACTGCAAACATTGAACGATTTCGAAAATGTAGGATTTCAAAACTTTAAACTTGAATGATTTATGATTAACATTGTTTCAAATTGATAATTTTCAGTTTATTTAATTTTAACTTTTACGCTCTGTACATTTCAAAATGGAATCATTCAAAACTTGGCGTGAAAATAAAACCATAAACTGGAAATTTAAATTCACTAGTGTCAAATGGAAAGTAGAGCAATTGTGAAATACATTTTATAATGTCTTTCAGATTTGAAAGTTGAAATTTTGAAAATTGTACAATTTTAAATTCAATAATTTTCAATTTATTGCGATCAGAATTAGAGTTACAAATTTGTAAAGTTTTAAAATTACATTATTTTGTGCTTAGAGTCGTATTAATTTCTCAGAAATAATAATAGAAACAAAAAATGCTTTTCGATTTTCTGTCAATCAGTTAATGGAGTATGCCAACTAATAATCCGAATATTTAAAAGTGAAACCTTTTAAGTATTGAAGAATTTAACAAAAGTTTAAACAATTTTAATTGAACACTGAAGTTTAAAAGTTTAAAACTGAAAATCTTTAAAATTGAATGCTTTTCCATTTTCAAAATTCAACCATTTCATTGTAGCAATTAAAATTTGATAATCTAACATTTAAAATGATATAGAAAAAAATTCCATTTAGACAAGTTTTTATATAATTGAAGATATTAAGCATTGGCACTCACAAAGAGATAATTATAGAAAATTTCCACAAAATAGCAAAAAGATTTAGAAACATTTTTTGCATTTTTGTTACCTTGTAAAATCCTGTTTTTTATTCTCAAAACATACGAATGTTTCCCAAACTTTTATCAAGTCACTATTTCACTAAAATGTCTCGAAAATCCACTTCCGCTTACAATAATTTTGTTGCTATGAATAATTTTTTGTTATTAATGAAAACTTCAGATGTTAAATAGACTTTAGTTTTTTGGAAAATATTACAAGCAGTCAAAATTATTAAGCTCAAAAGCTAATTGAGTTGCTAATATAAACATTTTCACATTCAAAGTCAACATTTTATTATTAAAGAAGTCACAAAAGTGTAAAAAAGAGAATACGATTTTAGTATGCTTAATTCAAATCTTTTTTATTGAATAAAACTCAAACATCTATTTCAGTTTATTATTAAACAATTTCGTAATAACTATAATCTATCAGTTTAATCCAGTGCAAATCATCCACCAGAATTTAATTAAGAATATCTCTGAGGAAAATAAATAATGCACAAAAGAAGAACGATATGGTGTATCTAAAGTTTTTCTCACGAAAGATGAAAAAACTGATCAAGATTTCGTATAGCTTTACGCAGGCGAGACAGCTCAGTCGATAAAGAAACAATTTCCGGTCAAGCTAGGCTGTTTATGGAGCAGGGGTTCTTATTTCCGGAACAAAATTATTCCATAGAGGAAGCTGGTCATGTAAAACTCCCTC
The DNA here is from genome assembly GCA_932178445.1 of Andricus quercusramuli. Taxonomy (NCBI): domain Eukaryota; kingdom Metazoa; phylum Arthropoda; class Insecta; order Hymenoptera; family Cynipidae; genus Andricus; species Andricus quercusramuli. The sequence continues at coordinate 803,623 of CAKNXH010000059.1, read as the reverse complement.
CATTATGAAATACAATTTAAACGGTTCTATGGTTCCTTGCCCCATAAATCATCCTCATTTCCAAGACGTATTTTATATTCACAAAAGATTTATAACTCATCCATTAATCATTTCATAATTTAAAACTTGTTTATAATTAAAAATTAGGGAATTAAATTACTATCAAGCAACTAATAAAAATACCATCAGTTTCCTTGACATCCGGAATTTCTGCTTTAAATTCTGTAGAATTTTCAAACTCCCTCTGCATATCAGTTTGTAACGAATAATCTGGATGCGTAACTTCCGTCAGTTCCAACAGGACATTGAAGTTCTGCATGAATGATTCATCCTTTAGCAAATCTAGATCTAATCCCAATTTTAATATTTTCTCCCTCTCTACACTTTTATTTTCTTTATCAATTTTTTCTTCCATCAATTTCTTTTCCTCAAATATTTTTTCAACCATGCCGTCATCTTTCGATTCCTCCTCATCGACTTTAAATCTCACAGTCTTCCTGCTAGCAGGAGAACCATCTCTGCTATATCCCTTGTCTTTTTTCAAAATAGGTTCTCGATTTAAAAGATTGATCATAGTTTGCTCAATTCTCAAATGTTCCTGAACAAATTCAACCAAATTCGCCGAGAATTTCCCTTTCTGTGAGTGAACATCCTCCTCTGACGAATAATAATCAAATTTCCTTCCTCCATTAGAATTAAAATCAGAAGCAATCGCTACTGTATTCATCCTCCTAAAATCAAGTGTGTTCAATTTATTTTCGAAATTTTGTCTCGTTTCAGGATTCTTAAAGCAATCTGGAGGGTCAATTAAAAATTTCAAAGCCTCAAGATGTTCGTTATATTCCCTCTCGAGTTCATCATGCCTTCTCGCATGATAGTTCCTCAAATTGTCTTCATCAGACTGATCAAATCTTCTCTTCTTAACTTGATAATTTCTAGAAAACTCGTTTGTCCTCTTGGACTTTTTTTCTTCGTATATTAAACCCCGTTCTTTAACGAGGTCTCGTTTTTTCGTTTTATGTCGAGTTTCGAGTCGAACTTTCGGTCTCACTTTTTTTCTCCTCCTCCACGGGGCACTGAGAACCCTTAAAACTCCAGGAAAACGAGATTTGGGAGCGAAAGAGGTTTTTTGAGAGTGATTTTCATGAAGAAGTTTTGGTACTGGTCGTTTTGTTATTACCAGCGGATTCAAGACTTCCGCTTGACGAGATGCAGTTGCCCCGTCAACGGAGGAAAAGCAGCGTGAACAACCAAGAAATTTCATACTTTCGTTTTTTTTGTGCAAGACAAATCAAAGAAGCATCATTCAATTAAAATTGTCTTATTCGTTGTTTTAAAATTTCGAAGAGAATTTAAGGGATGATTAAAATCTTTGGTCAATTTACTTTTGCATTTCTTTTTGCCTTCACCTTTCCCTTGTTCAATTTCATTTCTTCTTCCAGGGGATCAAAATTCAGAACCCGAAGGAATTGTTTCACACTTTCCTTTCCGGCTTTTATCACTATTTTGATTTAAGGTTGAGCATTCTGATGCACTTGTTTGAAGGTGGGGATTTCTCTTGCGATTTGCATTTTAAAGATAAGGATTGACACTGATAAGGATTTTTGAACTTTTTTCGGTTCTTGATTCTTCCTGTCATTCTTCGCGCGAATGACCATCGCGAGATGGTCATTAATAGAGTTTCGGATGACTGGTTGCGATCGCCATCAAGGTCTATTATATCGGATGTCCTCCGAAGCGAATAAAGTGTTAGATGTCTCGAAGAATTGGAACCGATTTGAATCGCGACGAGGACAATAATTATTGCGGATTCCTGATGACTCGAGTTCGCGATGACGCTCGAGAAGGTGAACACTGACAACTAAAGTAGAATTGCTTCGACTACGAAAAGAAAGACAAGAATCGCTTCTTGTCGTTGGTAGGCGTAGGGCGTTTAAGTGGAGGGTGCGCCCGTCTCGAACAAACACGTGGGTGTAATCAGCAGGTGCATGTATGCGTGAAAGTATACCGAGGGACATTACTGGTTCTACTTTGCTCGAGAGGGGCAGCTAACTCAAACCTTGGCCTTGCCGATGCCAAATTATGTTATTAAGTATGATAAGAATAGGATGAGTTTCGAACTTGAGAGGAAGAGTTGTTGAACAAATAAAATAATTAGGATGAAGGAGAGGGTGGAAGTCATTTAATGAAAGGCCAGTGAAATCGCCTCTCGAAGTTGAAGTTAGAATGGGAGTTGATATAGAAAATTACTGTATTATTTCAATAATTTATTAGCAGTTTTTCAAGAGGGTAGCTAATCTGCCGTCCCAAATTCAAAAGTCGTATCTGCATTGTTGATGAGTCACCTGTTACTTTACCAAACTTAAAAAAAAATCATATTCAACGTTGTCTGTGTTTGTAAACATGTCTTTTGAACATTTTGAACACTAAATGCTGGCAAACAATTGTTCATAAATCTTATAGCAAGGAAGGTGTTTATGATTTTTTCCTAAAGGTTAGTAAAGTCCAAAATCCTAAATGCAGATACGACTTTTAAATTTCAGACAGCAGTAATCAGGTAATACAATTTTTTTAAAATTAAATTACTTCTTCAATAGTACATTTTTTTAATAAGTGACGTACTGATATTTTTTGCAATTCGAAGCTTATTATAACGTTAAAATGATCTTCACATTTTTATGATTTTTTTTTATTCATAACAATAAATGAATAAAAAATTATTGGGGCCGTCAATTAAAACATCTATCATAGTTATGAGAAAAAAATTGAACAACATTTTATTTCAGATTTCGATATCTATAGGCAATTGAAAATTATTGCTTTTTTGTAGTAATTAGAGATTTTCATTGGGCATGATTTTTTTCCGCACAATACCAGTGGACCATTTCCTCGGACGCTTATTTATTACAAAAAATGAATAAATTTTCAAAAGTTCTAAAACGCAAAGAAATTTATTCGGAAAAATCTTCATTTTTTATATTTTAACTAAAAAAGTGACATTTTTCGCCCCTCTCAAGTCCAAGTTTTTTTTTAATGTCCTTAAGTATATCTTTGAGTTTGAACTTATGTTAAAAAAGTTTTCGGCAAATTATATATTAATCAATAAACCCGTTCTCTAATTATCATCATTATTTGAAAAAAATTCTTTTCCTGCCGCAAAATGTTTTCGAATATTCAACATATTTGATAATTAAGAAATTAGGTGAATTATCTGAAACACAAAAAACATCTGACTTTGGTTTTCAATGATTTGCCTTATGCATTTATCATAGGTATTAAGAAAAACCGCTTTTGGCGCTGGGAGAACAATTTTTTTGAATTTATAATGGTGATAATTATTGAAAGGTTTCATTGATTGATATGAAATTTGGAAAAAACTTGTTGCACATGTACTAGAACTTTAAAATACGGTTAATAAAATTTTACAAATTGAGTGCGACCTATAAGGGACGAAAAATATCCATTTTTTGGTAAAATAGTTAAAAAATGATGATTTTGTGGGCTAATTAGTTAATGTTTGAGTTGAAAAAGTTAATTTCCAATTGAAAATATGAATTTTCAACAAGAAATCTATTACTTGATATTTGAACGAAAAAAGATTTTAGTTTTAAACTTACAGCAGTTCAATCCAATAGAAAAAGACGAATTTTTAACAAAACAGTTGAAAGCTCGACCAAAAACAAATTAGATGTTAACCAAACAGTTGCACATTTAGCCCAAAAGATTAAATTTCTACAAAAAAAGACGAATTTTCAAGAAAGTACATATATTTCTCAACGAATGTAGCTTACAGATGGGCGGGGATCCCCAAAGGAGCCTAGCATTGAAGCTATAAAGCCTATTGTGCCACATTCCATCGAATGGAAGACAGCATAGAAAAATCGTTGACCTACCTCCCACCGAAAAGACTTTACGTAATTTATGCACGGCCCCTTTTGAGGAATTAATTTTAAATCTGATGGTACTTATCTAAAGATAGTTTCATTTTTTCTGATTGATATCTTTCTCCCTCAAGAAAAATGTTTAGATTCACACTACACAATACAAAAATGTCTATAAAATGAATCACCATTCTAAATTTCCTTCAAGATCCCTTAGCCCAAAAGAAACTGATTCTAGATTAATATCGTTGACTTTGATTTGCCTACTAAAAGATTAGCCTTCGTCAACGTCAACCCAGCCTGCGTATACCCTTACTTCCATACAATTACCTAGGTATACACTATACACGGTAGATGTCATTAAAATGAACTGGTGTGCGTTAAATGCGTAATCACCACAGCATGAAACCAAGGCAATTTGACAAAGGGTATACAGGGGAGTAAAGCTAAAGCAACTTGGGCTCGTCTTCGACAATATTAGCCCTGGATTGGTGAACGAAACCGTTTGAAACGCTTGGATAAGAAACCCAAGGGTGGAAAGGAAAAGGAACAGGAAAGGTAAAAAGAGGAACAAGGAAAAGAATAATGCAGGAAGAGAGAGATAAGCGAGATATATATACATCATTGTGCACTTTGTGATTTCAAGCGTGGGTGAGTTTGACAATCGAGTTAAACGACGCGAGGCCTTTTATCAAGCCGAGTGAAATGTCAAATCGCCTTTAATAGACTGATAGAATCACTGTTTAGACATTATATCAACGCAATTAAAACCACAATGGGTTTCTGCTTTTGTTTACGGTACTTCATTTCCTAAACAGTTTTCTATTATGTCTTGTATGAGAAGAAAGTTTTCAAATTCGTCGTTGATTCATCTGCTCAAAAGATCCGAGTTAGAAAATATAGAAAATTATTGATTTCCGAAACTAACAGTGACCGACGATACAAACTAAGGAAGAGGGTCACAAACATTCAAATTTGCCTAATTATTTTTAACTGACAGAATGGCAATTGTACAGGAGAATGGCAAAACATTGTGTAGAATCAAAATCACAATTAGAGAAAAAATTTGCTTCCGAGCTGACGTACTGCTCAATCGATATCAATAAAATCTGATTAAAAAGAAGGTTCCAAATATGAGAAAATATTATGATAAAGTAGAGTCGACCCTTTCTTCAAACTGTCCGAGTCAAATTAGGACACATCTCCGAGATGACATTTAAATTATTATTTATTTAAATTCTGAAATTTATATTTTTTCATTGCATTGATTCGTGGCTAAGAAACACAACGATAGGATACAATAATTATCTGGAAAATCTTAATAATTTATTAAATATTTTGAAACGAATATAATTCAGGATGTTGAATGCTGATTGGTAATAATTATTGTAACCTATTTCGGTTTAAGAAAAGCAATATAAATATTCAGAAGCATGTTTCAAGGCAATAAAAATAAAAATAAAATCTAAACGTGTACTTACATTTTTAATTAATAAATTTATTTACAAATATATTGTCTATAACAACCGCAATTTTAAAATTCAGTAACCTTTTGATATGAAAAAAATTGCAATTAAATAAATCTAAAAAAGTGTATCATTATTCGATAAATGTTTTCCAAGTTTTTTAACAGCAAGTAAACAGTTTTATTCACTATTTTTAAATCAATAATTTGTATTAATCTAGTTACGACGTTTCTCGAAGTAAAAACTGTTATTCTGACTTCTCATAATATTACTGAACTAAGGCGTTAAGAATGTTCTAAACTTATTTCAAGATAAGTTTTTACTTTTCAAAATGGTTATACACAGGATCCTGATGTTATTATTATATAATTTATGTTGCAATTGTTATAAAATCCTAGTATTGCAGGGCTCATTTTATTCCTTGCAAGATTCTCGACAAATCTCTTCAGCTAAATATTGAGATAAATAGTTTTCTTGAATAATTTCTTTTTTAATAACGTACCAAAGATATTCATAGAGATTCTTCTAAGTAATAAAAGAAGCCCTACAACATTAGGATCAAATGAGAATTGCAACTTTTACATAAAGAGAAAACAAAAACATAAAACCTAAATGTTTTCCAATAAACCTTAGTGCATCCCTAACTCATTACGGCGAGTTCCAAATTATTTCAGCTCAAAAAAGCCATAGTAAATAATTATTATTTATTGATCCGTTTATTTATAGTCTATTCAATCTATTACCTATTAATTTGAATTAGATTCAATTCTTTAACCGTCTATTTTATAAATCGCAAAGTTTCGTTCCACTTTCTCGAGTTAATGGTACTTTTGCAAAATAATTTTCGACAATATTTGAGTTAACAGTGTTTTACAATAGTTATGCAATTAAGATTTTTATAGCATTACCAATTTGGAAAAAATGATAAATAATCATTGATTCCATTGATATAAAAAACTCATTTTTTAATTTTTTGAGTTAATGGCGTTCTTCCAAAACAGGTCAAAAATCATCCCGTTGCACAGATTAAAATTCCCACCAGTAGATGATTCTTAGAAATTATTATTTTAAGGATTGAATATGAAAATTTAAAAATGCCTAATTACATATATATTGTATATGGACTGCATTCCAGAGCCTGAAAATTATCATCATCTTACTTACTTTGTAGTAAAATAATTGTAAGTTATTACAATATTTTAATTGCGTTCGCCTGCCTTAATAAAATTAAATTTACGACTTACCGACTCCGTTTTTTTTCGGTTCAGTAGAAATTATTCGTGTGTTCAGAGTTACAGACTTAGTAGTCTCTGAAAGAAAAAAATATAAATTTAATAACTGTGAAATTGTAGAAGAAATAGTAAGAATGAAAAAAAGAAGATTAAAGGTTGTTACTTTTTAGGGTTTCGGTGGAAGTGCTTTCTTGCAGACTGCTTTTGTAAATCCGTCTTTTAGGTGAACCGTTTTCCCTGGAAAAAATAAATTATGGTCAAAAATTGATAATAACAAAAAAAATGTTTTTTATTCTGAAATTTTTCAAGGACCGAGACATTTTTTTTATCTTGTGAAAATATTATACGACTGTGAATTGTAAAACTGTTACATACTTTTGAAAGTCTTTCTTTGTCAATTTTAAAAATTGATACCTAGTATAAGTATGACCAAATTTTCTGTAATGCTAGCCATGAAAGAGTTGAAAATTTCGTAATAGTAGACAGTTACTTTTTATTGCCTAAAACTTGAAATGGCCAGTCATTCAAATTTAGTATTCTAAATCGACGTTTTCAACCAATTTTAAATAAATTGATAAAAATGGAAGCAAATTCTCTATTTAAAGCAGGCAAATATTTTTTAAATTTCAATATGACTATTTCTGGAAAGGAAATACTCTCAATCTCTCAATTTCTTATATTGTCTCATTTTAAAGGTCTCGGAATTAAAAACAATACTCCTGAAACAGTGTCAATTCATTGATTTAGTAATATTTTTACTAACTAGTTGAGTTTTTCTTTCATTGAGGGCTGTCCATCAACTAGTTTACCAATTTAAAGGGGGGAGGATTCGTGCCAAAAACTACGGTTGGTCAAAGGGCAGGAGGAGAGAAGGGTGCCAGTAGAAGTAACGTTACCACCTAAAATAACATTAAGTTTATAAGAAAATTCCACTTTGTTGAATTTTCTCACTCAAATGAGAACTAAATTAATAAAATCTGATAACTTTTTGGTCAAACGGCTAGCCTCCATTAAGTAGAACCCAAAAGTACTTGCACATCAAGTTTTTCTTTTGAACGTGCTTCAGGGATGCCCCCGGTTATTTAAAAAAAAAGTTTTTCATTCCTAGCTATTAAAAATCTCATTTTTCTCGAAAACTAGGCAACATATGAATAGCAGTTCGTAGTTCATAAATTTTTCCCTTCCTAAGATTTATTAAATTATACCCTTACCAGATGTTTATCCTCTTTTTTCAACAAATTTTTCCAAAAAGATAGACAAAATCAATCAAAATCAACTAAAATAGCATTTATTTTAAAGAAGAGTTTTATCTCTAAAATTGAAGAAATATAATTTTTAACGATTCGGAATCTCATTTTTCTCGAAAACTAAGCAAAATATGAATAGCAATTCATTTTTCAAAATTTTTCCCCTTCCTGACATTAAAGGAAATGTACCCTTACAAGATGCTTATCTTGTGTATTTTAACAAAAAATTTCAAAAAAGATAGACAAAATCAATAAAAATCGACTAAAATAGCATTTAGTTTGAAGACCTTTAACATTTTATTTTTAAAAACGTCAGTTTCTCGTTCACTGACTATATGTAAAAAACATGTTCCATGAGATTATTGAGGTGCCCTGAGCTTCAAAGTGAAGAAAAATAGGTTTTTATCTCGAAACTTGAAGAAATATAATTTTTAAAGATACAAAAACTCATTTTCCTCGAAATCGAAACACAATTTTAATAGCAATTTATAGTTAAAAAATGTTCCCCTTCCTGAAATCTATGGAAATGTACCGTTAGCAGATAATTTTGTTAATTTTAATCAAAATTTTCAAACGAAATATGAAAAATCTATTAAAGCTAAATTTATTTGATATTTTTTGTTGTTGAAATTTTTTTTTAAATACGGAAGATCTACGTCTAGTAAGGGTACATTTTCATAGATTTCAGGAAGGGTCACAATTTTGAACTATGAATTGCTATTCATATTTTGCTTAGTTTTCTAGACAATTTTGCAGTTCTTCAACCTAAATGCTATTTTAGTTGTTTTTTTATTGATTTTGTCTATCTTTTTGAAAAAATTTGTCGAATTATACCAGATAAGCAATCTGGTAAGGGTATAATTTTATAGATTTTAGAAAGAGAAACAATTTTGAACTATAAACTGCTATTCATATTTTGCGTCGTTTTCGAGAAAAATGAGATTTTTAATACCTAAAAATGAAAAAATCTTTTTTTTCAAAAACGCGTAGTACAATTTTTTTCTTTCTTGGCTTAAAAAATAACCGGGGCTAGCCGTGTACTATTATATTTTTACAGCTAAGAATTGAAACCATTTTTGTTTCAGACTAGTACATAAAAAGCCGTAGTTCCATCGACAAAAAAACTACATTAGTGCTCTAGTCAAGAAACACAACATTACATAATTGAGATCACGATTTTATAATTATATTCTTAGTCAAAAACTCAATTCAAATATTTCGATGAAAATCCATCTTTTTGGTTGAATTTAACTATTTTTGATTCGAAGTTAAAATCTTTCTTGGTTGAAATATGAACTATTACAAGCGTAGTTGGGAACTCATATTTTTTACATACCAAGTAGTCGATCTCAAATTAAACTACTTTGTAAAAGATGCATTTTTTGGTTCGAAATGCATTATTTGAGTTGAAAAATCAACTATTTGGTTGGAAATGAACTATCTGGTTAAAAATTTATATATTCAGGTTGAAAATTTAACTGTTATGTAGCATATTCGTCTTCTTGGCTTGAAAAATGAACAAACTGGTTGAATATTAACTTTTTTGTTGAACATTCATATTTTTGGTTGAAAATTCAACAAATTGGTAGAAAGTTAAACTATTTGGTGGGACACTAACTTTTTTCTTGAATATTCGTGTTTTTGGTTGAAAATACTACAATTTGGTTGAAAATTAAACTATTAATTTAGAAATTTTACTATTTGGTAGACACACAACTTTATTGTTAAAAAATCATATTTTCAAGTTGAAAATTTGAATGTATTGTATCAAATTTATCTTTTTGGGTTGGGTAGAAAATTAAACCATTTGGTCGAAAATAAACATTTTGTTGAAAATTCATATTTTTAGTTGAAAATCAACGATTTGGCAGACAATTAAATTATTTGGTTAAAAATTAACTTTTTTGTTGAAAATTGATATTTTGGTTAAAAATTCAACAATTTGGTTAAAAATTAATCTATTTATTTAAAAATTCAACTTTGTGATAAAAAAATCAACTTTTTGTTGAAAAGTCACATTTTCGGATTGCAAATTCAACTGGTTTGTGAATGATTCGTCTTTTTGGTTGAAAAATTCAACAAGTTTGTTGAAAATTCATTTATCTTATTAAAAACTTGTCCTATTTGGTAAAACATAAATCTTGTTGGTGGAAAATTTATCTTCTTGGTTGACAACAGAAATACTTTGTTGAAATTTAATTTTTTTATAAGATTCATTACTTTCATTGAAAATTGAGTATTTTATTTTTTTTTTTCGGCGGAATGACAATTTTGATCTACTAGTCTAGACCAATTGTTATAGGCTTCAGCTGTAAAAAAATTCTTTCTAGCTCCGCTGGAATTCGAACCCATGAAAGATTTTTTTGCGTAAAAAATTAATTATTTTATCTGAAAGTTTATCTATTTCATTTTAGATTGAAAATGTATCTTTTGTGAGCTGAAAATTCAACTATTTTTTGAAATTTCGTGTTTTTTTCTATCCAACTGGTTGAAAGATGTTTTATTTTCGTGGAAAATTAATTTTTTCAACTGAAAATTTGACGATTCTATTCTTAATCGAAAATCGAAGTATATTTTAGTTGAAAATTCAATTATTTGGTCAAAACTTCATCCTTCTTGATTAAAAATTAACTTTCTTGTTGAAAAATTATGTTTGCCGGCTTAAAAGTCAACTGTTTATTAAAACACGCGACTTTGTAGCTTGAAAATTTCACTCGTTTGTGAAAAATTCGTGTGTTTGATGAAAATATTAATCTTATCTTTTGAAAATTCATCTATTTGATTCAAGATTTGAAAACTTCCTTGAAAATACGTCTTTTGATAGTGTTTGAGCATTGGTCAGCCACTTAACTGCTAGTGGAGTGTATTGGGGTTCAAATAACAACAGGCAAATTTTATTTGTAAAAGAAAGATTTTATTATTTGGCATAAAAAACCTCCACTTGAAGAGTGGAGGAAAAAGCCGAGAATCAAATAGTTTTCACAAGATGAATCAGAAATTACAGACCTTATAAGAGTATGTATAACTATAAGGAATGCCACCGGTCCGTCACACTTTAGTCCATACAATTGACAAAACAGCCAGAATCCAAGACTAGACTCCTTCATAACCAATCCAGCACGAGACTCGTTCACACTTAATCCAAGACACGATACTTGTGCACACCGAATCCAAAACACGTTACTCGTTCACACTCAAAATGGAAAACACGTTACTCGT